>CM061921.1:329653567-329753593 GCA_031002005.1 Vandiemenella viatica | reverse complement strand
CAATACTTAACATTTATAGCCACCAGTTACACAGCAAACTGTAGTCATAACTCCCAAGTTTACACTGGTATGTCAACCATGTGGTATATAATTCAGGTGATAGAAAAATTTCATAAATAAAATGCAAAACAGTCCTACACTACACCAAGAAAATCAAGAACTCCACAACAGGGCAGATGCCACAAAGATTCATGCACTGAATTTATGTCAGCTAGCAACACCCATTTTCAACAACATACCTAATTCTTCTCCTAGTTTATATGTACAAAACTTTTACAGGAGTATTCCTACTAGGGTAATAATAATTTTATAATAATAAGAATCATCATTCATCATTATCCCTTGAAGATAATAGGGATAGTAAGGTATATCCTCTTCCAGAGATTATGTTTATTTTCAACGGGACATTTCGATGTACTACTGACTTACTAGGTCCATCACAGTTCTGTGGGTAAAATGTGTAACTTATGTCTTATGTGAAAAGTGTATTTTTGTTTGTGAACTGTGTAGTTTATGAGGATGTAACACAATTCTGTCATTGGGGATATGACAAGATATAGTTGTTAGCTATAACTGTGGATGCAATGTGCAAACTGATACCTATTAAAGTCTATGCCAGGTTCATAATCTGATTTCGGTTGCCAATTTGCTTGTATTATTGAACGGTAAGAGATAACAGTTGAAGGTGATTCAGAAGAATAAAACTCACTACTGAAAAATCATTCAATATATTCTTCAAATTTAAACTGATTTCAGATTATATTTTACACTTCCTAAGGTTGCATCGGACCTCAAAATCCTAAGTCGAAGACTGCAAGTAACCACAACAAAATCATGCTTTTCATTCTTGAATAAATTCACAAAGTCCCCTAAAACATTTGAAAAACTCGGCTTGCAAAAAAAAAAAGTCTGTCACTATAGTTAGATAATTGAAATAAATTTCAAAATTTTTCTTGGCCAAAATATATCTATCTCCAAACTGCTTCCTAGCTGAAAATATTTTAAGTTACAATGATGAAAAATTTTCCAAGTTTTTGCTGTTTCCCTATGATGAAATAAAGTGGCGCGTAGAAGCTTCCTTGATCCTCTGGCCTCAGGAAAGGAAAATGACGGGTTTAAATATCTTTTTGCCATGAGAACATAAAATTTTCAGAATCCCCAGTCCTTATTTTTATTTCCATTTCCCTGAAGCTTTACTATATTATAGCAAGGATTATTTTGAACACTTTGTCCATGACAAATTTACTCCTAAACCTCTTTGTTTAGCAGATATTAATTTCTGAAATGTAAGGGATGATTATTTTGGTTATTTGTCTATATCTCTAAAAGTATTTAATCCCTTGTGAAAGTACTCAAATCCTTTTAATTTTCTCTTTAATTTGATATATGCCTCAGATCTGTGGATATATTTCTTTGGCTGTAATCTTTCATTTCCTGAAACTAGCTTCCCGCACCCGCTTTGACCTCGCTGTTGATTATGTCATAAGCATTTGTCGAATAAATTTTCAAATTCATTTATCTTCTCAAATAAAATTTTCAAGATCATACAAATTCTACTTTAAAATTCTTGTTTTTACCTGAACTAATAGTGAGAATGTTTGTAATGTTTTCCATATGATTTATTTTTACAACCTCAATCTTTACGTACTCATACGATACTGGTTCTTTTTTAAATTGAAGTGTCCTTTAATACCAAGTTTATGCTTGTATCTTTTATTTACAATACTAAAGCTTTAAATAATATTATCCTACTGGCTCCAGTGAAGCTTATTCCTATGTTACAGGGACAGTTTTAGCAATTGCCTAGGAGACTGCAGTCAGGATAACCAGTATGCGAGGCCTGGAATGCCATACCACCCCAATCCAGTGTAGCGAGGCCTTAACGTGTGAGCCACACTGACAAGTTGATTATAAAATTAACTGCACATAATTTCTCGATATTTCACTGGAACAAAATGTTTCCCAAAATTTATGTTGAACTGAAGTTTCACTATTACTGTTGATAGAAAAAATGCAAATAGGATAAAGGGGGGGGGGGGTAGGACTTATCACTTTTGATCTCTTTAAACTTTCTTTTTTAAAAAATCCTGTCAAAGTGAGAACACAGAATCTATGATTTGGTAACCAAGCTATTTACTGATTAGTTATGTACACACTTGTGCCTCTTTCCTTTTAGTTTGGCTTTTCCTCTTACCCATTCCTCTCACAACATCTTAAAGGTGGCGAGTAACGTTCAAATTATAACAAAGGCAGATATAAGACTGTTGTTAGTGGACTGTAGTAGTATAATGAACAAAGTAATAGAGTTTGGTAACTTAATAGCTATACACCAACCACAAATAGTTATCAGGGTAGAGTCTTTGTTAAAAGAAGTGCCATACAATGAGGTTTTTTTTTTCCCCTGATGGTTACGGGTTGTACTATATATATATATGGGTTATTCCATGTCAATTCAACCAAGCCATGACACCTACCGACTCGGAATTTAATGAAACTTGGTAAGTTTAGTCTTTCTTTCTATACAGAAAAGTATCCACATACATTTTTTTCCCCTCAATCTGGTTTAGTTTTCATTTTACAGCCAATTGAAATTTTGAATATTTGATGCATTCCTAATTCTAATGATTCTGCTCTTTGATTAAAAATAATTTATATTTCATTTATTTTTCAACCAATTTTTATGAAAATTTACAATAATATTAATGAAAGAAAGTGGATTCCAGAAAAAACATGAAAAAATTCCAATTAATATTTTAAAAATAGAAAAAAATAATTCTCTTGAATTAAAAGTCAATATCAACCAAAGGGAATATAATAACCAAAAAAATTATTTTTTTCCTAGTGATCTTAGAAGTGTGTTCTGTCATTAAAAATTAATAGCTTTTTCATTTCTTTGTATATACTTTTAAAATTAAATATAATTTTTGAAAAATTTTCATTATCCACTTTGTTTACTTAGCTATACATTATTTGCTGGAAAAAAAGAGTTGCAAACACAATTTTTAATGTGTTATTTTATTAAACATTGAGCATCTATCAGATTGGCTTGTTATTTCTATTATTTACAAAAGATTTTTTTTTGTTTACTTTTCTCTCTCTGAAATCCTGATTCTACTTTATTTTTTTCCCAACTTCTTTTATGTAATATGATGATTAATATTTTATTAATCTTTATAGATTCAAGTTTATGTGGATTTGACAAATAGAAAATGTTTATAAACACAATACATAATATTTAAGAAAAATTTAACTAAAAATACCATAACAGAAATTTTTGGCTATTGATTTCCATAGGATGTTTTCCTAGACATAGTACTATTTAAGTTCTTTAAACTGATACATTCTTTCTTGGATCATCCTCATACAGTCTGTAGGGAATTGATAAACTGTGTTATTGTAGTTTTTAGTTAAATTTTTCTTAAATATTATGTATTGTATATATAAACATTTTCCATTTGTCAAATCCACATTAACTTGAATCTATAAAGGTTTATAAAATATTAATCATCATATTACATAAAAGAAGTTGAATCAGTATTTCAGAGAGAAAAGTAAACAAAAAAATATTTTTGTAAATAATAGAAGTAACAAGCCAATCTGATAGATGCTCAATGTTTAATAAAATAACACTTTAAAAATTGTGTTTGCAACTTTTTTCAGCAAATAATATATAGCTATGTAAACAAATTGGATAATGAAAATTTTTCAAAAATTATATTTAATTTTGAAAGTATATACAAAGAAATGAAAAAGCCATTAATTTTATTTTTTTAATGACTGAACACATTTCTAAGATCATTAGGAAAAAAGAATTTTTTGTGTTATTATATTCCCTTTGGTTCATATTGACTTTTAACGTATTACACACTTTCAGGAAAAAAAAATCAACAAAATAATTTGTTTTCTATTTTTAAAATATTACTTGGAATTTTTTCATATTTTTTTCTGGGATCCTCATTCTTTAATTAATATTATTGTACATTTTCATAAAAATTGGTTGAAAAATAAATTTAATATAAATTATTTTCTGTCAAAGAGCAGAATCATCAGAATTTGGAAAATACCAAACATTCAAAATTTCGATTGGCTATAAAATGAAAACTAAATCAGATTGAGAACAAAAAAATTGATGTTCATACTTTTGAATATAAGAGGACTAAACTCGCCAAGTTTCATCAAAATGCCATTTTTTTGGTTGAATTCACATGGAAAATATATATATATATATATATATATATAGAGAGAGAGAGAGAGAGAGAGAGAGAGAGAGAGAGAGAGCAGGAATTAGTGGATGGGTTTTCATACTAGTTAATAAAGATTATTATAGTTCACTGGTATACATAGATCTACGGTGCAAACATAGAAAAAAATTAGGATCTTGGCTGCCTCCCATAGTGGATTTTTTTTAACTTATTGCTTTACGCCTCGTATACGGTTAAGGTCATTAGAGGTGGGATGGGACAAGGAATGGGAAGGAATTTGGCCGTGGCCATTTTTGAGGAAGCATCCAGGCATTCGCCTAGAGTGATTTGGGCCATAGTGGAAGAATGAATGATTATGACACTGTTGGTGAGAAATATTCAGAGGGGAGAGTAGAATGGTCATTATTGGTGGGGGACTTAAATCTACTGACAGGGAATTAAAATGAATAATACATGGGAACAGAGTTTTGCAAATATGTTAGTGAGGGAATGAGGCTTTACACAAGTAGTAGAACAGAGTACAAAGGCACCAAACATGTTGGATGCCTTCTTAATAAAGTATGATGACAATTTTGTAGGGGTCTCAGGTTACAGAAGGAATAATTATTCATGAAGCAGTGATTATGGATTTTAAAGGGTTAAGTAAACCAATGGCCAAAACTGAAGCTGATTACAGATACAGATACAGCACAAGTCACTGAACTGAAGAGATATTTCAGAGAAACACAGTTTTTGGAAGAAGAGTGCCAGTAAAGTGGAAAGGGGCTGGATGGAGATCAAGGAGATAATATGAAGGGGGAAGAAATGTTTATTCCAAAACAAAAATAAAGTTCAGAACCAGCTTAATTTAATATGGGTGTGATAAGGCTAGAGAGGTTGCTAAGAAGAGAAATCAACAGATTTAAGGGACAGCAAGGAAGCAGGGAAACCTTGAACTAACTAACTAACCAACCAACCAAGGCATTAATAGCAGCAAAGAGGGAAGCTAAATATCAGTTTATGCAAAATATTATAGTTGCAGGGATGACACAGGATGATGCATGTAAGAACTTCTATGGCTATGTTAGAAAACTGAGGGGAATGGAGAATATGGAGACAACTGCAGGCAAGGATGGGAAAGAAGTTACTGTGGATTTGGAGAAAGAAGAAGTGCTAAGTAATTGGTTTTGTAAGGTCATTAGGAAATATCATTCCAGTATGGGACAGGAAAAATCAGAGCAGCAGCTTCTCCACATAAGTAGCAATGAACAGACTAAAAACTAAATAAATGCAGAGGATATTATGGGTCAAAAAGCTAAAAAGAGAATCAAGGAGCTGGTGTGGAAAATATTACTATAGATTTATTAAAGCTAGCAGGATATTTTATTGTACCTCATCCAATAATACATTTTTTCTTCTTATAGCTTTACACCTTGTCGAGAGGTGGGAAAGGATTGGGGACAAGGAACTGGAAGGAATTCGGTCATGGCCTTCTCAAGGAAGTATCCCGACATTCGCCTGGAGTGATTTGGGGAAACCATGGAAAACCCAAATCTGGATGCCCAGAAGGGGATTTGAACCCACGTCCTCCAAAAAGTGAGGCCAGAGCGTTACCGCTCACTCACCAAGTTAAGTTAATATAATTTAGATTGAATTAGAAGACTTGATGCTAACTACAGGATTGGAAAAGTGTGATAGTAGCACTGGTCCATAAAGGAGGCAAAACAAATAGATCTGAAAATTACTTCCTTTTTTTTTTTTTTTTTTTTTTTTGCTTATAGCTTTGTGTGTTGTTGAGGTCATTAGAGGCAGGAAAGGACTGGGGGCAAGGAATGGGAAGGAATTCTGCCATGGCCTTCTAAAAGAACCATCCCAGCATTTGCTTGTAGTGATTTGGGAAAAACCCAAATCTGGTCCTCGTGAATATGAGGCCAAAGCTGAAAATTACAGGCCAATTAGTCTGACATCAGTGGTGGGAGAAGTGATAGAAGGATTGGTATGCAACCAGATTAGGAATGTCTGCGAGGATGGAACTGGTTAGCAAAATGGCAACATGGATTTAGGAAAGGACACTACTGTGAATCTCAGTTACTGGGCTAAATGCAAGATATTGAAGATGTAATGGACGAGGGAGGCCAGGTTGACAGTATAGCACTGCATGTCTTCAATGCATTTGACAGAGTGAGCCATAAAACGGTAGTAGATAAGGTAAAAACCATTGGAGTGGATGAAAAAGTGACTTCCTCGGTGGAGGAATTTTTTAAAGTTAGAAAGCAAACAGTTAGGGAGGGGAAATGCAGTATCAAAGGAGGTAGAATTTAATATAGGTAGTGTATTGGGACTATTGCTGTTCATTGTTGTTATGAATGATTGTATTGATGGCTTCAAGTCTTAAGATTGTTTGCAGATGACAATATTACACAACAGGATTAAAACAGGAGAGGACTGAACAGCTAAAAGAGGAATGAAAATAAATTGCGAGAAGAATCAGCTTATTAGGTACATGGATAAAAAAGTAAAGTGTAGGGAAGGAATTACTTGTTGAAGATTTTAACTGTAAATATCTTGGCATAACTCAACTGGGCAGGACACATTGGGCAGGTGGTAGGAAAAGTTTTCAAAATCCTTTATTTATTGGACAAGGTGATGAGGGGGCGTACCAGGAAAGTGAGGGAACTGGGTTACAAAATCTTGGTCAAACCACTGCTTGGATATGGCAGAAAGGTGTGGGACCCTCATTATGGGTATTAAATTCAGGAGTATGAAAGAGAGCAGCCAAGTTGTTTGCAAAAATTGCCACAGAAAGCAATCAGTAACACATCGTGAAGGAGCTGAATTGGGAGTCATTGGAAGACATAAGGCTGGTGAAGAGAGTGTTTGGATTGTTCAGGGCTTATAACCACGATGATGTATGGATGGATATTAGTAGAAGTTTTAGGGGTTCTACATGGAAGAGAAGAGATGACAAAAATCATAAGCAGGCACTTGAATTCTGATGAAAGGGAGTGGGAAAATTTTCTTTTGCAGGCAAGGAAGTCGTGGACCAGAATAAATTACCAAGAAAAATAATGGTAAGTTAACCAAAAGCATTGCAGTTTAAAGCTGCAATTCATAAGGGCAAGGATAGGTAGGTGATGAAAAATCATGACATGGGAAGGTGGGGGAGCAGCAACATTGCCACCAGAGCATGTGTGCTCTATCGCAATTAAAATCAAATTAATTGCTCAATCATAAAACATTCCATTGAGTGATGCTACTCAGTGTCTACATTAGTTCAAGTTCTGGTGTCGTTGCAGCAAGATTTATCAGACAGACATTATAGCAGCTATTATTAAATTAGAAAAATAGAAAAGGTTTTTTTTGTTTATTTTTTTAACTCGTGGGTTTTTGCCACGAAATCGAGGTCATTACAGGAGGGAAAGAACTGGGGCAGGGAACTTGAAGGAATTTGGTCATTTCAGTCTTTTTGAATGAACCATCCCAGCATTTGCCTGAAGCGACTTGGGGAAACCATGTAAAGCCCAAAAGATGGACGGACAGGGATTCATACCCTCATCCTCCCAAACAGAAATCGTCGAGGAAATTATGGGTAAGACTATGGAACACACTGAATGTGTAGATGCTCCACGAATTGCAGTTAAATGACAATGATTGGTTCAAGAATTATACATTTTTTATATTCTTCTAAAAATGGTAAAAACTGCCATTACCAAACCAGATTAATTCAGAAATGCAATACCTGTCGAATATGGATTGGCAACTGGTTACGCATTCATGTCACTCATGTACTTGTTTAAAGTCTCCGAGCAGAGCATATCTGAAATATTGGGAGAAGTTGGGGGAGTCATCGAGTTTGGTTTCTCTCGACGTAATTGTATAGGATATGAATGTGATACTGTAGAATGAAAACCATTAACTGCAGTTCCACTCTCCTCCATCACTGCTCTTCTTGGTAAAAACATTCTCCATCTCTCTAGAAAAGTAAGATCTCAGACTCTTGATTTTCTTCTCCACTGAAGTCAAATCCATCAAATATTTTTCCCCAAGGACCTTTAGGGCATCCATCATCTTGACTTTGTAAGCACAGTCTAATTTTTTGTATTCCATAACAATTGGTATGCCTGGTAATCTACATCTACACTATATGATAAAATTGTAGAAAAGTTGTGTCCCTACATTAATTTTTTTCAAAAACGAGTAATTGCAATGTACACTACTGATGATATAGATGCCAAAACCATCAAATTTGAAATCTTTATGTATGTATGTATGTATGTTCACGCATCACACAAAAAAAAAATGAAAGAATTTCAATGAAACTTTGCATAGTGACAGCTTATGACATTAGTTAACATGGAGGATATACATTTTCTCTAGATCAGTTACATTTCCCAAAGATATTTAGGCAAAAACCTTACATTTTTAATCTTGATTCAAGTGTGCAGGCCTCACACAAAAACTAATTAATAGCTTAGAGCAAAACTGAATATAGTGATAGCCTATGCCAATGGTTAGCATGTAAAATCCTTTTTGTCCCAAATAGTACGATGAATTTATTGTAAATAAGATAGGATAATTTAAAAAAAATATATATATATATACAAAAAATAAAAAATAATAAAATAAATAAATAAAGAGGAAAATATATATATATATATATAAAAATAATAATAAAATATATATATATATATATATATATATAAATGACCGACTGTAAAATGAAATGAGAGATAGCAAGTGACAGGTTTAACGTAGGTTTAGGCCAGGGGTGTGTCTGGTGTCAAGGATATGTTGATAGGCTAGTTCCCATCTGCGGAGTTCTGAAGGGGTGGTGGTATTTGGAAAAACTCTAATAGCTCTGACTGTGAAACAGGTGTTGAGGTTGTTTGAATTATGGAAGTTCGCATGAATTGCCACGGGATGGTCTGGGTTGGAAGTATAAACTGTTTGCCTGTGGCCATTCATTCTGTAGGAAAGTTGTTGAGTGGTGAGACCAATGTAAGAGGCAGTGCAGTGGATGCAGGTGAGTTGGTAAATAAGGTGAGTGGTAGCACATGTGGCATGTCCAATTATAGGGAAAGATTCGCCTGTGACAGGATTAGAGTAAGTAGTGGTGGCAGGGTGCATGCTGCAAGTTTTACAGCGGGGTCTGTTACACGGGAAAGATCCCTGTGGAGGTCTAGGGGAGTCGGCAGGTAAATACTTGTGGACCAAGATGTTGTACAGATTGGGCGGTCTGCTGAAGCAAGTGCGGGGAGCAGTGGGTAGGATTTTGGGAAGGAGGAGACGCATTTCAGGGAAGGAACGTAAGAAATCATGCCCACGGCGGAGTATCTGGTTGACAGATTCCAGGCCAGGAAAGAACTGGGTGACAAGTGTTGGACCACGGTCAGCTTTAGGAGGTGCAGAACGAGGGTTGTGGGTGATGGCACGGGAAATTTGTTTTTCCACCAGATCATGGGGGTATTGGCGGGAAACAAGGGCTTGGGATAGTTTTTTGGAGTAACTGGAGATTGATTCATGATCAGAACAGATGCGTCTGCCACGGATTGCAAGGCTGTATGGGAGGGAACGTTTAATGTGGAAGGGGTGACAACTGTCAAAGTGTAGGTATTGTTGTAAATTGGTCGGTTTAATGTGTACTGAGGTATGGAGGGTCCCCTGTCGTAGGGTGATATCTACGTCAAGGAAGGTGATACAGGTGTGGGAATATGACCATGTGAAATTGATGGAGTGATTATCATTTAGTGAGTTGAGGAAGTCTAGGAGGTGGTCCTCCCCGTGGGTCCAGATCATAAATATATCATCTATGTATCTGAACCACACGAGGGGACTGAGGGGGGAATTCTTCAGAAAAATATTTTCCAGATGGCCCAGGAAAAGGTTACCATAGGACGGGGCCATGCGGGATACCCATGGCAGTGCCGCGTATCTGGTGGTAAATCTGGGAGTTGAAGGAGAAATAGTTTTTGGAGAGGATAAAGTTGGCAAGGGATATGAGAAAGGATGTTCTGGGAAGACTGTTTGGAGGGCGCATATCCAAGAAGTGCTGAAGGGAGCGGAGGCCTTCAAGGTGGGGAATATTGGTGTACAAGGAGGTTACGTCAATTGAAACAAGGAGGGAGTCTGGTGGTAGAGGACTGGGGACTTTTGACAGACGTTCCAAAAAATGTGGTGTGTCTTTGATGTAAGATGGAAGGTTCTGCACAAAAGGTTGGAGGTGTTGATCCACCAAGGCTGAAATTCGTTCAGTGGGGGAACCATAGGCCGCAACTATAGGTCGTCCCGGATTGCCAGCCTTGTGTATCTTGGGGAGAAGGTACAAAGTAGGTGTGCGGGGATTTTGAGGGGTGAGAAGGGATAAGGATTGTGAAGAAAGACCTTGTAAGGGGCCTAGGAGGTCCAGGAAGGAGCGAATTTCGAGGCAGATGGAAGAGGTGGGATCTGTGGCATGTGGACGATAGGTGTTGGTATCAGAGAGCTGTTTAAGGGCCTCCGCATCGTAGTCACTGCGGTCCATGACCACGGTGGTGGAGCCCTTGTCTGCTGGGAGGATAATGATATTTTTGTTATTGGACAGTTCTCTCATGGCCCGGATTTCAGTAGGGTTGAGGTTATTGGAGTTGGGAATAGAATTGAGGAAAGATTTTGAGGATAAGGTCGATGTGAGGAAGTCTTGGAACAGGAGGAGGGGATGATTTTGGGGAAGTGGAGGAGGGTCAAGTTGGGATGGTGGTTTGAACTGCTCTAAGCTGGACTCAATCTCACCTCGGCGGCCGTCACTCTCCGTTGTGGTAGCAAAGTGATACCGCCAGCGGAGTGTGCGGCAGAAAGCAAGCGAGTCCCGGACCAGAGCAGCATGGTCGAACTTAGGAATAGGCGAGAAGGAAAGTCCCTTGGAGAGGATAGAGAGTTGTGGTTCAGACAAGGACGTGGACGAGAGGTTGACCACTGACCGTTGTGGCGTGTCTACAGGTCGGGCAGTGGCACGAGGGATGGGTGGTAATGGAGTGGAGGTGGGTGTGGCATATTAAAAATGTGGGCAAGACATGGGACTTTGGCAACCAGGGGAGGAGGTGGTGTGTGCTGCCTATGTGAAGGATGTTGGTAAGGAAGAGACAGGCCTAAAACAAGGTAGCTTTTCAATAGATTTGATAGCTTTAGCAGATGTTTTTGTGCACATTTCTGTTGCAACTGTCTGCACTCTGTGAGAATTTGTTTAAGATGTTGAGTTGGGGAGGGATGCATTAGACAAAGAATCTTGTGGAAAGACGAAAGTTGAATCGAATGTTGCTGGGCTTTTAGTAGATATTGCTGGAGAACAATATGGGTGAGAGTAAGCGATTGTGTGAAACGAAAAGCATGGAGAGTTTGGTGGAGTTGTGGGTGGCAGCCGGAGACTGGTAGTTTTATTGTCAGGCCATTGGGGGGTATGTTGAAAGAGAGGCATGATTGAAGGAAAAGTATATGGGAGTGGAGTCTAGTGAGGTGGATGGCATGAAAACGGAATTGTTTCAAGTAATGGTAAATTGGAGACATGATTTTAAGAAGTTTATGGAAAGAACAACAGCACACCACCAGTTAGGAAGATAATGGGCAGTAGGTCAGAGAGCCACAATGAAGAGGGTGATAAATAAATAAATAGAAATAAATATAAAAATGGGGGGGGGGGGGAATATTTGGAAATTGCAATTTAAGCGGCCATAGGCACAACAGAAAAATCAATTTTATTATTTAAGCGGTGCCAAAAATTGTTCTCCAGCAATATCTACTAAAAGCCCAGCAACATTCGATTCAACTTTCGTCTTTCCACAAGATTCTTTGTCTAATTGCATCCCTCCCCAACTCAACATCTTAAACAAATTCTCACAGAGTGCAGACAGTTGCAACAGAAATGTGCACAAAAACATCTGCTAAAGCTATCAAATCTATTGAAAAGCTACCTTGTTTTAGGCCTGTCTCTTCCTTACCAACATCCTTCACATAGGCAGCACACACCACCTCCTCCCCTGGTTGCCAAAGTCCCATGTCTTGCCCACATTTTTAATATGCCACACCCACCTCCACTCCATTACCACCCATCCCTCGTGCCACTGCCCGACCTGTAGACACGCCACAACGGTCAGTGGTCAACCTCTCGTCCACGTCCTTGTCTGAACCACAACTCTCTATCCTCTCCAAGGGACTTTCCTTCTCGCCTATTCCTAAGTTCGACCATGCTGCTCTGGTCCGGGACTCGCTTGCTTTCTGCCGCACACTCCGCTGGCGGTATCACTTTGCTACCACAACGGAGAGTGACGGCCGCCGAGGTGAGATTGAGTCCAGCTTAGAGCAGTTCAAACCACCATCCCAACTTGACCCTCCTCCACTTCCCCAAAATCATCCCCTCCTCCTGTTCCAAGACTTCCTCACATCGACCTTATCCTCAAAATCTTTCCTCAATTCTATTCCCAACTCCAATAACCTCAACCCTACTGAAATCCGGGCCATGAGAGAACTGTCCAATAACAAAAATATCATTATCCTCCCAGCAGACAAGGGCTCCACCACCGTGGTCATGGACCGCAGTGACTACGATGCGGAGGCCCTTAAACAGCTCTCTGATACCAACACCTATCGTCCATATGCCACAGATCCCACCTCTTCCATCTGCCTCGAAATTCGCTCCTTCCTGGACCTCCTAGGCCCCTTACAAGGTCTTTCTTCACAATCCTTATCCCTTCTCACCCCTCAAAATCCCCGCACACCTACTTTGTACCTTCTCCCCAAGATACACAAGGCTGGCAATCCGGGACGACCTATAGTTGCGGCCTATGGTTCCCCCACTGAACGAATTTCAGCCTTGGTGGATCAACACCTCCAACCTTTTGTGCAGAACCTTCCATCTTACATCAAAGACACACCACATTTTTTGGAACGTCTGTCAAAAGTCCCCAGTCCTCTACCACCAGACTCCCTCCTTGTTTCAATTGACGTAACCTCCTTGTACACCAATATTCCCCACCTTGAAGGCCTCCGCTCCCTTCAGCACTTCTTGGATATGCGCCCTCCAAACAGTCTTCCCAGAACATCCTTTCTCATATCCCTTGCCAACTTTATCCTCTCCAAAAACTATTTCTCCTTCAACTCCCAGATTTACCACCAGATACGCGGCACTGCCATGGGTACCCGCATGGCCCCGTCCTATGGTAACCTTTTCCTGGGCCATCTGGAAAATATTTTTCTGAAGAATTCCCCCCTCAGTCCCCTCGTGTGGTTCAGATACATAGATGATATATTTATGATCTGGACCCACGGGGAGGACCACCTCCTAGACTTCCTCAACTCACTAAATGATAATCACTCCATCAATTTCACATGGTCATATTCCCACACCTGTATCACCTTCCTTGACGTAGATATCACCCTACGACAGGGGACCCTCCATACCTCAGTACACATTAAACCGACCAATTTACAACAATACCTACACTTTGACAGTTGTCACCCCTTCCACATTAAACGTTCCCTCCCATACAGCCTTGCAATCCGTGGCAGACGCATCTGTTCTGATCATGAATCAATCTCCAGTTACTCCAAAAAACTATCCCAAGCCCTTGTTTCCCGCCAATACCCCCATGATCTGGTGGAAAAACAAATTTCCCGTGCCATCACCCACAACCCTCGTTCTGCACCTCCTAAAGCTGACCGTGGTCCAACACTTGTCACCCAGTTCTTTCCTGGCCTGGAATCTGTCAACCAGATACTCCGCCGTGGGCATGATTTCTTACGTTCCTTCCCTGAAATGCGTCTCCTCCTTCCCAAAATCCTACCCACTGCTCCCCGCACTTGCTTCAGCAGACCGCCCAATCTGTACAACATCTTGGTCCACAAGTATTTACCTGCCGACTCCCCTAGACCTCCACAGGGATCTTTCCCGTGTAACAGACCCCGCTGTAAAACTTGCAGCATGCACCCTGCCACCACTACTTACTCTAATCCTGTCACAGGCGAATCTTTCCCTATAATTGGACATGCCACATGTGCTACCACTCACCTTATTTACCAACTCACCTGCATCCACTGCACTGCCTCTTACATTGGTCTCACCACTCAACAACTTTCCTACAGAATGAATGGCCACAGGCAAACAGTTTATACTTCCAACCCAGACCATCCCGTGGCAATTCATGCGAACTTCCATAATTCAAACAACCTCAACACCTGTTTCACAGTCAGAGCTATTAGAGTTTTTCCAAATACCACCACCCCTTCAGAACTCCGCAGATGGGAACTAGCCTATCAACATATCCTTGACACCAGACACACCCCTGGCCTAAACCTACGTTAAACCTGTCACTTGCTATCTCTCATTTCATTTTACAGTTGGTCATTTATATATATATATATATATATATTATTTTTTTAATATATATATATATATATTTTCCTCTTTATTTATTTATTTTATTATTTTTTATTTTTTGTATATATATATATTTTAAATTATTCTATCTCCCTTTATTTTCAATTATAACTTTTTGAACTAAGCTACACAGACATTATATTCATTTGTTTCACTTTTATCGCTGGTCAAGCCTATTCCCTTACCCCCCCCCCCCCCACCCCTCCCGGCAATTCTTCCACTACCACGCGTTTTCCGCCTGTGCTTCATTCATGTGGCAGGCTCGGATGTGACCACATCTTTCCCCCTGCCATATGTCTCGCCTCCTACATGAGGAAGACTAAAAAGTCGAAATATTGTGTAATTCTTTTGTTTTTGTGTTTTTACGTGTCTCGCCCTCCTGCCTTCATCTGTGGTAAGTGACGGGTAACTGTTTATTTTCCCTATCCTATCTTATTTTCAGTGCCTCTCGGCAGTTTCTTTGTTTCCTTTATCCAATCGATGTATTTATTGTCCATGATACAGAGGCCAAAACTGTTACATACTTTATAAAAACTTCTCGGGTTTCAAGCCGCGTCAGAATTGAGCCGTCTGGCGACGTTTCGGAAGCTTGCACTGCTTCCATTGTCAAGCCCCCGCTTAACATTACTGAAGTCTGCCGCACGGTAGTCTATTATATAGCGCCAGCAGCCGGGAACGGAGGGGAAAGCGTGTGGAGGGGCAGTCTAGTTAGGCCCTGCTCACTTGGTGACGTCACGATCGGGTCACTCCTATGCCCTAATATGGCTCGATTCCGTCTCGTTTGTAATAATCCAATTGCTGGCTTCCAAGCTTGGCTTAAATTGAGGCTTTGATCACGATTAATAACATTGTTGCTAAGCCTAATCTCAATAGCCTCCTTCACAACACTGTCCCAAAAGTTATTTGTGTAACAAAGGCGTGTCGTTTTGTCGAAGCACGGTTCGTGTCCGTTGTCAATGGTGTGTTCGGCTAAGGCAGATTTTTCTTCTTGTCCAAGTTTAATATGTCTGATGTGTTCTTTTTGTCTTTCATTAATTGTCCTTAAGGTTTGCCCTATATAAGAAGTGCCACATTCACATGGAATTTTGTACACTCCAGGAGCCCGAAGATTGAGACTATCCTTTGGAGTTCGCAACAGCTGTCCAATTTTTGGTGGAGGCCGAAAAATCGAATGGATGCCCTGTTTGTTGAGTAACCTTGCTATTTTTGATGTTACTGCTCCACAGAAAGGTAGAAAGGCACGCGACTTGTCTTGATCTCTGTCATCTGTGTTGGTTCTGTTGTGTCTTCCGATAGTTGCACGTCGGATTTCTTTAGTGCTATAACCATTGGCACGAAATACGCGTTCCAGGTGTTGCAGTTCCTCCTTTAAATGTTCATTGTCGGACACCACCTTTGCCCAATGGACAACAGTATTCAGAACTCCCAGTTTCTGAGAAGGATGGTGAAAAGTTTGAGCATTAAGATAGTGATTGGTGTGTGTAGGTTTTCTGTAAACATTGTGCCCTAACCTTCCATTAGGCTTCCGACGCACCAGAACATCTAAAAATGGAAGTGATCCATTCCTTTCGATTTCTACCCTGAATTTAATGTTGGGATGAATCCCATTAAGATGGTTCACGAATTCATATAATGCCGGAATTCCATGAGACCACACGAGAAACGTATCGTCAACAAACCTGTAGAAATGTTTAGGCTTTAAAGGAGCCGTGTCAAGAGCTAAATGCTCAAAATGTTCCATGTAGAAGTCAGCTACTGCGGGAGACAAAGGGGACCCCATAGCCACGCTGTCTGTTTGCTCGTAGTATTCGCCCTGGTACACAAAGTACGTAGGCGTGAGGGTGTGTCTGAATAACTCCACAATGTTTGCCACCTTGGGTTAGAGGTTATCCTCTAGTCCTTTCAGCGGCTGGATGAAATGGTGAACTCTGTTGCCAGGGGCCAAAAGATACGGGCAGAGCTAACTTTCCGCAGCACTGCCAACAGAACCTCTGATTCAGAGACGTGTTTAGGGGCTCAATCAGAGGCTATGGCACTTCTGTGGTGATGGTTGCAGATATCTCGAAATTCGCTATAGGACCGCATGTTATGAGCAGAGGATGGGAATCTTGACAGTTCAGCCCAAATAAATTCAAAACCGCATGTTACAAGAAGAGGAAGGGAATCTTCACAGTCATAAGTTCTCATCACTAACTGTAAAAGTTTTGTAGCAAAGAGCCTGAACTAGAATGTGCGATTAATAACACAGAAGTTTATATTGTAATCTGTACAGAAAGCTGGTTAAAACTGTAAAGAAGTTATATAAAATGTTTTAATAATAGCATGAATGTTTTCCGTAGGGACAGATTGCATTCCCATGGTGGAGGTTTATTTACAGCCATCAGTAAATAGCTTTCGTGTAATGAAATAGAGGCATATACATGGGTAATGTTTTAAGTTTTTACAAACGGCCACTAAATGGCAATATTGAGTTGTGACACTTATATTGATGAAAGATTTGTCCTTCGTTATTGCTAAAACAGTGATAGCTCAGAAATTGGTTAAGTATTTTGTTTACAGTGAGCGTTTAAAAAAGTGTTGTGAAAAATGTAAATTTCGTGTGAGGTTTTCGATGGACAATTTTTTTTTTATGGTTTTAGCAACTCAACAACAATGCCTCAAATCACTTGGTTCAACTTTTTGTAATCAAGCACCATGAGAAAAAACTGTTTACGATTGGTTTGCAGAATATAGTTGTAATTGGGCTTCTGTCAGCGATGAATTATGTGAAGGTCACTCAAAATCAGCTGTTGTTGCAAAAAACATTGATGCTGTGTGCAACATGATTGAAGAGGGTGGAATGTGACTTACTATGAGATAGAGGCATATCGAAGACTGCAGTTCATTCAATTTCACACAAAAATTTAGCTATGAAAAGATCTGTTCCCAATGGATTCCGCATAATTTGACTAAATCTCAAAAATAGGCTCATGTTAATTGGTGTAAGGAAATGCTCAAAAAATTCAACCCAGGAAATTCAAAGTCTGTTTACAACATCGTAACAGGAGACAAAACTTGGAATATACTCGTACGAGTTAGAAACTAAACAACACAACAAACAATTTTTTGGGTGTTCTAATATGAACCAAATCCAACAACATTGATTCATTCATGAAGCACTTCCAAGGAAATGGTCTCCTGTTTCTTTGGTTATACTGGACATATTACGAGCACTGCTTTAGAGGATTGAAGAACAGTTAATGCTGTATGGTACACAACAATTTCTTTTCCAGAAGTCATCAATGCAATCAGGAAAAATAACCCAAAATGTCACATCATTCTTTACTGTGACAATGCCAGTACTCACACGGTACATAAAAATGTCAACTTAATGCCTCATTCCCCGTATTCACCTGATTCATTGCCTAATGACTTCTTTTTGTTCCTAAATGTCAAAATATGTGTGGATAGTGATTTTCATCGCCTCAAGAAGCTGTTTAACCATTCCAAAACCATTTTAATGGCTTAGCAAAATCAGAGTGGAAGAATAATTCAAGAACTTGTTTGAATACATACAAAAGTGTATAAATCTTAAATGCGAATATTTTGAGAAATAATATTGATTTGTACCAGTGTTTATTTTTTATTTTTTTATTTTTTTTGCTGTAATTATTTTTGTAAAACTTAAAAGGTGACCCTCGTACAGTTTGCAAAATCATATGGATTAAACCTTACATAGCCACTACTGAATTTGTGATAGGCACTTTCTCTTGATACCTGATGCCCACATAACTTACCAAGGCATTAAGAAATAATGTGAAGCCTATAGGTTGACTATTTCAGCACCTGTGCTAGAGGTGACGTCAAGGTGCCTTTTGTAAACTGGACTAGGTACACACTTTGACAATAAATGTGGCCGCCACTGAAAAACTCTATCACTATTATTTTGCACAATCTGGCATCAATGTCATCCAAGGAAACAGTAACGCAATACTGGCTCCACCTCCTCACAACCTCATTGGTGGATATTTCATTCAGAGCTGTCTTTACTGCAGATTTTACATTTCCTTAAGTCAATGCAGTAAACAATTGGCTAACAGGTAGGAATTAAGTTCCTCCCACTGACGATTCTTATTGGCAAAGCAGTTCATCAACCTTCCATTACATTTCTATAATACTTTTACCAAAATTCAGATCATGAAACATATCCCCAAACATAATTAACGGGATTGTATTAAAATGAGGCAGGAAACAGGCTCAATGCTATATATTACTACGGTTGATTAGCATAAAACCATAACGATAAGATTGTTATACTCAAATTCCTTCGGATAAAATTTCACTCATATATGTGGTCAGTCCACAAACCAAGGGATAATCATGTTCCAGGAGGTGGAATTTTTAGTACTACGACACTACACAAACAAGAAATTATTTCAGAAGAGTGTCTCTCCAAGATGGATTGAATGAAACAGTCTTCCTTTGCTGCGTTGTATACACCTATAAGAGGAAAGTGGCACCGAGAGTACAGTGGTCCTATGGTTAGCGTTCTGGGTTGCTGAGCGAGCGGTTCAGAGTTCAAATCCAAGAAGTTCTTATATTTTTTTATTTTTTTTAATTTAGAAATTTATCTTTATTTGTATTTTCTTTTTAAACGTGCTGAAACTGCACATTGTTTATGAGTATAAGGTATCCATGATTCTTTCCTAACTGCGTCAGGGAATAAGATAAACATCTGCAAAAGTACCCAATGTTTCTTAACCAATTGCCGACGTAAGCATGAAAGATTTGCGGCGGCAGAACTGAAGGAAATCTGCACAGGTTTCAAGCCGCGCCGAAATCGCATCATCTGTCCCTTTTCAAACGACACAAGTTTCCAAAATAATTATTTCACAGTAGAACGAACATCGCGTTTCAGAAAGAAATAATTTACAAGAGGAATTATTACTCTCTTTGTAGGTAGACGATAATGATTATGCACTTTATAAATCAATGAGAGTTAATCACATAGAACTAAATATTAGCACCGCAACAAATCAAACGACCATTGTCACTAAAAAATTTACAACCAGATTATTATCGTAGGACAAAAATAAATTCTTTTATAACTGGTATAAGTAATTAAAGTTAATTGAGAATCAAGCTTAAAAGGCAGAGAGTTCTTAAATTACCGTTGTTCCCCGTTTTCTACAATGCTGTTACTAGTTTCTGACACCATTACTTCACGATCTTTACAGCATTGGGATTTATTAAATACTGGGGCTAAATGCTCATTACTTAACAAGGCGTGAAATTACCTGCATTATTCTTTATTTGGAATAACATAATTAAATACAAGCATTTGGCTAATGAGGATGTTGCCACTCGCGTGATTGTTCTTTAGTCTCCGGTATAAAGTGGAACGCTCAAGTTTTGTCACCCGTCATAATTGACTCCATATTCGACTAGGTCTCAAGAGTACTGGTAAAGTAAGGTTGATAATGTCTAAAGACCGGAAGACCGAGCATGGTGGGTGAGTGGTAACGCTCTGGCTCAAGGCAAATGCTGGGATGATTCTTATAGAAGGCCATGGCCGTTCCCTTCTTTAATAAACTCAACATCGATGAAACGTAAAGCAATAAACAAAAAAATAAAAATAGGGAGGAGGTATTGTTAATCGATTTCAAGCCAACTGCGACCTCCTCAATAAATTTAGCCAGCTCTTTTTTTTTTTTTTTTCTCCTTACGATTTTATGCCTCGTCGACATTGAGTTGATTATTGGTTGGATAGGAGTAATGGCAAGGATTTCGGCCATGCCCTTGTAAAGAACCCAATCCGGTATTCATATGGAGTGATTTGAGGAAACCTTGGAAACCACAAATCTGCATGGCCGAACTTGGATTCGAACATATGTCCTCCCGAATAAGAGACCAGAACGTAAACGATTTTCAGACAACGCGTAGTCATTCACAAACTGTCACAGCAGTGACAAACGCGTGTTCCGAAATGGTAATGATGTAGAAAAATAGATATTTGTTCAACCTCTAAAACGGTAAATAAATAAAATAAAATAATTTGATTCTTTATCTATAAATGCTTGGGAGACTTTACTTTTTGCATTGCCCTCATGCAGTTAAAATGGATTCCCACCTTATTTTAAGTGAGCATTTGTAAGTTGGATAATTGTGAAACCAACAAAAACTTCTGCCAAATGTGCTGCTCACGTTAAATTATTACGTGTAGTATTTACGCGTTATATAGGTATTCTTCCTTGCCGAAGGAAGTAGGAAAGTTAAGACTATTTCCTGAAAAGCGTTGCCACATTTTCTCTCTGCAATGTTGCCATGATGTTCTGCCTAGTAGTAGCGCTGCACCAATGTTTGGGAGACAGTCTCTTTGCTGTGTATTAGGCTTGAGTCATGGCTATACTATGGGATCCGAATAACTGATCGTCCTTGACAACTGACAAAGTAAATTCAGTAAAAATTCATTTACACAAAGTGATTTGAACCTATGATACTGCCATTTCTTTCCATCTGCCTTAACCATTAAGCTCCCAGACAACTGCCCATAACTGTTAGAACAAAGTAATTATTATATCTCATTACATTTGATAAATAAAGAAGACACTTGTAGAAGGTAGTACTGAAACCGACACCAATGGCGATATACAAAAGAATACGTATACAATAATGACCAAGAGTCCATTCATTTAGTAAACTGGAAGAAAAGATCGAAAGCAGGGCCAGTGCTTACAAAAATTTCCACCTACTTCTGCGGAAAGAGGAACTTATGAACGTCCTTCTTCTATAAATAACCTGTGTTTCACTTTCATGGTACTCTGCAATCAAGCATTAAGAGACACTTTATTCCACTCCAATATTCAACTATATTCTTAAATGAGAAACAAGTGCTGTAATGCTCTCACTCGTAGATTTTTTAAGACTGTCGTCTAGATTATTTATAAAATTCCTCCATTCATTTTATACAAATATTCATTGTGTTTGAGAAAATAAAAATGTACCCAAATTTCTTTTAATCTAGACACAAACAATTCTGCTGTGAATCCGAGCTAACGATGGACTGATAAAAGCTATAGCAGTTTAGCCTAACCGTCAGAATTTAATTATTCGAAGCATTAAAGATACTTGTAATTATTAGTTTACACTGATATGGGTGGGCCGCGATCTCCAGGCAATGAATTTCAATTAAATTGGAGGATCTACCCAATAACGAGTCTTCTGAAGTGGTGAGGTTGAAAATACAGTGTTTCAGAAAAACAATTGATGTCCAAGTGTATGGTGCAATATCACTTTACGCCCATATTTCAGTGAAATACAATAAAAAAAAAAATAGAATTTTTCACAAATACATATATACTTCTGTTAAAGATAATAACAGCATACTGACTTAGTTTCTTGTAATATTTATTCTGAACTCTTTAATAACTAAAGCAATCGCTTCTTTTCCGTTATTAACTATTCACTTCTCCGAAGTAAGCTACTGCGGATTTTATTCGAGCTCTGGGTGTTGTGATTTTGATGTTACTGTCAACAGTAATATAATAACAAAACGTACGAGTATTGATAGAAGTTTAATGATTATGAATTCTTAAAACAGTCAGAATATCTTGCGAATGGATATTCTGGACAATCCGGTCAAGGGAATGCTGCGCGTTTAACGCTGTGTGTAAACTGCCTTACTTGTTCATGATTATCCTACTACACATCATTTGCAGAGTGTAACAGAGATAAAGTATAAATCCTTATAATTAATTACAGTGTGGCTCTAGATAGTGCTAACTTCATCTATCAGCTGACACGTAATTTTTACTTAACAACATAGTAGTTTATCTGTTACCAAAACATTACGCAAAATAAGTGTCACTACTTCTATCTGCCATTTTATGATTTTTATCTTGGGACAAAATCTCTCAGAAATTTAGAAACTGATAGCTTTTAGCTTATAATAAATGAAACGTAGGATATTTATAAAACCACTCCTCTTCCTCGTGGATGTTACGACGTCCATATGCTGACTATTGTTCTTCTACAACTATGAGGAAACAAACTACTTGCTTGAAACTTTGGATAAATGAATTTACATCCAGTATCCTGATTTGTACTATAAGACTGGATTGTTACTCTTTTCAGTATTCTGAAACGGATTGCGTTTGACTTTAGCATCACTTCAGCATACAACGAGTTAATATGTCAATACATACAGATACCAGTAGTTCTAAATTAAATTTTGATTGCGTTACTATTCAGCAAACGAATAGGAAATTAATCCAATAATATTTTGGTTGAATGATGAATTAGAAACTGTATTGTTTCATTGATGGAATTATACGGATGTTTGACTGCTCTATTAATATCAAAAAAATTTGATCCTCACTTTTAAAAATGTTTGTCAGTAATGTTTAGACTCAATTACAAATCATATATTTACATTAATTCATAGCCGAACGAATTGGATGAAGGGTAAAGTTCATCAGTGACATTAGACAGTACTCAATTCACATTCACAATCCACCCATCAAAATGTCGGTTTAAATAAAAAAAAATCCAAAATTGCTCAAAGGAATGTGGAATTGCCCTTTCTCAAAGACCGTGAACGTTTTTTTTTTTTACATTGCTTAAAAATCAATCTTTTCCGAGCCATTGCAATAATAATGACTTTGCTAAAGAATAACAACGAAAATGAATTTGGATTGCTTAATAGATACATGCAGGCATGTGTGACTTTTCCTTCTAATTAAGTGTATAATATGTTTTCACTGTCCCAGTGTACAGGCAACACAAGAAAAACATAACTCTCGTAAAACCACTTTTGCCCGTGGCCTGACTCGAACCGTGGAACCGAGCGACAACGCACTAGCTTCCGGGACCAGCATGGCTTCAGCGAATCTGAGCCACTTACAGTACCATCCCCTCTGGCTTACCAGAGACGGAAGCTGAGGTAACTAACTTATAACCAGCCTCGCATTATCTTCCTCCTCCCTCAAATTTCCTGTTTCTTTCTCGCAATTTCAGATTTCGGAAATAACTGTTTATCATGTCATTATATATATATATATATATAGGAATCAAATTAGGATAGGGAAATGAGCCACCACTTACCTTTAGATGATGGATGTGGGGCGCGAACACACAGAAAAGACACAAACACAAATAATAAAGTAATTTTCGGGAAAAAACCCTTCTTCAACAAGAGAACATTATGAGAGGTGGGTGCACCCGGAGACTGCCTCACGGAAAGACATCTATGATATATATATATATTGTGCTACGGTTAACAATTTGCCTCCTTACTGCAGACCGAACTTATTACGGACTTCCGGAGAGAGCAGCCAACGCGATAGGACAAGGAAGAATAACTCCAAGCCACGAATAACGCCCAATTGAGGATATACATCAATTATATCATTACTGGTCACTAGTAGGAGAAGCATTTTGTTAAATACGGAACCTCCCATTAGCATGTTATTCGTCAATGATGATTTTTGTTTTCGTAAGAATAGCTACTCACATTTTCAGTTCTGATTTGCTTGCTAATACCACTCTCTCCAACAGGAACATTAGCTACAAAAACTGCACATTAGTTTGATTTAGGTCCTTGTTTATTTTTAAACAGCCATCATTACCCCAATCATCAATCTCCCGCCTTTGCCATCAGCACTAGAAAAAAATTGGTAATGTTGAGTGGCACAAATCGTAATGGTTAAATTAAATTTATCGGAAAAATGTCTTTCAGTTCCTTCTCACGCATGATGCGTTGACACTTTCTCATTTCAGCCAAAACATTAATTTTATGATTCTTTTCCACTGTTCCAATTGACCACGAAACATATATAAATTTACTTCTATGATATGTATTTTGCAACAAGTGAAAGAATAAAAAAAATTTGATAGTACGTGGGCTAGAACCACGAACCAGCACGTTGACAGCCCAGCGCATTACCACTCAAACACCTGGACTTATAGAATCTAGTGCCTCATCAATTATATGACCAAAGAAAAAATATACATATAGATACAACATTCCGTGATTGAATAGTAATCTGTATAAAGAATCAAACTGTTATGAGAGAAGTAATCAGTTAAATGAAAATATTCTAGATGAGACTGGAACATAAATAATTTTTCATTTTGCCAGTGTGTGTGTCCAGCTAAGAGACACTATTTCTTGTACAGGGAAATTGGTGCAGCGCACTACTAGGCAGAACATCATGGCAACATTGCAGAGAGAAAATATGGCAACGCTTATCAGGAAATAGTCTTAACTTTCCTACTTCCTTCAGCAAGTAAGAATACCTATATAACGCGTAAATACTACACGTTATAATTTAACGTGAGCAGCACATTTGGCAGAAGTTTTTGTTGGTTTCACAATTATCCAACTTACAAATGCTAACTTAAAATAAGGTGGGAATCCATTTTAACTGCATGAGGGCAATACAAAAAGTAAAGTCTCCCAAGCATTTATAGATAAAGAATCAAATTATTTTATTTAATTTATTTACCGTTTTAGAGGTTGAACAAATATCTATTTTTCTACATCATTACCATTTCGGAACACGCATTTGTCAGTGCTGTGACAGTTTGTGAATGACTACGCGTCGTCTGAAAATCGTTTACGTTCTGGTCTCTTATTCGGGAGGACATATGTTCGAATCCAAGTTCGGCCATGCAGATTTGTGGTTTCCAAGGTTTCCCCAAATCACTCCATATGAATACCGGATTGGGTTCTTTACAAGGGCATGGCCGAAATCCTTGCCATTACTCCTATCCAACCAATAATCAACTCAATGTCGACGAGGCATAAAATCGTAAGGAGAAAAAAAAAAAAAAAAAAAAAAGAGCTGGCTAAATTTATTGAGGAGGTCGCAGTTGGCTTGAAATCGATTAACAATACCTCTTCCCTATTTTTATTTTTTTGTTTATTGCTTTACGTTTCATCGATGTTGAATTTATTAAAGAAGGGAACGGCCATGGCCTTCTATAAGAATCATCCCAGCATTTACCTTGAGCCAGAGCGTTACCACTCACCCACCACGCTCGGTCTTCCAGTCTTTAGACATTATCAACCTTACTTTACCAGTACTCTTGAGACCTAGGCGATTATGGAGTCACTTATGACGGGTGACAAAACTTGAGCGTTCCACTTTATACCGGAGACTAAAGAACAATCACGCGAGTGGCAACATCCTCATTAGCCAAATGCTTGTATTTATTTATGTTATTCCAAATAAAGAATAATGCAGGTAATTTCACGCCTTGTTAAGTAATGAGCATTTAGCCCCAGTATTTAATAAATCCCAATGCTGTAAAGATCGTGAAGTAATGGTGTCAGAAACTAGTAACAGCATTGTAGAAAACGGGGAACAACGGTAATTTAAGAACTCCCTGCCTTTAAGCCTGATTCTCAATTAACTTTAATTACTTATACCAGTTATAAAAGAATTTATTTTTGTCCTACGATAATAATCTGGTTGTAAATTTTTTAGTGACAATGGTCATTTGATTTGTTGCGGTGCTAATATTTAGTTCCATGCGATTAACTCTCATTGATTTATAAAGTGCATAATTATTATCGTCCACCTACAAAGAGAGTAATAATTCCTCTTGTAAATTATTTCTTTCTGAAACGCGATGTTCAGTTCTACTGTGAAATAATTATTTTGGAAACGTGTGTCATTTGAAAATGGACAGATGATGTGATTTCGGCGCGGCTTGAAACCTGTGTAGATTTCCTTCAGTTCTGCCGCCGCAAATCTTTCATGCTTACGTCGGCAATTGGTTAAGAAACATTGGGTACTTTTGCAGATGTTTATCTTATTCCCTGACGCAGTTAGGAAATAATCATGGATACCTTATACTCATAAGTAATGTGCAGTTTCAGCACGTTTAAAAAGAAAATACAAAAAAAGATAAATTTCTAAATTAAAAAAAAAATATAATAACTGCTTGGATTTGAACTCGGAACCGCTCGCTCAGCAACCCAGAACGCTAACCATAGGACCACTGTACTCTCGGTGCCACTTTCCTCTTATAGGTGTATACAACGCAGCAAAGGAAGACTGTTTCATTCAATCCATCTTGGAGAGACACTCTTCCGAAATAATTTCTTGTTTCTGTAGTTTCATAGTACTAAAAATTCTACCTCCTGGAACATTGATTATTCCCTTGGTTTGTGGACTGACCACATATTTGAGTAAAATATTATCTGAAGGAATTTGAGTATATCAATCTTATCGTTATGGTTTTATGCTAATCAACCGTAGTAATATATAGCATTGAGCCTGTTTCCTGCCTCGTTTTAATACAATCCTGTTAATTACAACTTTGTGGATATGTTTCATGATCTGAATTTTGGTAAAAGTGTTATAGAAATGTAATGGAAGGTTGATGAACTGCTGTGCCAATAAGAATCGTCAGTGGGAGGAACTTAAGTCCTACCTGTTAGCCAACTGTTTCCTGCATTGACTTAAGGAAATGAAAAATCTGCAGTAAAGACAGCTCTGAATGAAATATCCACCAATGAGATTGCGAGGAGGCGGAGCCAGTATTGCGTTACTGTTTCCTGGGATGACATTGATGCCAGGTTGTGCAAAATGAGGGTGATAGAATTTTTCAGTGGCGACCAAGATTAAAGTCGAAGACTGTACATTCACATTACTGAAGGCATGGAAAAAATAGATTGGGAAATCATTCTCAGTCTGCTCTCAGATCATCTTGGGTAGCTGGTTAATTAACAAATGCTGTGTTGTGAAGGGAATGATAACATTTTAGTAGACTAGAATTATTCAGACATTTCAACGACTACAGGAATAAAGGAGTTGGCGAGGTATTAAATGCATAAATTTTAGCTTGACGTCACACAGGGATAAAATTATGGTACAATTTCAATTAATGAAAGATTATACATAAATTACAAGAGTCAGGAAGTAGCAATGTATACTAAATAAAAGAGGAAATTTTAAGAAAACGGTAAATATAAAAATCTCTGGGTGGACAGAATATTTGGAAACTTAAACGTAAATAACCAAAACAAAAAATTTGAAATTAATAACGCTTAAACAAGTAGACTTACAAGAAACATTGTCATAACTTAAAACATTAAAAAAAAAATGGAATAACAACATATTAAAATTTCAATCATATCTGATGAAGATAGCAGATCAAGAAAGTGGTTCCCACACTTTTTCCTATAAAAACAAAGGACTCGTGTTTTTTCAAAAATGTAGGAAGTGATTCTACAGATTAACATTTGGATGATATGAGTTTTGGCTTAATTTCACCATAAGCTGATTGTGGTAACTTTATCTTTTGGGAGTGTTTGAGGTACTTGTGAATGATTCCCAGGTTAACTTGAACTCTTGCTTATTGAAAACCTGTTCTCTTCATCTAAGAAGGTTATGTATTCTCAGAGGCCTACCTTAGGTTCACAAGCTGATATCAGTTTAAATTCAAAAGAAAACATTTTCAAGAAATTTTGTTTTGTTTCTAGTCAGTGTGACTTCTTTACATAGAACCAGATCCTGCTAACTGTAACGGGTTAAACAATTAGTAGAATAGCTGGTGGCTGTCCTACTGAATCATTGCATCCTTCATATTATGGTATCAGACTATAACAACAATGAACTTAGTATCAACAACAGTCACAGATTAAGCATATGTTTTGTCATAACCCCAATGTGCATACTGTTTAACTAGGTTTTGTTTGAATTTATTGGCAAACATGTTAACAACACCTTTCATTTAAGTATGCAACGAAATACATTTTCTACCAAGTTATTTGGATGCAATGACAGGAGAGATAAGATTAAAGAAATTAGGTGTCATACGCATGCTCATATGCAAGCTTTCCTCCATGTTATTTGTGATTGAAATGCACACAGAAGGTTTTGGTGCAAAGCACCCTATGCCACCTACAATTTTGTGAACTGCTGAGTATAGATGTAGATACTTTGCAGGAATACTAATGACCAGATGTACTGCCACTGGTTTATTTGTCACCAGTTTTTCAACTCTTGACAAAATTCCAACTTTAACCGACATTATTCATTCAAAATGCATCAAAATTAAGCAGCACAAAGTTAATTAAAAGGGAGCAAGAAAAAAAATATTTTCCAGGACATTTTATATAAAAAAAACATTCCTATATCAACTATTGATTACCAATATAGTTCAGGAAGAAACATATGAGAAGAAAGGCAAGAATGAGCAGCTGATCTCACAAAACTTGAAGTATTAGCTGACTGTGATGCTTTGTCCATCAGCAACCCGTCTTTCAGTTCTGCTGTATACCCATATATACCAAACAAAGTCTCGATGTTTGTTATCATGCATACAAATCCACATTCTGCCAAAAATTTTACCAAACTTCACACAAAGTTGACCTTCTAAAAAGACAAGTAGCACTGTCCACCTGGATGCTGACACCTTTCACAGATTCCAACCCCCCACCATCAAACATCGACAGTGTGAGTTGCCCATTCCATAATCAGCGTTCCACCGATTTCAATTAAATTTTTTTCAAGTTGTCTTCTGAAACAGGCAGGTAACACTGTCCACTTGACAGCTTAATTCTCCATGCCTTTCACTGGGGTCCACTGAACTCAAATACCTGTAGCACAGGTTACCTAGTAAGGAATGATATATTCAAATAGGTAGGTAACATAATTCACCTGACAGCTTGGTTCTCAATGACCAGATTCCACACCAATCCTCAAATATCTATATAGCATGTTGCCCATTATGGAACTACTGAAGATGTCACAGAAAGATTGGACATGTCTTATTTTAAATAAACTGAAACTTAATTTGAATAGGGTACGGGGTGTGCGGTAATCTGCGTGCGCAACCTGCCTATGACTGACTATCATATGACCATGGTGAAACACTGAACACTAAACGAAGCTGGAATTCCACACAAAAAGTCATGGGTAACTGCTAGTTTGTACATACAGGTGAAACAATTCCTGAAATTTATTTTTGTTGGGAGTGCGGGATAGCTCACCTATTTTAATTCCAAATTATCCTGGGATGAAATTAAAGCTAAAAATTGTGACTGCATGCTTCTTTGTTCACAACCTCAGTTAACTATTAAATGGTTTGTTAATACAAACAGGTATTTGCTATGCCAAATTATTTATAACAAGTTTTCAGCTGTATCATTCATTAACTATTAAGTCAAAAGTTTTTTTACCATTAATTCTTTATTGATATTTGTGCAGCCAGCTAGATGTAAGTGGTGCAAATACATCTCAGAATTAACTGTGATATACAGAGCTTTTACTGAAGATCAATGTCGAGTTGTAAAACAAAAAGAATTAGTAAAATGGAAAAAGTTTCCAATCTGGAGACTTCTCTCACCTGCTAATCCACCAGTTGCAGCAGACAAGCCAAAATATCCATATTTGGGCAAAATCACATTTTCAACACGCAAACATATATCAAATTCTTGTTCATTGTTTGTCATTCCATTGTGGAACAAGACCTATAAATATCAAAACATCAATTCATAAATCATACTTTTAGAGGAAACAATTATATACTATCAGTCTTTAAACAAAACGAAATCTGCACATTAAACATAGGTATTAGTAACACCAGGATTATTTTTTTATATATATAAAAAGTTCAAAAATGCTCTAGTAAAGTTATGTCTCAATATAAAGTATTTATCAGTTTTTTTCCCCAAGGCTTCATGTCTCACAAAGTACATTACAGCCAGGAAAGGATTGTGGGCAAGGAACAGTAAGGAATTTGGCCATGGGCTTTCTGAATGAACCACCCACGCATTTGCCTGGATTGATTTCTCAAAGCAAAAATCTTGTTGGCTGGATAGGAATATGAACCCAGGCCCGAGTGTTACCACTCACCCACCAGGCTCAGTATTTATTAGTAAATATAAAAATGTTGCATAATTTTTAAGTTCTGCAGCTAATGATGACACAAAAATATTTTAAAGAGAGGTAACTATAAGTTTTCTTATTGAAATGGTCATTGGTTAGAAGAGATAAAGATAACATGTCAACATCTGAATGTGGAAAAGGCTGAAATATGAATCCAGCTTTGAGATACAGATACATTAGCTCTCAAGTCAGTATCCTAGCTGAACACATGATCCAGGAGGGGCTTTTTCCCATCACTGGTCACTGTGCGAGAATAGGAATGTGTATGCAATATAAAAATCAGCATCCTCAGGCACCTGTTACGAAGTTTCAAAAAAAAAAAAAAAAAAAAAAAAAGAACACAGCTTAAGCAAAGGGTGGTGTGAAAGAATGGAAGGGGATTTAAGAATTAGTTCGGATCAAGCCATGCAAAGAATATGTTGTAAGGCCATTATCAAGGTACAGCTCAAACATTGCTTGACTACAAGCAATGTATGTAATTTTAGTTTCAACTAAGCAAACATATCATATGAAAATTAGAACTAAGTAAAATATATAGCCTGTTCAAAATTAAACTATACAGGCTTTATTAAACATCTTGCTAATTGGATCCAGAGAAAATACTTCCAACATGAGCAAGGACTTCTAAATACTCCTGCCAGTCTCAATTCCCCTCTCACTACAAGAAATTTGCAAGTATGTCAAAAACACTAAATGAAAAAGAAAGAAAAAAAGTTCCAACCTGAGTAGCGCAAAAATAAAAAAATTATAAACGAGTATACCAGTTTTGTCATGAGATTTTGACAGTTTAACAATAAATTTCTATGTAAAAGCAAATCAAAATACAAACACCACACACAAATAAATTGATTCATGATAAAATTTAGGTTTAGCCTAGCGTCTATTTCATAATACAGACTCTTAGGCAACTTACTGTCAATGTGTTCATATAATATTCAATGCGAGCTCTTGTAGGAAATGGTTTATTACGGAAATCCCGCAAACATCCTGCTAATAACTGACTAGTGCCATCACTGAAAAAAGAACAGAAATACATGAACAGATATAAATTTCATCAACTGTAGTATTGTGAAAAAAGAACATTTTCCCATTACTGAGTGAAAATTATGAAGGGCCCATAAGACATGTTAAATGCACATCTCCAACTCAATCTTCTCTATCAGCTTACCTGTAATTAAGGAACCATTTCTAATGATCCTTAGTTCCTAAGATATTTGTACACAAAAATGCAGTATAACGGATAAACTGAGCAGCTTATAGGGCTGTGGTGTAATATGCAAGATCCATAAACACTACTTATTCAATGTGGGTGTCAATTATATCACTCATTTGTATTTAACAGAACTATTTTCGCAGTTTAATACTCTGTTAACCTCTTCAGGGATGAATTATTTTGATTGAAAAATATGAAAAACTGTATCGTTTGCCATTTGATAAACTCATACAAATATAAGTTCTATGGCAATTTGTACCAAGGAGAGAGGGTTACTGTACATAACAGCTGCCACCGGGTGGTAAAGACTATTACAAGCAGGAAACTGAACTTTGAAGTGTGTGGTTTTTTTTTTAATCACAACATTTTTTTAATTAACTTTATTTCACAGTATAGTAATTTGAACTACATATACTGAATGGGATGTAGTGTCTTCATTTAGGTTTTTCCAACTCATCATACTCAGATGAGAACAGTAATTTATTTTGGAGAGGAAAAAGGAGAACCGTTACCATCACATCAGACTTGTCAGTTATTCTATTTGAGTAATTGCAGTCTTCCAATGCTAGTGTGTTGTTATTAAGGAAATATTAAGCTCAAGAAAATGAAAAAGAATTAATATATACAAGCTTGTTTGTTAATTAATTCACCACCAGACCAAATTTCAATCTCTGAAATATAGATGAGGGTTAATTCCCTCAATCTGTGATAGATCTTTGATACATCTGCTGTCAAAATTTCTTAAAACGATAGTCATTGTCAACCAGGAAACTCACTGTCACGAATGGTATGGCAGAAAGAATGGATGAATTAAAAATATATACTTACTTAATCATACAAAAAAAAATAGCATCAATTTCTTCACAGTGCAGCAGATGTTCCAGATTTTGTATCAAAGAAACTTATTGCTAAACCTCAATGCTACAACTTCTAGGCTGAACACAAAGAACTGTTGCCACATTTCTTACATCACATGGCATTTATAAATATTATAATTTAATTAAGAAAATATGTTAGGATAGGGGAAAAAATAACCCGTCGCTTACCACAGAAGAAGGCAGGGGAGCGAGATGAACACACAAGAAACACAAATAACTTCACAATATATCGGTAAATAGCCTTAGTCACATTCAGCTCAAAATGTGGTCACAACTTCCCCCTGCCACAAGTCTCGCCTCCTACATGAAGTTTTTTTATGTATTCGTCTCACCTCCTGCCTTCATCTGTGGTAAGTGACGGATTATTTTTTCCCTATTCTATCTTATTTTCACGGCTTAACGGCAGTTTCTTTGATTATATTTTCCATGTACAGCCTAATTAAGAAGGTTGATTAAAACAAATTTTATCCATTTTTATCAATGGATAGCAGACAAGAAAGGTGATGATGTGCATTTTGACTATTTGTATGTCATTCATTAGGGTACTATAGCACTTTGGAAATCAGGAAGAATCTGAGTTGGGTAAAAAAAAAGGGGAATGTTAACAAAAATAAAATAATTATTAAAAATATATTTACTGGTAGCAGTTAATATACTGAAACAATCCTACTAGATGTGACAACTAAGAGTAATATCAGCTCAAGGAAATAGTCAACTACAAAGGAAATAATGGAAAGGAGTAAATCTGACTATAGATAAAAGTGCTTATTCAAAATGTTAATCTTGATTTTGTTACCCATACATACCACACAGTTGTCAATATTTACATACTTACAATACTTACAAGGATAAAAATCAGTATTAATAACAAAAAAGTTTGAACAGATTAACATTTGTTTACAGTGTAATATTAGGTAAAAAACTAAATAGAACAAAACGCTTGCTTGCTTTTTTATGCATATCAGAATCATTATGCACAAATGTTCTGAAAGTTCAAAAGTAGAATAATTTACAGAGAAACCATAGTAACTGGTTCAAAAATCAAGAAACCAATGAAAAACAAACAAATTGGAAACTGTACTTAAATTTATTCCAAGATTTCAGGTGCTGTCAATATCCGTATGGTAATATACAAGAGGGCATGAATGTTATCTGTCTGTGAAACATACTGCTTTGTGCTAATATATTGTGTGTATGTTTGTGTAATGTTCAAATCGTGGAAAGTAACCGAGAACCAATTGGAAAATTACTAAGATCATAATCAGCATTGCCAGTACAATCATGCTGAATCAACACAAGAAACTCATTACTCTTCTTACCCAATATTGAAAACAATAATTTTGTATTACCAATTCTTTAGGTAAATAGATGCAACCATATATGAGGAAAAAACCACAACCAAGTTTGTGACATTGCTCATGCACACTACAGTTATGACCTGTACCCATTGTTAGTTTAATTTCCTTGAGCCAGTCCACAAAGTGGCACTCTGTGTACTGCTATTTATGCAAAGCCTACTCATGACATCCAATGATTTTTTAGGTGAATGACCACAAGAAAAAGAAATCCACATCTCTATTGTGACTGATCCTGTAAAAACAAAATTAAGGTTCTAATAGTTCACCCAGACTAGTTTGTAGCTATGGGAAAGAAAATATTTATCAAAGGAAAAAAGAAGGTTGTGCATGCAGAACCTTGTTGACTTATATTCCATCAACCCATACAGAACACCTTAGAAACTAAAGCCTACCTGACAGCTATTTAAGAATGTGGTTGGGAGGGAGAAACCTCTAACATACATTAAAACAAAAGTTTTGCAATGTCTGCTGGTGTTCTTGGCATTAAAAATATTTTCATTGATTACTCAAGCACAATTTATTAAACACTCAAATTGAAATAGTTCCTTCAAGTATATGTCCTGATTTATGAAAAATGTTTTTGATAAAGATTTTAAAAACTTACTTATGATGATCAAATTCTCTTGTGCCATCATTAATCACTGCCATGATGTATGGGTTGTTATGTTTATTGTCATTGTCAAATGAGTCAAAGAACAATCCTAATCCCACCCACTTATCTGAACTACCAAATACAGGGCCATCATAAGCTCCCTTTGCTTCGGTGTACCAAAATACCTGAAAACAGAACCATTACTAATAAGTATAGCCACTTTCAAAAATAAAGAAATCATTCGAGAATCATAAAATCAGGTCTCAAAGAATCATATTAAAAATTACCAGAGGCTACAGAGCCAACTGAAAAGTTTATTTATTTATTTTTGATAAGACATGCAAGATCTATTACTTGAAGATGAGTGACATTTCAGAAACAAGAAACTATCTTTTTATAGAAGGAACCTGTTGCAACTTAATGGAATATTTTATTTTGAACACATGCTACTTTTAAAATCAACAATGTTGTGAATAAATAATTTTAATAAATGCACCCCAGTCAAAAAAAGTGTCTTTACATGACAACACTGAAGTTCAACTGAACTTGATTTTTGCACTCAATACAAATTGTATCACACTATACTACTCAACAGCAGAGCTATGGCACAACATAGATGACACAAAACAAGCTGCATTAAACAGTTTAAATTTAATATAAAAAAGTTGCCATACTGAATTCTGTGTTCACATAATATACCTTAAAACCTGTAAGTTAGACATCTCCTCCTATCAATAATAAAAAAGAAATTATCATTTAATGAGAAGTTTTTAGTAACTTGCAATGAAGAACTCAACATACAAGGCCATCAGCTCCAACTCTTCCTCTTCCAGTTACGCGGAACAAAATATCCACTTCCCACCACTCGAAGTTTGTTTTTGACTTTGACCATATACCTCCTGCAAGGACAATAAGGATTACATTATTGTAATGTAACAAATCCCAAAAGAAACACAATTCACATTATAATTTCACTAGCTTACCTTTTTGGCTCTTCATGGATGGAGCAATTCTGACATTGTCTGCACTGGCCAATGCATCTATAAGGGGGGAAAAGATCAAAATATAAACACAGTGCACATTAGGCACTATTGGAAATATAAGCATTGCCTACAATTGAAAAACAACACAGATATACGAATAAAAGAAACCATTCCATCAAGGTATGTAACAATAAAAGTATTGTACCCTAAACAGTAAATTTTATGTCACTCTCAAACACCAATGTTAGAAGATGCTAATAGGTATCTATATCATTCCGAGCGCACTTGTCAACTTGTAACAGCCCTAATACCTGAATTTTGAATAGCATTGTACTGTATGAAGTATTTGTAATTAGCTAAAGTTTGCTTGAAAGTGATTTGATATGTTTGTTTTGTAATTTCTTGTAAATCAGTGTATATAGACTTTGTTTTAGGTAAGAAAATTATTCAAAGGCCATTCAATATGTTTAAGAACCGAATGATGCAAGAGAATTTCTTAAATGTTTGTAATTCCATGTATTAATGTAAGTTACGATGTCTACAGGACAATTTTCTACCGTTTGAAAGGATTTCTGTAAATAATTTTGTATTTAAGTACCGTAGCTATAATTACCATTTCTGATCATTTTTGTAATGTTGTTAATTAATTTTGTATTAATTCCGATTGTTTTTAATATGTTAGATTGTTTGAGTGATTGTTAATGATCAAGAAATATCGGGCGGATGCCTTTGAAGAATTCTCGTAATTTCGATAAAGACTATATAAACAGATCGCCTGGACAGAGACATTCATTCATTCATTCAGTTAATAAGTCAGTTTAGTTGGCAGTATTCAGTGTTACAGAGAGTTTCAATCATTCAGTTGAGTTTGCGACTGTGCATCTCTGTATTGTACCTATACTAGTGAATATCGCTGACTTGTTTGGATCACAATAAAACAGGCATCTTCAAACATAATCTGTTTGGTGGATTTTTTAATTAATTAATGCAGTTCTTAAACCACCATAAGAACCCTAACAAACTCAAAACTTGAGAGTACAAGAGTACACTGCAAAAATAAATAGATTGATTCTAGTAATCATAAGTATCAGTTTTATAAAAGCAGAACAAGTGTTTTGTCTACTAAGCATGTTAGAAAGATATTTTAGTTTTGAAGGTGAGGCCCTTTTACTAAACAAATATTATATACTATTGAAATCACCATTCTTACAGGATAAGTAAAGGTGTCACATCATAACAATTAGACATTTACAAAGCTCCAGCATCACAATGAGATAGTAAAATTTCTTCTTTTTTTCTTCTTACAAACCACAACATATATAACTGCCATATACAATTTCTTTTTATAGGCAATAGCAACAGTCTACACAAAATCAATGTCTGATACGGAAGTAAGAAATTTGGCCGATTGCTTAGAAATTCAGCGCGATCTGGATGTTATTTTGGCTTGGTGCGCTGAGTGGCAACTTACTCTAAATTGTAAAAAGTGCAAGACAATGAGCATAACTAACAAAAAGAATCCTATTGTTCAGAAATACGAGTTAAACAATACAGTTATTGATATGGTCGATTCTATGAAATATTTGGGAGTAACAGTACAAAGGAATATGAAATGGGACATACACATTAATTCGTTAGTAGGTAGAGCAAATTCTAGGCTGCGATTCATAGGTCGAATCTTGAAAAATTGTAATGAACAAACAAAGGAGATAGCGTACAAATCTCTTGTGCATCCACATTTGGACTATTGTTGTGCCATTTGGGATCCGTTTCGTAAGGGGTTGGTCGAAAGTATAGAGAAAGTACAGAGAATAGCCGCTCGATTCGTGACCGCTTGCTACAGTCCTTATGAAAGCGTCACAGAACTGATTAGTAGACTAGGTTGGGAGTCTCTGGTAGATAGATGACACACGTTTCGTTTAAACTTATTGGTAAACATGCGTACTCCCACTTTCACTTTTGAGTGTAGTGAAATACTTCTTCCACCAACCTATTTGAGTCGGAAAGACAGGAAAGAAAAAATTAGAGAAATAAGGTGCCGGATTGATTCTTATATGAATTCTTTTTTCCCTCGTACCATTAGGAATTGGAATGCACAGCAAAGAGATTAGCTTTGGTGCTGAGCACCCTCTGCCACCCACAATTTTGTGAATTGCAGAGTATATATGTAGATGTAGATCAAAGACAGTATAAACATTTAAGATTTACTGGAGGGTTAGTACAAATATTTATAACCAAGAGCCTCTTCTAGATTTTTTAAAAATCATTGTGAAAATAACAGGAGGATAAAGTGAAAAGTTCACAGGCTGGCAGAAAGATGACATTGCTGTAATGCATATCTATTATGAGGTTGGTGTTTGTGTCACAGTAACATATGTTAGGTGTCAACTTGATCTGAGATATAGTTTTCTTTATTCGCCTTATTTTGTGTGTCTCACTGAAATGGATAAGTTGGAATAATATACAGTCAGAAAATTCTTCTTTTGGACAGTTTACCACCAACAGAAATTCAGCAAAACTTGGTAAAGGTTTAAGAGTCTACGCTTTCACTATCAGTAGTGAAGAAATGAGCAACAGAATTTAAAATGTATTCATACATCTATCGAAGATGCTGGACAACCAAAGCCATACATGAAAACATCGAGAAGGTGCATGGTATGGTATTGGACAAACGGTGATTAAAGGCAGATGACAACACTGGGGCCCTAGGTATGCCAGAAGAAAGGGTACAACACAGTTACATCAATAATTAAATATGAAAAAGCTTTCTGCCACATTTATAAAATGCTGACAAAAATAATTTCAAAAATGAATTTCTCAACACTGTTTGGAACAATCAAAAAAGAATCCTACCAATTTAGTGTGTCAACTTGTTACTATGGATGAGATGCTCACCAATCAAAACAATGAGCAGAAGTAGGTGGCTCTGCACAAAAAAAAAAAGGTCATGTCTGTTTCATCTACCAAAAAGGTCATCATTCCTGGAATGTAAAATGGATTCTTTTCATTGATTACCTTGAAAAGGGAAAACAATAAATGACAAATACCACACAAGACCTACGGGCCAACTGTATGAAAAAGTTTGAGAGATGAGATCTGTATTACACAAAAAGGGGGAAGGGGAATCATCTTTCATCACAATGTGCCCACAAGAGCATTTTCAGGAAATGGAAAACTGAGGGATCTGAAGTGCAAATCAATGAGATTTGGCTCCTCTCCGACTTCACCTCTTTCCAAATCTTCTGAAATTCATGGCTAGAAAGTGCTCAGAATCGAATAAAGAGATGATGATATCTATAGATGGGCATTTTTCAGTCCCAGAATCTTCCTTTAGAGATGGTATCAATTCGTTGGAGAAATTTTTAACAAAGCTCATTGAATTAATATGGGACTAAGTAGAAAAACAACAAACACATTATTAAACTTAAAAAACTCTCTCTTTCACTGCCAGCTCAAGAATTTTTAATCTTGACCTCGTAACAACATAAATTAATATTTGTTTATGAGTGAAGGGTAGAAAGAATATATATTATGTAGATGCACTGAAACAGGTGCCATGATTTTTTAATTCTATAAATACATTAAAGCAGTTATTAGAATTCCATTATCTTGACAGTATTACAAAAGGGAGGAAAAAACTCTTTCATCAGCACAATGTGCACACAAAGGTTCCAATTCTAGTTTCAAAACGTGCAGATTCTGACATTTGAAAATGTCATTTTCATGAACACTGAAGAAAATTATAGCCTCTGTCATTACTAAGTAGCAATCAACAAAGTAAAGTGGAACCCTTCTTTTATTATTACAATGAACAAAACTGTATTAATTGAAAATAAGACTTTGCTTACTCATTTGAATTGATCAAACTTATATACACCCCAAATTATGAAAAATTTGCAGTCCCCAATATTTTACAGCTTATGCTTCTTGAATAGATTATTTTGAAAATTTTGTATGCGTGTAACCTGTTATATTATTGAATGTAAAACTGTATAAGCAAATTAACCAAAATTTATTGTGTTGATTAGTGCTGCGTACATGCTAATATCTAGTAGTTTAGCGAAACGTAAGAGAATGTGGTGGATAAGTAAATTAAATACTACAATGAGAAAGAAGGGTTGATATTCAAATGTCTGATGAATCATTTGGCAATTTTACTCTAATTGTAATATTAGAATTGTATTACAAATAAACAGACCACCATAGTGAAACTATTGAATGCTATTGGTCCTCAAGTCAGACTAGCAATTACACCGAGACAATAAAAATGCATTAAAAAATTTATCAACAAATGTTTTTATTAACTTATTAGGAACAGGAATCCAGAACTTAAAAATTTAATGAAAAAATTTCACTGCCTCATATGCAAATCATGCATCCCTTTTTTCACAAAAACTGTTGATGGAATGTATGTATTTTGCCCTCTATTTCTTTCCTTCGCAATTTCAGCTACTTGTCCATATCCTCCCACGTGCCATTTTTCTTTATTTTATTTCTCTAATCATGGTTTAAAATGTCCCACAACAAACCACAATTCTGGTAAAATTCGACGAGTTGCAGCACCATCTGCTTGCTCTGCCCACACTTCTGATATGTTGAGTGGCACGTTGCACATACAAATACATTTGGTAACAAATAACATTGGACTGATGGGCGACAAGTGTTTTCGCTCTAGAAGCAGCAACATGCAACATGTCCCGTGCCATTCTCAGAGAGCACAAACAAGCATACAGTGTATTCCCTGTGGACTCATAAGTTAAGAGTTGAGATGTCAGCCAGCAGACATTTATTGTCGTTGTGGCTCGAGCAATGACTGCTCATCATGAACGGAAAATTTGGTAGCATGGCAGATGAACCCAAACGAGGAAGATCTTGTCCAAATTAAAGTGCCTCATACAAAACAGTCCTGTTGAGAGACATAAAGCAGTTAAAAAAAAATACAAAACTGTATGGATGTCAAAAGATTCAGAATACCCCACTGTAACCCAATGAACAATATTTTTTTCTAATCATGTGACTAGCTCTTCTTTGAGTTGTATGTTTGCAAGTACCTATGAAACAACAGATTGGTGCATCGAGAAGACTGGAGGGGAAGACCCTATCTAACGGGGCCTTCGGTACTGGGTTAATGGAGAGAAGTACTTTTGCCATAAGTGTGCAGGTGCTGGAGATACAGCTGCCATCACCACACTTACAATTATCATAAGCAGGTAGTGACTTAGTAGTCTAAGGAGTTTTCTCATTGTGATTCAAAGCTTCCTGGAGGGTCACATAACAAGTGCAAACCTACATCATGTCAGCGTCATCTTTGTGGCTATGCAGAACTCTATCATCGCTTCAGACAGTTAACTATTATGTCACCTGATAGGATTCAGTGTGTTCATCCATAGTTTTCTTGACCCTGTAATCACTCTGTACAGAAAAATCTGCTTGATTAAGAGAATCACTCATCAATAAACAATAACTGAGCATAACTAATAGCCATGAGCAAAAATATGGAAGGATTTTGTCAACTGTTCCTATCAATCAATAACTTGTATATTTAAGTCAATGACTTAATGGTGCTCTAATTTAATTAAAAATGAAATCATTTGCTTTTAGTAAAGTTCAAATTGTAATTTTGATAAATTCTAAAAGCACTGGATTGTCATGTTAGTTTTTCATGTGAGCTTTTATTGTAATGATGCCTATTTAGGTCGCAATGACAGGAGGGATAAGATTCGAGAAATAAGACGCCGTACTGATCCATTTATGTATTCTTTCTTTCCTCGTTCTGTTCGGGATTGGAATGCAGTGAATTAGGATTGGTGCTAAGCACCCTCTGCCACCCACAGTAATTGTTAATTGCAGAGAATAGATGTAGAGAGGATATTATGTCAACTATCTCATAATACTTTGTTTATTCTTAACATTCAATGGCTTGATGTGTAAAACAAGGTGTTGCTTTTTGACAAATCATTGATCATTTATGTACTCACATAATCATGAATACACCTATGTCTGAATGTATCTTGTGTTCAAAGAATAAATTGTCGGATAGTGACAGTTTTAGTGTTTAAAGATAGAATGTCATTTCACACCCACTTCCTTCATAAACCAAGTTATAAAAATATTTAAATGATTTACAGAAACATTAACAAAGTAATAATGGCTGATCTGTTTAATAATCACCCAGCCAAACCCACTTTTATCACATTATCCTTATATTTGGCAAATTTTTATTCTTATTATTTCTACAGTCACCCTTTTATATATATATACCGGGTGTTTCAAAAATGACCGGTATATTTGAAAAATCGATAAAAACTAAACGGGCAGCGATAGAAATACACTGTTTGTTGTTATATGCTTGGGACAACAGTAAATTTTCAGGCAGACAAACTTTCAAAATTAGTTACAATTTTCAACGCGATTTGAAAGATATGGAAGTAAACACAGTCTGCATGTTCGCCATTCTGTAAGTCGTCTTTGTGCTGTAAGCGTGTGCTGTTCACAAATTGCAAGTTTGCTGTGAAAAAAATGGTTTATTCCTTAGAATAGTCGTACTTTAGATTTTTCCAGACTGCAGCGCCATCTGTTGTTGAAAATTGGGGTAATATCAAGATGGGGATACCGCTGTGACCTTGCATAGTAAACGCACAGATCACGTGGTATATATGACATCATTGTGACGTATTCAGTCTGCATGTACCAACACTGTAACAGCTATAATCTGAAAATTGGATAGCTGCAATATCGTGCATTATGGTTACTTTTCACTTTGGTCCAGGCTGCATTATGAGCGAAACGCATATTTATAAAATATGATTTCATCAATTATCATTTGAGTTTATGTTGTAATGCAGCCTGGACCATACGTCACAATGTTGTCATATATACCACATGATCTGTGTGTTTACTACGCGAGGCAGCAGTGGTATCCCCATCTTGATATTACCCGAAAATTGTAACTAATTTTGAAATTTTGTCTGCCTGAAAATTTACTGTTGTCCCAAGCATATTGCAACAAACTGTGTATTTCTATCGCTGCCCGTTTAGTTTTTATTTATTTTTCAAATATACCGGTCATTTTTGAAACACCCTGTATATATATATGCTGATCTTTATATCTATGCACATTTGTATCAACCATAAGATCTTTTGATTCATTTGCCCAAGGATGAAACAAAAATCACTTTTCCCTGCTTAAAAAATTTATTTACAAGGATTATTTAGCTTAAAATTTTACCTAAATGTTCAAAATAATTATCAACATTTCATTTAGAAACCTAATGAAATACAATTTTAGGAATGTTGTTTCTTAAACAAAGGTTTGATTACATATTCAACAGTACTTGACGAATACAAATTTTGAAGCTCATTACAGAATCCCTTTGATTTTAAAGATTTGAATTTTCAATACATAGGCCTACAATTTTACAGTCCTCAAGAACCATTCCCCAAAGTTAGTTACATTGCTGCATGACCTCCATTTTTAACACCACATTTGCCAATTCTACTGAAAATTGCACTGTAATTATTCTATTGTATACAAATGAGATGTAATTGAAGACCTGGAAATTAGGTTATTTGCCAAAGATATCTTTATCTTAGGTGAATACAACAGTAATAACATTGATAAGATTGTTGTGATGTGATGACTTGGAGATTCAATTTTGCATTTATCTTGTAGACTGGTATGAGAGTGCCAGCAGATAATTGCATATACAGCAACCTAAAACAGTTAAAGAGCCCAACAATGAAGCCTTTAGCAAAAATCGCTTCAACATACTGACTCCTGATTTCCAATGAAGAATACAAAAATAGGGCTTTGTGGCTTCATGACAAGATCATAGGAGCAGGTAGGATAAGCCAATTGGAAAAGTGTGGGAAGGAAATAGATGATGGCCTTTTCCAGGCAGATTGTACAATTCATTTGCTGATCACTTCTTTCCAACTACAAAAATATTAAATAAAAACTGTTATTTTTGTGCTAGCCCAGTCAATGTTTGGGTCTACTGGAGATCGCGATTCCACTACAACAACATTCAGTAATATCGTTGGAATACTGCTGTAGTCAGTCGCACGACGTATTATTTTCAAGCAGTAATTCCGTTATAATACAGCTTGGACCATTATTATCCAGCAGATATTACGTTGTAATACAGCCTGGACCAACATGAAACCGTTAAATGTACTTCGGAAAGAATTTCTAGTAGAGTCTTGCGTTTGACCACTGCAGTATTATGATGAAAACTCCTGGCGGAATCGCGATCTCCAGTAATCCCCAATGTTTTTCACTGGCTGGCACCATATGGATGCATCATGGATGTCATGATTATTTAAGTCATCAATTTTGTTGAATAAAACAGTAGGCCTACTTTTATCTGTATTTCTTATGCTCTATTTATCAACAGTTTTATTTTTCAATTTAACTTAGCACAAGTCCTAGTATTGTTACCAAGTATTGCTACATACTTGTATTCTATAAAGATAACCTACAGAATTTTGTAACTTCTCTGAGACCTTTCCTTTTGTTAATGGTGTTATGGCAGCTCCTTTTTTAGATTAGGTTCATGTATTAGGCAGAGAGTTTTGAAAGAAATTAGTTTAAACAATAATGAGTTTTCAGATACCAAAATTAAAAATTGTGTAGGAATTAATTTATTACATCAGAATAGTCAGAGGGTTAGCAAATAAAGTGGATGAATTGCTAGTCCACATAAATGAATTAAATGATATCAATAGAATTGATGTTTTATGCTTGTCTGAACACCATATAAACTGCAGGAATAGGTATGTCAATGTAACTGATTTTAATTTAGCTTCTCATTATTGTAGAACGAACTTGGAGAAAGGAGGAGTTGTCACTTATGTTAGAAATGGTTATAGTTTTGAGGATATAAGTATTAGCAAATATTGTGTTGTTTGAAGCCTGTGCTACACAGTTTCAATAATGAAATTTTCATAATAGTAACAGTATATAGAGCACCATCGGGAAACTTTTCTTTTTATGAACCAGTTTGAACTCTTATTAACATTTTTAAGCAGAAAAGAAGTCAACATAGTATGTGGTGATTTTAATGTAGATTTTCTAAATAACTTACCCTGTAAAGTCATGTTAGAATCATTAGTCAGTTCATTCAATTTAACTCAGGTAGTTAATTTTCCAACTAGAATAATGAATAATAGTCACTCAGCTATAGACAATGTTTTCCTAGATACCTCAAAATTCAGTTATACCATCAAGCCATCCATCAATGGACTTTCGGATCACGATGCCCAGTTATTAACCATCAACACTTCAATAGGAACTAGCACTAAGAGTAATGTCTTTAAACTTCAGCGTGTAATAAATGATGAGTCAGTTACTTGTTTTAGAAAGTGCCTGAATGCCACAAACTGGGAACAGGTATACAGTGCTCAAGGTATGGATGAAAAATACAACATTTTTAGTGACATTGTATTAAATTTCTTTGAAAGTTGCTTCCCCTTGAAAAAGTGTCATGCTTCTCAAAAAGAACAAAAGCCTTGGATAACTATTGGCATTAGAACATCATGCATTAATAAAAGGAAGTTGTATATTGCCTCTAGGAACAGTGAGAATGCTAATGTTAAAACACATTACAAACAGTACTGCAAAATACTGAAAAAGGTTATTAAAGAATCTAAAAGTATGTACTACAAACATAAAATTCATGATTCTGAAAATAAAATTAAAACAATATGGGACATTGTAAAAAAGGAAACAGGAAAGAGTAATCAAACAAGTAATGATATTTTTGTCAAAGAAAATTCAGTAGAATCTAATTTCTCAATTGCTGATAATTTTAATAAACATTTTTTATCTGTTGCTGATAAGTTGACTGCTAATAGCTCAGTGACACACAGTATGGATTTTGTCAAAAAAGGCTTCCAAGAAAAATTTAACTCTATGTCTATAAAATTAGCTACTCCAGAAGAAATAAGAAAAATTATCAAATCCCTTAAGAGCAAATACTCAAGTGGTTATGATGGGATTTCCAGCAGATTAATTAAATTGTGCTCCACAGAATTAAGTAATATACTAAGTTATCTATTCAATATATCTTACTTGAGGGACTTTTCCAGAAAGGCTTAAGTATGCTGTAGTTAAACCACTCTATAAAAAGGGAGATAAGGCAGCCGTATCGAATTACCGACCAATTTCATTACTAACAGCCTTCTCCAAAGTTTTTGAGAAAGCAATGTACAATAGAGTTTATGAACATCTAAAAAATAATAATATTCTAACTAAATCACAATTTGGTTTTCAAAAGGGTCATTCAACAGAACAAGCTATATTTGCATTCACTGACAATATTTTAGAAGGAATAAATGATAAATTAATTCCTGTGGGAATTTTTTGTGACTTATCTAAAGCATTTGACTGTGTAGATCATAAAATTCTGATACAGAAACTTAAGTATTATGGTATAGATGGCATTGTTAATAAATGGCTTAGTTCTTACCTTCTAAATAGAAAACAGAAAGTGTCAATGGAGAATTTTAAGGCTGCCTTAAGAGGTCCACTGTTTTCTGAGTGGAAATTAATCAGATGTGGAGTACCTCAGGGTTCTATATTGGGGCCACTATTGTTTTTAATATATATAAATGATCTACCCTGTGTTTCATCTAAAAACTCAAAATTTGTCCAATTTGCAGATGACACAAACATAGGAATTAAAAACACTCCAGATTTATCTACAGAATATATTTCAAATTATGTCTTTGAACTGATTAATAAATGGTTTACAGCTAATGGCTTGTCTTTAAACTTTGATAAAACTCAGTATATGCAATTCAGTACATCACACAGATTAACACCTGACATAGACATAAAATTTGCAGGCCAGTCCATTCAAGAGGTAGATAGTGTGAAATTTCTAGGTTTGTATATTGATCATAATTTAAATTGGAAAGTACATGTTTCTGACTTACTAAAGCGATTGGGAGCAGCCACGTTTGCAATTCGTACAATTTCAGCTTTAGGTGATCTCCGTATGAGGCAGCTAGTTTATTTTGCTTATTTTCACTCCTTATTGTCATATGGAATAATATTCTGGGGCAATTCTACCCATAGAGAAAGTGTTCAGAGCCCAAAAGCGTGTAATAAGAATATGTGTGGGGTTAGCAATAGAACTTCATGTAGAGAGCTGTTCAAGAAGTTAGGGATTTTAACATTAGCATCTGATATATATACACATTAATGTCCTTTGTAGTCACAAATTATACTTTGTTTGAAACAAATAGTAAAATACACAATTATGGCACTAGAAGTAAAAATGATCTTCACAAGACTTACAAGTCATTGTCATTTGTTCAAAAAGGGGTCCGATATTCAGGGATACATATCTTCAATATGCTCCCAACACATATTAAATGTCTAGTAGATGATAAGAATAAATCAGGAAAAAATTGAAAGAATTTTTTAATGACAACTCCTTCTACTCTGTCGAAGAATTTATTTCTAAGGTATCTAAAAAATAACTGCCAGTATCTTGTGTAAATATAGTTCACATAATTAATTTACCATGTATGCTATGACTGTACATCTCCTGGTGTATGTATTTAGTTTGTTACGTAATTATTTACGGTACCATAATGTTATGACTGTACATCTTGTGGTGTATGTATTATTTTGTTATGGATTTTTTTTTAATGTACCATATATGCTATGACTGTACATCTTCTGGTGTATGTATTATTTTGTAATGGAAGTGTTTAATGTACCATATACTATGACTGTACTTCTAGTGGTGTACTTATTATTTTGTTATGCAACTGATTATCTGTAAATTGACAACTTTCCACATCCCACAGAGCCAGTCTCTTATATTGGGATCAATGGAAAATGAATGTATTGTATTGTATTGTTTTAATCTACGTGTTTACTATGTTTGAGGGTTTACTGCAAACTATGATACCTCTGCAACAACTTTCCCTCACATGATGTAATAGAGTCATAACACTGGGGTAATCAATCATAAGACGAATTATTTTCAAGCAGTAATAGGTTGTAATAAAACTTGGACCATCATCACAACACTAGCACTACTATCCGAAGTAGTTTAAAGGTGTCATCCTTCTTCAAAAAAGTAGTTATGACATTATCATGCTTCCAGGATTTATTACAATCTAATTACTGCTTAAAAATAATACATCCAGTTACTGACTACTCCAGTACTAAGACATCCTTAAATCGTGCAGCATATTGGTGTTTAAGTCGTATCACGATAGCCAGTAAACCATTTTTTTAAACTAAAATGTCAAGTTTCTCGAGCAGATCGCCCAGACGCCAGGCAGTTGAAGAGAGGGGTGGGTTTAAACGAGGCAAATTTTGGCGAGGAGTCCTGGACAGGTAGGGTACTGGGCAAAGAATCTGGGTTAATACGAGGTGAGAGGAGATGACGATGCCCGTAAGTTAGCAACTGATTTCACGTCCAATGATAGTGGTGAAATTTATTTTCTATGAAAGGTAATAGGAGACGTACTCCATAATACAGTTTAAAACAATAATACGCTTACAGCAGATGTTTAAGTAGAACGGGGACGGTGCAGACTACATTGCTTTCACACGCCGGCAAAAACCTTCATTCACACTTACAACATAAATAATGATAATCTCCACTCTTTGACATTTCAAATAGTTTACTTGAAAACGTGAAATAACACATCAAAGTAAAACCTATTAATGAGTAAGAAATACATAAGGTACCACAATCTATCTTTTCCAAGCATTAACATGAACTACGAACGCATTTCTCGGGATAGTAACGCATATGGTAGCATTAAACACGCACACAGCTGTTTCCTCCACAGGACAGTATAGCTAATATAATTTTATAAGATGAAATTGTAAACAAATTTTGTTGACGTTTAGTAAATCAAATGTCGCATGCGACGACACGTAATGCAGAAAAACCAAATGTGTATTTAAAAAACATATCCACGACACAGCTGCCACAGTGGTCTTACGTACTTCCTCCATATTCCCAGAACGGAACAGATCCATCTCGTTGAGCCAAGTACGGAGGTTTAAAACTGTATTTGTACTCAAATTTCCGAAACGGCGGTGCATTTCCAACACAGCCGTACGCAAATAACAACGGTAACACCAAACTACATAAAAAATCACCGGCTACCACCATCTTTCACACTCGACTGTTTTGCCTTCACGTCGTTGGTGTGTTGAACGATGTACACCAACACACCTTGGATAAACCTGATTGGCTGAAAGGTAACTCAGATCTTAGACACAACGTTGATAAAACTCCAACGATATGAAGAACACCTATGTATGTGCCCGTCAGATAGTGTTACATATGTAATATGAAACGGAGCATTTAACTGATCCAGAACTATCTTCCTTCTGACAAACAAAATGGGAAGCTTTCTCTTTGTTAATATGTTTCTATCCGTCCATTAATCTCAACCTGGGACCAGTTCTTGCAGCAACATTTTGGGACGGTTATGCTTGTTGGTTGGAGGTATATCCATGGTCTATCATGACCATGGAGGAAGGAAATATATGGAGACGACGCAAGAGACCTTCACCACGCATTGAAGTGAAGCCGGGCGGAGGAGGAGTGGGGGTATAGGCCGATCCCATACAGACACGGGGTATATGAACAAAAACCTCAAGGGGACTCTAGAATAAACGTAACAGCCGCAATCTGGTGATGGATTTATTATGTAACTCGATATGACAAATAAAAATGAAGAATAAAATTTGATATCATGGTTAGTTTTTGAGATATTCTGTCTCAAACGTGAATGTTTTTGGTTGAAATTCAGAAGAAAAAATTGGTCTAAAAGTCAAATTTGATGACGGATTCTTATTTAAAAGACGAGACAAATAAAGAATAAACTTTTTCGATATCTCGCCTAGTTCTCGAGGTTATACCGTATTAAACGTGAGGTGTCTTGAGTTGAATGCAGAAGAAAAATTTCGCAAAAGTCAAATTTAATGATCGATTCCTTATGTAACACGACGAGACAAATCGAAAATAAAGAATAAAATTTTTTAATATCTTGCTTAGTTTCGGGATATACTGGATTGGTTGATATGCGGCCTGGATCAAAAATTAATTCTGGCAAAGCCACAATGGTCGACATGCACTTGTGGTTAGGTTGGAAATGCGGCCTAGATCAGATAAAAATAGTTATCTTGTTACCATACATCGTAAGCTTAATTGGGAATACCTGGAAGCAGTTTATATAGCGATACACGTTTGTCACTAACTTGGTTCTCATGAAATTACTAACAGTAATAGATAAATTCTTTGTCCCTTATGGAACAACAAAACATTTCTGGTACAGACTGCATGTAGAGCTAACCACAATCTCCATTAAATTGCCGCTACAGAATCAAACTATATAGACACACCACACACGCGTAATTGAATCGCAAACTGTATTTGCGGTAACAACATCGTTTGCTTCATCAAGATTCCTAGATTGCATAGCATAATTTAACACATTTAATTTCATCATACACTGTCAGTATAAACTGCAACGTGACGAAAGAAAGCACAATACCAAATTCACTGAATCTCGATGTAAAACACACCCTGTTAAATCTCATTTTCAACACTTGTTAAAAAGTTAGCTATTCTATTATGTGCAAAATAACAAGGTATGCTGATTTTCTACACTACACCAACAAAAATTTGAGAACAAAGTCTTGCCATTGAGAGCTATGACTAAATATTTATAGACAGGTACCGAAGTTTGCAAAACCTACCACCCACTTCAACAAACGATAATTAGAATTCAACTTACTTATGAAATGATATTCCAGGTTCTTTCCTCTCTTGCCTATTTGTGCAACCGTATGCAACAGAAGATGGCATTATAAAACACTTATACACATTACGAAATGAAATAATCACAGCATCTAACACGATGTGCACATCGGATTAGCTGGGCATCGCAATATCGCCGCTGCCGCCACTGCGCATGCGCGAGAGTTTATAGCCGGCTTCACAGATTTAACGTCACTTCTCCTCCATGATCATGACCAACGGCTTTAAGCAATCCGCAAAGAGGAAACTTCACAATATTGTCTAACTCTATTGTGCCACGCTGTAATGTCAGGTAACAATAATCAATTAAACATATTACTTTATGCATCACCAATTTATCAATAACTGTGTCTGCTAAATTACTTGTACCAGCATACAATTTTTTAAACTTGATCATCATTGAAGACGCTGATAATAGTTAATACAGAATTAATCAAATAAAGGAAAATGCCAATAAATTTTTTGGATTAATTTGTTGCTTTTAAAATGAAACCTAAAGTCCTGTTTGCATATTCTTATTAGTTGTAAATAAAATTAATTCTCTGAAAAGATTTACAAACAATGCACAATAAATCATGAGTATTATGGTTTCCTTCTATAACCTATTCTACATAAAGGAATACATTTAATAACCATTTTATTGCATATGTCACCCGATTGGCTGCTTTGATATCTATTGTGAGGGATCATTTGTAAAACCATTACTATTTGAGGAATTACAGGAATATTCCGTCGTCGAGCTATTGGCTCCATTACACTTTGACTTACAGTCTAATTAATTCTATAATATTACATTGAGTCTTTCTTACAATTATAACAGATACAGTTGCTATTAAATTTTTTTATATGTATATATCTATGTATTTGTGTGTATGTAATTATATAAAAATATAGTTTATTTGTTGTTTTTTGTTATACCAATACATCCTACATTACAATTTAATGTTAGAGTTGACATTTCCAGGAACTGAGCTTCAACCACCATCTTGCTAATACTTAATTGTTTTTTTATTGTTTTACTGCCAAACCGATTTAGTTTGCTTTCCTAATCTTTCTGTTGCTGATGCGCATTGGAGTTTATATTTTCCATCAATGTTGCAAATAATATTAAAATATTTTTATTTTATTACTTGCGACTCTTTCTTTAACATGTTTAGTTACTGCCATCCCGGCTTTACTTCTACAACTATACTCTGCAATTCACAAATATTGCGGGTGCTAAGCACCAATTCTAATTCTGTGCATTCCAATCCCGAACAGAACGAGGAAAGAAACAAAACATAAAAGCATCAGTACAGCATTGTATTGCTCTAATCTTATCCCTCCTGTCATTATGACTTGAATAAGTTGGTGAAAGAAGGATTCCATTACAAGGGCGTAGCCAGGTACGAGCAGGGGGGGGGGCAGCTACCCCCCCTAGCAGGACGCGGGTATCCGCTTGATCGAAGTTCTGCTGATCCGAAGAGTAAACAATGTTAAACAACTTTAAAATATTATTTCATTTCGCACGATTTAAACCTGCTTGCTACTGCTATCTGCGGGAAACAGACGTTAGCGAAGGCGAGGTGGCACAACGTGCCACGCACGGTGCTGCTTAAGTTGCGTATCGACTAAGTGCGGTTGCCGCGCGAGCCATGTTCGAGCGCGCCAAACCGGTTATTTGCCGCGCGAACCATTTCTGTTGACGAGCGCGGCTGCCGCGCGTGGCAATGCTACCCAGCCAGGATTTTGTGGCAAAATATCCAGGAACTGTCTTCTCGTGAAGCCACCGAGGATATTTCACATGCACGAGTAGCTGCCACTTTCACTGTGGTGCATCGTACTGTATACTAGACACCTAAACGAAAAGTGATTTGGTGGATATGGAAATTGTATTTTAATAGAATACAGTGGAAGAGTATTGGCAACTTTTAGAAAACGAAATACATAAAATTCCTACAGATAACGTCAAAGTGTTACTCGGAGATTTCAACGCACAAATTGGGAGAGAAAGAATTTATAAGAATAAAACTCAAATTGATGTCTACCTTCTTTTTTTTTTTTAAAAAAAAAAAAAAAAAAAAAAAAAAAAAAAAAAAAAAAAAAAACTGAGCAGAAAGCAAACAACATGGCACTCCCCAAACCCAAGCCTTGGAGAATTCCAAATTGACCACGTATCTATCTCCTCCAAGAACAAAAAAGAGATCCAGAATGTCAAGGTGAGAAAGGGAGCCAACATTGAAAGCGACCACTACCTAAGAACTATAAAAGTAAGATTCATCCCCCAAAACAGACATAGCATGATAACAAACAGGAGAACTAAATTTGATGTTAAAATGTTACGAAGCTCAGAAGTAAATAAAAAAAATCAAAGAAAAGGTGGAAAACAATACTGCAACGAACTAGGATGATATGAGAACAAAAATAACCGAAGCTGCCAGCGAATTATGTTCTATGAAAAGAAATAGGAAGCACAGATGGAGTGAATAATGTGAAGTGGCCATAAATGAGATAGTGTTAGCTTGGAAAAGGTGGCATTCCCATAAAACAGATGAGAATTTCTTAACTTTCAATACAATCCGAAAACAAACTTCTAAAACTATAAGAGACGTCAAGGGGAAGCATGAAAAAAGAAGACTCATACAAATTAATGAAGATATCGCTAAATGTAACACAATCAACTTTTAAAAAGTATTCAAAGAGGAAACAACAAAGTATCAACCACTAAATCTTGGATTTAAAGATGAAAATGGAAAAATTGGTCTAAACAACAAAGAAAACTGCAAAATTTTGAAAAACAACTGAACTGTGAAGAACCTCAAGAAAGACTAGAATTCAGTCAGTCACAAGCAAGCATTAAACCGTCAGAGCCACCAGACGAGAAAGAAATACATGACATTATCCAAGGTCTGAAAAACAATAAAGCTGCAGGGGAAGATTTGATTGCTGCAGAGTTATGGAAAGAGGCAAGTGGTCAAGTAAGGCAGAAACTGACAAACATACTGCAGGAAATCTGGTGAACAGAAAAAATTCCTGACGAATGGAAGAATGCACTGATAGACCCACTGTACCAGAATGGAGACAAAACAGATGTGAACAATTACAGAGGAATTTCCCTGGTAGCAGTGACATATAAGATACTGTCAAAAGCTCTTCAAAACAGAATTAAACCAGTAATAGACAAGCAAATCGGTGAATACCAAGGTGGGTTAAGAGAAGGACGATCCTGTATAGAAAAGATTCTAAATCTGAAAACTGTAATACGAGACAGGGTTAAAAAGAACAAAATCTATGTTATCGTTTATGTGGACTTCAAAAAAGCCTATGACTCAGTAGATAGTCTCATTACTGAATATTTCACAGGAATTTGGTGTTGACTTAAAATCAGCAACATAATCAGGCAGATCCTCACTGGAACAAATTCAAAAGTGAAATTTATGGGAGAGATCTCAGATGAATTTAAAACAAAAACTGGTGTCAGGCAGGGAGATGGGCTTTCCCCAATTCTTGTCAATTGTATTTTGGGGAAGGTAATAAGAGTATGGGAAGAGAAACTCAAGGAAAGGCAAATTCATCATGAAACAAGATTAGATTCAAAGCACAAAGGGGTTGGGGTAAACTGTTTGGCCTTTGCTGATGACATAGCAGTCCTCTCTGGAAGTATAGAAACCTCACTCGAACAAATCAACCTTCTGAAAGAAATAGCAGGTAAAGTTGGACTTCAGATCTCTTTCGAGAAGACTAAATTCATCACCAATATTAAGGATTCACCCACAGTACTAAACACAGAGTATGGAAAAATTAACAAAATAAATTTAAATATCTAGGTGAAGTAATTATGATTAATGGGCTTGATAAGGAAGCAAACATATCAAGAGCAGGAAAATTGGAACTAGCATACCAACTGACAAAAGATACATATAATAAGAAGAATCATTCAAGGAAAACTAAAATCAAACTCTACAACACAGTAATCAAACCAGGTCTGTACACCTCAGAATGTTTGTTCTCTATGAAAACTGGAGAAATAGAAGAGATAGAAAAAAGGGAAAGGAAAATCTTGAGAAAAATTTGGGGACCCTTAAAAATGGTGAGTTTAGACACCGGAGAAATAAAGATCTATGCAAAGAAGAAGAAATCAAAAGGATGTCAGACACGATCAGAAAGAGGAGAATCAGTTTTTTTGGTCACATAATCAGAATGAATAACAACAGACTTACAAAAAGAATTTTCAACCATATTTATAAGAGTAAGAAAGGCAACCAGTGAATCCAAGGAGTAAAGAAAGATATGATTGAAATCGGACTAACAGATGAATTAATACAAGATAGAGCAACTTTAAGGAGACTAATCCAAAATTTCAAGGGTTGCCAGGAGAAGAGGAAATGTAGTAACATATGGACGGAAGAAAGGAGGAAACAGCAAATTGAAAGGATGAAGAACTATTGGAAGTCAAAAAAAGAAGGATTGAAATGAATGCACGGGACTACTTTTCGTGGTCCTTAGATAGCCGATAAAGAAGAGAAGAAGAAGAAGTCTATAGTATGGTGAGAAACTCATGGAAGACATGAGATATGAAGCCATAGAGGATCCAATAAACAAATGTTACGAGAATAACAACGGTAGAATTCCCAAAATCATTAATTGAGCCAGTGAACATTCAATTTCGGGAGGCGATTTCAATTACTGAAAGATGCTGTGACTTCAAGATTTCTAGCAACTGGAGACTCATCTACTAGCCTGCAATACCTTTTTCGAGTGTCCAAAACAATCATTTTCTTGAACAGTTCCAGATGTTTTTGAAGCATTATGCGAAGTTCTGAAAGAATTTGCAATAATAAGGTAATAGCACCCATTTTATACTAAACTTTTTATTGATATTAAATTTTTTGTTGCCATTCTTAACGAGAGCTCACTCCTTGTTAGGTAAAATATATTGAGTTAATCATGTCATTTGGCGATTCTATAGATTCATGGATTGGAGTTTAGAGTGATGGTTGTGGTGGTGATGGAGGTGATACAATTGGAATCTGATTAGGCTGCCAATTTGCCATTAGAAATTTTTTTTTTTTTTTTTTTGGCACTGTACAATTGTATTAAAAGGCGACAGTTTTCGTTGTCCATAGTAACAAACTGTCGCTGTGCCGCGTGAGCCAACTCGAACAAAGACACATCAGTCTTAATTGCACGCGATCCAATTAGTGGGGAGCCTTTACCACGTGCCTAAATACCGAATTCGAGAGGACGGCGGTTCGAATCCCCGTCCGGGCATCCAGATTTGGGTTTTCCATGGTTTCCCAAATCACTCCAGGCAAATGCCGGGATGCTTCCGTCAAAATTCCATCGCCGAATTCCTTCCCATTCCTAACCCCCCATCCTTTCCCGTCTCTAAAGACCTCGCTGTTAGAGAGACGTTAAGCAGATAAAAAAAAACTAAATACCGATAGACTGCGGGTGTGACCCGACCCACACACAACACATCGGATCGTTTATACTGTGACATCGCCAGAGCGCACGCTAATTCTTTTTTTGATAACAGAAGATATAAGGATTTTTTTTAAGTAATTAATTTTTATTTACCGTAAGGCTAACGGCGGCTCTTAACGGTATTACATACAGTACCTACAAAAAGTAAGACTTCTATTTAATAACTAAAGTTAGATGTATTCGTTTGTATTTTATTTATTTTTATTACCGTTAAACTTTTGTGAAAAAGTCGATAATGTAAGAGCTAATTTTGTAATAAAATATTTATTACTCTTGAATTTACAGCATATTTGTCCTAGGTGCCCGGATTCGCCTCGATAAGAGTTGGGCCGCTCCAGCGGTCAGTTTGTTTCACTCATTCTGTGCTTGTATCTATTCTGCTACGTACGGTGTTTCAGCCCACAGGACCGGCTTCATATTAACTGCAGCCTTATGAATTAGGTACAATGGTGTTGGAGAGAGATACTAAAACGCTGCTGGGTACCTTCCTGAAAATTACAAGTTTTCTGTTGATGCTAAAGCCACTAATTTGAAATGAAAATTTAATAATTGTTGCTTGCAACATTATGTGCTTCTGCTAGTATATTATAATTAATTTGTTAGTCGAACTTTCTGTCGCTAAAAATATCTATAAACACTGCGAAACATATTTAATTATATTAACATCAATCAGCAGCTGACGATGCTAAGAAATTCTCAGAAAAAATACCGGTCACTCTAATGACGAATATTGCTCACCAGAAGGAAGTAGAATACAATCGATAAATCGTTTCGTCTATAATATCTTCGATTATTTTCTGTGGTACACTGTACAAATGACTTGCCTTTAAGAAGTAAAGAGCAACATTAAGGTGTTCTTGAAGACCTGCTGAAACTAAGAATTGATTCAAGAATCCTAGTTTTGAAACAGTAATATGAAAAATTGGGATGAAGATAAATGCAAAGAATAGCCAGCTTATTAAGTACACAGATAAAAAGCTAAAGGTTAATTATGATTATAAAGTGAGGAATGAGCTACTTATTGAAGACTCGAAATGTAAATACCTTGGCATAGCATAAAGGGTTCAAAAACATTCGCCTGTTGGAAAGAGTGAGAGGGGATGCACCAGAGAAACAAAGGAATTGGGGAACAAAACTCTGGTCAAACCACTGCTGTAATATGGTGGTGTAATTTGGGACCCACAGTTTGGGTATCAAATACAGGAGTTGGTGCAGAGGAGGGCTGCCAGATTTGTCTTTGGAAATTACCGCAAAACACAATCGGTAATTAATATGATAAAGGAGCTGGAGTGGGATGCATTTGAGGATAGAAGGAGGGTGAAGATAGTCATGGGAGTCTACAAGGCCTATACTGGAGATGAATCATGGAAAGATACTGGTGGGAAAATTAAGAGACGAGCTGGCACTTGATTTCGGGTATAAGGGTGTGGTAAAATTTTCCCTCAAGAAAATGGTGTAAGGGACTGGAATAAATTGCCAAGAGAAGTGATGAATAATTTAGCAGAAACACTGAAAGAATTTGAAGTAAAAATTACTGGAGGGCAAAAGTAGGTTGAAAGAGGAAAGGAGAAAGTCGGGTGTGTAGTGAGATTGCCTCTGGAAAGGGCATTCCATCGCAATTTTATCAATTATTATTATTAGGTTAAGAAAAAATTCATGTATATCTCCCCACGGATTCAAAACGAAATCATTGACCTGAACGGCTTGGTAATTAAAAGTGAAAATAGTCAGGCCACAAAGAAGGTTTATGCTTATATTGTATTGGCAGAAGAGCCGTGTGACACAGCTAGGAAAGAACAGGTTTCTATAAAAATCAGTTTTTATGACGAAGATAAAATTACAATCCGCAAAAAATTTCTCGAATTCGTAGTACTGATAGCGTTGATTGACAAATTATAGCATCAGAAACTGAGAGGTTTTTAGAAAACGAAGGTCATGGACCTGACTGGTGTGTCAGCCAAGTATATGAAGGGTGTTCTACATTGGCGGGTGGTATTGGTGGGAGTCAATTTTTTTTTTTTTTTTTAAAAGAGAAATATAAAAAAGCCTTATGTTTTCTTTGCGCAACCCACACACTTAACCTGGTTGTAAATAATTTAAATCAAATTACAGAAATATGGAACACAATTAGCACCATAGAGTACATCATATTACAAGAAACCTTTTTACAGAGAAAGTACATCCCAAACTTTTAGCTTTATATGAGACCCGCTGGTCTCAATAATATATGTGTTTTGCCATTTTTAACGAGCATTTTGAAGATATTGTCAATGGATTTTCGAATGTTTTTAGAGAAGGGAATGATGTGGTAAGGAAAGGGGGTTACCAGTTACAGTGCGTTGCTACGAAGTCAGAATTCATTATATGCGTTGGATTGAATACTCAGGATTATTGGAATTGGGAACCTGTTGCCACTGCATTACAATCAAAGATGATCGACATGTATACAAGCATGGATCATATTAATAGAGTAATGTCTGTCATAAAAGATCATCGCAGCAATGATGACACGGAGAGCTAAAATATTTTAAACACATGCACCAGAAATGCAGCTGCCATTGGAACGGATTTAAAAGTCCGGCGCATTGTATCTGTCCAACAATATAGTTCCAATCACCATGTTCAGTCTCTAAACGATTATTGAAAGGGATCAATTTTCCTGCCTTGTTTAAATTCCTTGATAGCAACTTTGGAGCAATGTTTTGTGATTATAACATTAAAAGTAATATACCTGATGAAGACAACCGAGCCGGTTGTCGAAACGTTGTCATTTTACACGCTAAGCGGCTGAACTGCTGTGAAGAATTCAATTCATCCTTGACATTGTTTCTTGAAATATTCAAACTGAATAATTATGTCAACTTTTACAGTACGGTATTTGAAAACTTTCTTATCATAGATCTTACAGAATTAGCAGAGTTAAGAAATTGAAATCCACTTTTTGAAAAGAAATATCTCACATACGGTGAAGTATAGTTTAAAACAAAAACATTTTAACACATCATTTATTCAATAGAGTTTGAAATATCTGTCAATAGTTGTAACCTTCTTTTTGTACTGTTTCTACTTTCTCCACAGAAACAACTATAATTTTATCTTTTTTGTGTGCATGATCTGGGAGCTAGATTTTCAATAGGGCGACATAACTCAAATTACAGTAATGAACACGACAAATACAAACTAGAGTTCTTATAAAAACGTAAATGTGAATCTGTTTACTTATGATTACTAAGTAAGACATAAACGCATTGGTTGCCAAAAGTCAAATATCAACATGACGGATACAAGTAAACGGGGCGATACAACCGGCAGAGAACGAGTCGGACCGGAAAGTGATGATAGAGAGGCAAGGTGATGAAGACAAACATGTTTTCACCACATTTAACGGATTGCGGAACCGCTTAATTAGGTGCTGAATCCTCCAGACTGCCAAATGATGCGGGATTGTTAGGTTGAAATCCTAGCTACATTCTAGTTAAAGTTTAAATATATCATTGGTAGATTTTTTTTTAATCACAATACTGAAACTTAAAATTTTTTGATTATTAAGTTGAACTTAGGAATAAACTATGGAAGGAAAATGTTATGACAACAGAAAATCTTATGAAACAGTTAAAAGAGGCAGTAATATCCTTTTCTGCGACAAAATTACGCAATCCTAATTTCCTTGGCTCAGCCTTCTTCAACAAGCAACATCCGTAGAGAGTCCTCCTCTATACTGCGCCTAGTTAAAACATGGCCGAGGTCAACGATGCAAGAGAACCATCTAATCTGTCTGTGTATGCTTAGTGTACACAGAAAATTTTTATAAGAAAATTATGATAAAATTGAAAATGACGTTGCTTGAAAGATTACTATTAGTGTAATTATAATATATATTAATTACATTAATTGTATTAATTAATTAATTAATATAATATGTATGTGTTCCATTAATAAAAGCATGCATTTAATCAGTTTTATCTTGCCTGCCCCCCCCCCCCCTGAACAAAATCCTGGCTTCGCCCTTGTTCCATTATACCCATAAATCAAAGAATTTCGCACATTCCACAATAAATTCAAACGAAAGCAACGTGGTCTGTTGGCCATACAATCCCAGCCCAATCTATGTATCAACTCTGTGACACTTTCGTAAGGACTGTAACTAGCAGTCACGAATCGAGTGGCTCTCTTCTGTACATTCTGTAAAGTGTTAATCAATCCCTTGCGATATGGATCCCAAACTCCACAACAGTAATAGAAATGCGGATACACTAGTGTTTTGTAAGCTATTTCCTTTGTATGAGCGTTACAACTTCTCAAAATGCGACATATGAATCGTAAACTAGAATTAGTTTTGCTTACGACGGAAGTTATGTGCAAGTCCCATTTCATGTTACTTTGTACTATTATGCCCAGATACTTCAGGGAATCAACCGTATCAACAACTGAATTGTTGACTTTGTACTCGTGAACAAACTAATTCTTTTTGTTGCATATTTTCTTGCCTTGCACTTTATGCAGTTAAGTGTAAGCTGCCATTTATGGCACCATTCCGAAATAACATCCAGATCTCGCTGATTTTCTAAGCAATCGTCAGAGCACCTTACTTCCTTATAGATAAGTGCATCATCAGCAAACAATCATATACTGCAATTAACGTTGACACAGATATCGTTTATAAAAATTAGGAAAAGAAGTGGCCCTATTACACTTCCTTGAGGAACACCCGAAGTAACATCTAGATTAGAAGAGGCTTCCCCGTCAACAATGATACACTGCCACCGATAAGTTAGAAAATCGCGTATCTATTCACAAATGTTATCAGATATACCGCGTGCTAGAATCTTCGCTAAAAGTCGGTTGTGTGGTACACAGTCGAAAGCTTTCTGAAAATCCAAGAAAATTGCATTAACTTGTGAACCTGCATCGATAACTCGATGCTGTGTGGGTATGAAACTGGATGAAGGCGTATTCCATGATCCTGCCAGACTTGGAGAGTGTTGGACACTGCACTGTGTAGTATCTGAAATAGAATAAAAAGTGTTACAGTAACATGAAAAAAAAGTATATCATCAAATACTAAAAACTTAATATTTACCAGTAGTAATGTTTGCCCATTTAGGACAAGTGAGTTCAGGAGTAATCCTTCAATTTGTCAGCAATATTGAAATATAAAAGCCGAATATAAGTGTATATGCAAAGAAATAAAGTACAAGTTAAAAAAACAGATAAACGTCGAGAGAGTAAATTCCTATCAGTCAGTTACTTCTGGAGACAGAAAGAAAAATAATTGATGTATGAAATGAATAAAACAGTTAATTACTTATATTTAAGAAAAATGCAGTACAACTGTAAATTAATGGTTTATTTTACAATCTGTACCAACTACATACACACAGGAAATATGTTGAAATAGAATATGATTCATCAGTAAACATTCAACAAATATATAGTATAAAAGAATAAATGTAATATTCCAATTTCATACATAAAGATGCCTTAACAGGCCATTATAGTACAAAATTAAGTACTAAAAGTTTGCAGTTTTCACTGGTTATTCTTTGATTTTTTTTTTTTTTTGCATTTACTTTCTTACAATAATTATTCAAAAATGTGTTCACCGCAACCCAAACAATACATTTGATTATTGTCTGTGATGAATGTCCATTGCAGCAAAGCCCATTAAATAAAATAAAGTCATTTTCACTTATATGCTGTAGCACGTTGATTTCTAATTGAAAGGAAAACTCGTTCATGTTGTGAAAGAAGTTTGCTTACAACAATATAAGTGTAGACAATAATGTCAAAAACAATGTCTGATGGGTATTTTAGGCCACCACAGTCAAGCCGTTGTTTTAAAATAAAATGTTCATTTTTTGGCAGCTCTTCATCAATCTGAAACAGGAAAAACTGTAAATCACTCTAAAGACATAAAAATAGAACAAAATGGATATGTGTATAGCGAAGTAGGGGAAGTTTGTGAAATATTTAACAAACATTTTACGTCAGTAGTAGATAAATTAGGCATAGAAAAGCAATCCCCACATAGTGCTCTAAGGCTTCTTGAGACTGCTTTCCCAAATAGCTTTGTGGAGATGAAATTGCCACCAGTAACAGTCTCAGAAATAAATAAACTCATTAAACAATTAAAACCTAAAAATTCTTCCAGCTATGACAATATTTCAAGTAAATTACTGAAAAGATGTTCAGACTGTATCAGTCATGTACTTGCTCACATTTGTAATGAATCCTTAATACAAGGTGTTTTTCCCGATAGACTAAAATATGCTGTTGTAAAACCATTATTTAAAAAAGGAGAAGTAACATGTGTAGACAACTATCGTCCCATTTCATTACTTTAAACATTCTCAAAGGTTTTTGAAAAAGTAATGTATAGAAGAGTAATAAAACATGTTACACACTATAATATCCTAACTAATTCACAATTTGGGTTCAAAAAAGGATCATCCATAGAAATGGCTATATATTCATTTTTAAATAACACATTTGAGGAACTGAATAATAAAATGAATCCTGTAGGAATATTTTGTGATCTTGCAAAAGCATTTGACTGTGTAAATCATGAATTACTTTTGAAAAAAATGGAATACTATGGTATTTTTGGGACTGCAGGTAAATGGTTTAAATCATACATTGAAAGCCGAATGCAAAAAGTTTCAATTTTTGATTCTAAAATAAGTAAAGATGCTTCATCAGACTGGGAGAAAATAAAACATGGAATTCCACTCCATTCAACTCCATTCAAGAATTTGAAGAAAATAATTAATTGTACTCATTATGACGTTTGCAAAACTCAGTTGCAAAAATGTATGTTTATTATTTCTTGTATTTGTAAAATATGTATATATATATATATATTTACTATGATATGACTCATATTATGTGTATATGTATCAACAATGACATGTTTCACATCCCAGAGGTATTTCCTCAGCAGGGATCCATGGAACAAGATTGATAAATAAATAAATAAATCACCATTTCACAAAGGCAAATCTCACATTTCATTTTCTTAATTACTGCATGGGTACAATAACCTGCAATGAAAGTTAAAGAAGAAAAAATCTCTTTTGAAGCAAGAATGTCTTCTTCATTTACACTATCTTCTCTGTCTAATGAGTCTGCTTCCTCCATCTCAGAAAACAAAATTTTTAATGGGTTCCACTGAGACAGACATAAGAAGGTGAACTTAAAACCAAAGGCATTACACTTTGGATGCGAAGCTTCTTTTCTGCTTCATAAACCTGTGTCACAGAAATATTATATTACGACTTTGCCATCTGTCTGTATTTACCAAATCGGTGCTCAAGGACATCTGTTTGAAGCTTGACCCTCAATAAGTATGTCATACATAGTTCTTCAAAACAATAATGAGCAATTTCTATTGCAGCATATGTTGTATGCCAAATGGCAAAAAATGTATCTTTTGCGAGAAACCCAGTTGAAACACAGTTAGCTTTCCATACATGAAGCTAATCAATAAAATCATATAGAAATTGCACAGAAATACTTTCAGCCATTAATGGCTCCATAGATGGATTCTGCTTGTGTTTCCCCTTAAACACTGATTTGACGTTCATGACCTCAAACCATTTTGTTAGTATTCTAATGTACTCAGCTGTTGTTGATCCATGCCGCAAATCAAATTCACCACTAGCTACCTGAACGACCTTTGAAATATGTCGATCTAAAATTTGTAACACCAATTTCATGCTCTGTTTCTCTAAAGATGTAGCGAAAGGAATTTGTGAATAAGTATGTGACCATATCTTACAATAGAACTGGAATATATGTCATAAAGCTTTTTTTAATGTTTTAAAAGAAGCTAAAAAACTTATTTTGTTCCAGTTCCTCTCTAACTGGAAACTGAGGATAGATCATATCTTTATCCTCATTTTTCTGATTCAGCCACAGATTTATTATGCACTTCAGTATTTGAACTGGATCAATTAAAAAGAAAAGTAGGCGATCAGGGTTTGCTGGATGTTTAAAAGCAATATTAATATTCTTCCACATAAACATTGACATTTTTTTACTATTAATTTTATTGTTGTCAGTTGCAACACAAAAAACCCTATAGCCAATAAGTTCAGGGCCATTTATTATGGATAACGGCACATCATGTAACAACTGAGCAGAAATGATTTTCACTGGTAGGATGTAAACAACATCTCTGTAATCAGTCTTTACACTGTTCTTCTTAAATACAAATGCTGAATTAGCAACATGTTCTGAATTATATGACATACACAAAATACTGCCCCCTCTGTATATCAAATAAAAATTTAGATGAAGTTCATTTACATTCAAATCCATATTAACATTATTGGTGTTCAAATACTGAAATTTCTGTTTTGCATAAGATAGGAAATTATTTCCCCCAAACTTTTGATGTGGTGGATTTACATAAAATCTGCTGCAGATTCTATGTAGACTACTTGAATGTGGCAGTTACATTAAAGAACTGCTACCTTCAAACTTATAAGCATTAGAGGAAATGGAAAAAAAATAAACAACAAAATATCTTGAATGTGAAACTAAACCTAGGATTAAACCTTTTGACATTTATATGCCCAACTTGCTCAGATATAAATTCTACCACCTTCTTTTCACATTCCTCTACTTTCCATTGCAACACCCCATAAACTTTCTGATACCATCTGCACAATATTATTTATACAGAATTCTGAGCACCCAGAATCTACATCTGAAAAATCTTGTAATATACTCACAATGTTATGTATATTATATATCTTTTGAGGAAAAGATAACCTTCCTAAAATCTTTAATTCCAAATTTCCCGTAAAAAGTGAAATATTTTTATCTACAACAGCAGAATGTGTAATTAATGTTGCTGCGTTTTTTGTAATCTTCAAAAAATACACATATTCACTGTTCACTTCAATTACATTCCAATCACTGGGCAATTCCACTCCCTTGGTGTGTAACAATAACTCTTCTAAAGAATAGAAACTGAAAGTATTTTAATAGAGTTTTTGGTAAGATAAGCTCCTCTGTAATGCTGCTGCTAGTTGTTCATTTTCAAGCCTCGGCTTCTTGTCTTCTGGTCCTTCTCTCCTTATCTATTCTTCGGAGAGGTACGAAGAACAGGTTGTGAGTATCAATGGAACTGCACCTGGCTTCAAATGTGGTTTTTGGAGGGGGGCACTTAATACTTGGCCTGTGCTTTCATCCCAATCTCGTGTTTCCCAAATGATATCATCTTTCTGGAAGTAGGCCTGGCGTACATGTAAATAAAAGTTCATAAAAAATGGGATGCCTACAACCATGGAATTTAAAAAGGGTACTCATACTTTATGACAGAGTTATCAAAGTACTGGAAAGTTAGCCATAAATGCACATGAAGGGTAACATATTTCTGGGTGTGTCCACATACACAAAGCACTCTTAGAAAACAAAAACCTCCTGAATGACCACATAACCATCAGGGGCGGCCCTAGGGTGGTGCGAGCGGTGCCACCGCACCGGGCGCCGTCATATGGGGGGCACCGAAAATGCGGCGACACATCGTCTGCGCAAAAAATAAATTCTATAATAATCCAACTTACTGTTCACATATTATTTTAATACACCAATTATCCAGACGAGTTTATAAACATAAGAGCTTCAGCTTAGTGCATCATGGAATCGAGTAAGCTCGAGTTACTTGAATCAAGAAAATCAAAACTCGTCCAATAATTAGCACTGTCTGCGCCTGTTTCCTGCCTTTAGGGTTGCGGCCTTGGAGTACATTCGCATGCGGGTGCATGTTTATGGCTCGAGATTCAACCTTCTTATCTATTTCTACCATGTTAGATCTTAGGTGATTGCAATTAACGTTGGTATCGTAAATATTTACAAAAAATGATGTGTCTTTTACAGACACGTGCTACCTACAAACAAGGAATTATTTGGCACGCAATACTTAATCAGAAAACAAAATAAATGCGAAAATGAGAAGGCTTCAAAATTGCTTGCAAAATTTTTTTAGAGTTGAGGAGTCATCTGAATCGTTGTCACCAGAACTAGTTCAACACGCGAAGGAAGAAAACTTATTTACTTATGATAATAAAGAGCAACATGTACAAAAAGATTTAGCAACGGCTGGGATGTCATCTGCAGTTCAAAATATTACACAATAGGTTATACCAGACATACCACCACCGTCGCTTTTCAAAGTACAAATTATAATGATATTTCAAAATAGTCGCTCATTGACTCTGCAGCCAGAGATGAAATAATTATTTGAGCGATGAAAAAATTCAGAAAAAAAGCACGGAAGTAATTTTTCAAATACGTATTTTGAAAGAGTAATATCAAATAGAGAAACTTATAAGAGAATATGGCTTGTTTACTCTTAATCTGTAGATAAATTGTGTTGTTTTTATTGTTGTTTATTCAGCAGAAGGTCTCATTCTTATTTGTAAAAAACTAAACTTCCTCAAATCACCAACACACCATACTCAGTTGGATAGAAGCGTTGAATCGATTAAAGAATTTCATTGTAATTGACAAGCATTTGTAAATACGGATTGCAGACGAAAAGTTAGAATAGGTTACTACCCTCGAATGAATGATGTCCAAAGTATTAACATGCAATAACTTTTTGTTTAGAGGAAGCTTTGAATATGAAACACTAAATACATCTAATAATGGTAACTTTCTGGGTGTAATGTAACCGCTAGGACAATATGACCATGTAATGATGGAGCATCTCCGGCGCATTGCTAATAACGAGAATAATGTCTGTTATTTTGCCAAACGTGTTCTAAACGAATGAAGTTCATAATAAAATTTTGAGTATGGATAAGTCATCACATTGAATTGTTCTCCTGATGTCAGTCACGTCTAAAAAATTATCTTTAACACTGCTTTTGTTGACACTAATGAAGACGAAGTCCAAGTGCGTGAGTGTTTCGCTGCTTACAAGCCGGAAAGTGACTTTTCGGCATCTGGGAACTGGTCTCACTGCCATGTTCATAGATGATACTTTGCAAAAGTTGATTGAACGATTGTCGAGGCCAAAGATACGGCAATGGATCCAATATAATAGGAGGAAACAAAGGTTTTCAAAACAGAATTCAGAACCAATATCTTCGAGCATTTTTAATCCATGTAGCTGTCATTAAATCTGTTAATAGCAGGTCCCATAAAAGCATCATTTAAATTGATTTCCATGTCCGGGTTTATTTAAAGAATATTTGTTCTATTCTCTCGACCAACAAAGAGACGAGAAGTGGTATACTACCACTTAGAAGGATTATCGCTACACAAATTTGCGAAACTCTTTTGGAAAATAGAGTTTCTAGCCTCGCCGCAACAATTTGTGTTCGTAGTTGAAATGGCAACTTCGTATAATACATTGTTTCAAATAAAAAAATTAAACAAGACTATGCAAAGTGAAATTGGAGTTATGAAACGCATTACAATTGTTGGAAAACAGCTCGGAATTTGAGAAAGCGTACCGGGGTTATTCGTCTGCTCTGATAACAGATAGAGAAATTGCTTCTCAGACTGGGACGTATCCCATTATTACGCCAGTCAGATCACGAAAAAAAGGGAGATATTTTTAGTCCGAGGCCGTAGATGAGATAGCAATAGATCCAGAATTGTTTTCAATGAACATGTTTTAGCATACGATCGGTACATCTGAGAATGAAATGTTCACTCAATTTACACAACTATCCAGATTTAATGATACATTGTCGTTCTTCCATATTATCAAACCAATTCCTGAATAGTCCGAATTGGAATATACTTCTGCAAATTTATAAATAATTTTAATTGGTGCAGAAAAATGTGACATATCTGGTTGTGAATCGATTGGAGAACTTTCTAACTGAAACTGTTGATAATGGGGCTTGAATTAGCAAAACAAATAAAAGTTCAACTTATGAAACAAAATGGTTGGTTGGATATGTTTCCGAACGTGGGGATAGCACTTTGAATTTTGCTAGCCATATCTGTAACTGACGCTGAAGGAGAAATAAGTTTCAGTAAATTAAACATTATCAAAACATAGTCACTAGATACACTGGCAGATCTTGCAATTTTATCTATAGAAAATAATATTGCCCAAGGATAAAAGCGAGGAAGATGGCAATCCAGGCCTTTTAGTTACGATTTTATTTCCTTATTTGTTTGTTTAAAAAAAAATGATTAAAAACATTGTGAATTTGACATATACGTGACGTGAGCATTGTGTACGCCATAGTAGCTTACCTAGAAGTTTTCAGACATGTTGTGTTCCCTATTAGTGTTGTTGTTTCTCATTCGTACCACCGCTGTCCTGTACTAATCTGTCTGAGGTTTGAATTATTATTAACATATATAGACTATCTTCTGCCGACAATTTTGATCGAATTGAATTCGTAACACATTCATATACGTATTCGAATTTGAATCCCATGGGAACTAATTTTTTGATCGGGATAAAAGTAGATAGTCAACACGTTGGTCAAAATTTTATTTTAAGTCGCTCAGCCATTTCGACGTGAAACATTAAACACTTCCATCCAAGCAATCAAACTTTTACATTCATAATATTAGTAGGACGTAAAAAATTTATCTTCAATCTGTTTATAGGGACACCTTAATCACGAATAAGCGATTGCACATTTGTGGCGCAACAATAAAGTGTCGCACCACCTAATAAATTTGCTAGGGCCGCCCCTGATGACCATGGCAAATATATTATATCAAATGATACAAATTTATATATAAACAAACAGAAAAACAATAGACAATACAAACCACAACATTATTCACTGTCTCAGCAGAGCAGCAGCTTGTTGATCTCCAGCAACCGTCGTGTTAAGTGCCGCCATTTCTGTGTTTTTAAAGTATTTTAGTTAGCTTTTACCTCTGAATATTCACTGTCTACGCAGAGCAGCTGCTAGTTGATTCAGCAACCGTCAAGTGACGCCATTTCTGTGTATTTAATTTTAAGTGTTGTAGTTAGCTTTTATCTCTGAACACTCATGTCAACGCAGAGCAGAAGCTAGTTGATCTCCAGCAACCATCGTGACATGTGCCGCCGTTTCTGTATACTTAATTTAAAGTGTAGTGATAGCTATTGTTTTATTTGCGTTACTTGAATAGCAGCAGCGTCCAGTAATCGTGATCACCTTTAATTATTTTCTGTGGGATGGTATATAGAGCTTATTCGTTCTTTTATTTATTACCGTGGTTAGTTAATACAATTTACTATTACGTCGTATTAACTACTCAGTACAGTATCCGCCATCTGGTCTAAATTTATCTCCACAGTTAGGTTTTATTTAAGCCGTGATTAGCGATTGTTAGTAAGTAGTGAACAGTGTGTTATATGGATCTCACGGTTAGTTCATCTTTCATCCTCTCCGTAGTTCTTGTTCCGCATGCGGGGGCAGTCTTGCAAGTCTAAATCTCAGGAGGTCAAGCTTGTACCACTGTCCAAGAAGTTTGATGTATTGTCCGGGACTGATTCAGTTTCGCAATCGTCATCCTGCGAGCTGCCAGCCCCCCAACCCGCTAGGTCTGAGCGAACACAGAAGGGGATTCTGGTGGTAGGAAGCTCCAACGTTAGGCGGTTTATTGAGCCCCTTAGGGAAATGGCGAGTAGGTCAGAGATGAAATCCAATATCCTTTCATTGTGCAATCCGGGAGGGCTGATCCAAGATGTGGAACAGGCTATCTCGGATTTCATTGAACGGACGAGGTGTAGCCAGCTGCAGATTGTAGCTCATGTCGGCACCAATGATGCTTGCCGCTATTTGTCGGAGGGAATCCTCTCTTCCTTCGGGTGAATTTCTCAAAGGGTGAACTCTGTGGTTTATGACCGCAAGATTTCGGCTGAGTTAACTATCTGCAGCATTGTCGATAGAACCGAGTAAGGACCTCTGGTTCAGAGCTGAGTCGAGGGTCTTAACCAGAGACTGCGGCGTTTCGTCGATAATCATGGCTGCAAATTCCTAGATCTTCGCCCTGGGGTCGAGTTGTTTAGGGTTACCTTGGATGGATCAGGTGTGTAAAATACACGTGAATCGGTAACACTGGTAGCAGCGCGTGTGGAGTGCATTGGGAGATTTTTTAGGCTGAGGTAAGAAGACCCGAAACTGGGATTACAGTTATGGCCAGCCTTTTTCAATTCGATAGGAGTAGCGTAAATCAATCTCCACCGTTAAAAGTACTCGTTATTAATTGTAGAGGTATTTGTAACAAGCAGCCTGAGCTTTAATCCCTTATTAGTAGCACAGAAGCAGATATTGTATTAGGTACTGAAAGTTGGTTAAAACCAGATATAAACTCAACAGATATTTTTAACAATAGCTTGAACGTTTTCCGTAAGGACAGGTTGCTTTACAATGGGGGTGGGGTATTTATAGCTGTTATTAAACACATGTTCTATAACGAAATAGGTATCGATACGGTCTGTGAAATCCTATGGATTAGACTAAACGTAGCTAGGACAAAACTTGTAATAGGGTCTTACTAACGTCCACCAGAATCAGATATAACTATTGCTGAGGCCTTAAGGAATAATGTAAGTAATATAGCTCGTCAATTTCCGGATCATGCAATAATACTAGGAAATGACTTCAACTTTCTGTATATCGACTGGGCTAATTACGTCCACGTTACTGGTTGCAGGGATAAACATCCTGTGAAATTATTCTTGACCTTTTCTTAGAACTTCATCTTGAGCAGCTCGACACTGAATCAACGCGGTGCCACAACGATAACAAAAACGTTTTAGATATTCTCGATACAAATGGGCCTCAATTATTCACGGACATTTCTATCACCACGGGAATAACTGATAATAAAGATGTAATTGCTACAGTAAAATAAGCAGCAGCGTGCAAAAAGAAAAAAAGGCCCCAAAGAAGTATTTAAGAATCTATTTGAGGGATAATAATCTTACCTCTATAGAAGCAAGAGGTTCGGATGAAAAGAAGTGGCTTCGATTCATGTGTATAGTCTGGGAAGGTATGGACATACATAAGCCGAAAAGGACAAACAGGGATGCGAACGATCCCCCGTGGTATACACACGATGTTAAAAGGTTACTTAAAAGGCAAAGGAAGATACATGTACTCTCAAGAAGGACGATGTATGGGAGTGATTTACTTGTAGAAAAGTTAGGTGAGACAAGAGGATATGTTAAAAATGCGATGCGCGAGGCCTTTAATAACTTTCGTTGCAATTCACTTTCCAAGAACCTCAACGAAAACCCAAAGAAATTTTGGTGATATGTAAAAAAAGTTAGTGGTAGTGACAGCAATATGTCAGATCTACTACAAGACGGTCGGGAAGTTGATGACTACCGCGACAAGGCTACCGTATTTAATACCGAATTTAAAAATTCTTTCATTGACTAAAACATGGAAACATTCCCGCTTTTCCCACTGCGTGGAGGATTTGAGATGGATCAAGTAAAAATTGATAATGTAGGTATTATAAAGCAATTAAAGCTCCTGAAGTGGGGAAAGCGCCGGGTCCCGATGGTATACCAGTAACAGTATTTTGGGAGGGCGCGAAATAAATAGAACCATTTCTGTCAGATATTTCCATAAATCTTTAGAAGAAAGAAAAGTACCTTCTGACTGGAAAATAGTGCAGGTGATTCCTGTTTTCAAGAAAGGAGATCGGAGAGATCCTAGAAATTATCGGCCAATATCTTTAACATCTGTCTGCAATAAAATTCTGGATCACATCTTATGCTCTAACTTTCTAGATGGAACCGAGTTACTTACAGCAAACCAACACAGGTTTCGGAAGAGAGATCGTGTGAAACGCATTATGTAATGAAAGTTATTGATGCAGGTTCACAAGTTGAATCAATTTCCCTTTGGCTCTGTACCACACAAGCGACTTTTAGCCAAGATTCGAGTGTACGGTAAATAGGATCAGATTTGAAAATGGATACGCGATTTTCTAACTGGTCGGTCACAGTATGTCGTTGTTGACGGGGAAGTCTCTTCTAAGCTAGATATTACTTCGGGCGTTCCTCAAGGAAGTGTAATAGGACCACTTCTTTTCCTAATTTTTATAAATGACCTCGGTGACAATGTTAATTGCAGGATGCGATTGTTTGCTGATGATGCACTTATGTACAGGGAATTAAGGTGCTCTGACGATTACTTATTTCGGATTGGTGCCATATATGGCAGGTTAAACTTAACTGCAAAAAGTGCAAGGCAATGAAAATAAATAACAAAAAGATTCCGTTTGCTCACGAGTATGAAGTAAACAATTCAGTTGTTGACACGGTGGATTCCCTGAAGTATCTAGGCGTAACAACACAAAGCAACATGATATGGGACTTGCAAATAACTTCCGTCGTAGGCAAAGCTAATTCTAAACTACACTCATTGGTTGTATTTTGAGAAGCTTTAATGCTCATACAAAGGAAATAGCGTACAAAACACTAGTGCATCCACATTTCGATTACTGTTGTGGAGTTTGGGATCCATATCGCAAGGGATTGATTAACACTTTACAGAATGTACAGAAGAGAGCCACTCGATTCGTGACTACTAGTTACAGTCCTTACGAAAGTATCACAGAATTGATACATAGGTTGGGCTGGGATTGTTTGACAGACAGAACACGTCGTGTTCGTTTGAATTTGTTGAAGAATATTCGAAAATCTTTAAGTTACGAGTGCAATGAAATACTGCTTTCGCCAACCTATTTAGGTCGCAATGACCGGAGGGATAAGATTCGAGAAATAAGATGCCGCACTGATACTTTTATATATTCTTTCTTTCCTGGTTCTGCTCGGGATTGGAATGCTCAGAATTAGAATATTTGTGAATTGAGGAGTATAGATGTAGATTATTTCGTTTGCAAATGTATTAGCTGCTAATATGTGGCACAACACAGAGGTAATAGAGCAGTGCAAGGAAAAATTTCGAATGTTGCGAAAATGTGAAGACTTACTGGCAAAGGTAAAAATACAGTTAAATAAATACTCATAAACTCATGCAACGATACTAACCCTGAGTATAAATGAACTTCTTGTAATCTATTAAGGCAAAAATATTGATGCAGAACATAAAGCTGCTATTTTCGTAAACATTCTTATTGTTAAATAGAACAATAAATCTTACAGCTGGACAGTTAAAGATAGTTTAAATAAAATGCAGAACTCGTTAAAAAAAAAAAAACATGATTTTTATTTGTATTGTGCATATCAGACATTACACCACAGAAATAGCCACACAAGCTTTGTGAGCGAACTTAACCTCTTAAGAATACAAACAAAACAAAAAGAACCTTAAAGGAACAAAGTAACCCCTGTGTATACTTCATATCCATTTCTTCCTCAAGGCGTCATCATCCGCAAAATTTAAATACATTAATTTTTGTCCACCTGCGTAATTTCCTCTACAATTCGGTACACAGCAGCGATACGGCACATTGGGGGCCACAAGAAAGTCATAAGTTGATAGAGCACAAATATATCTTGGAAACTAATCAAAGTATACAACAAATCATGCAGTAACTACACTCATAAACAATCGATAAGAAGTGTTCCATACAAGCCCTTACATCCAAACTTATTCAAGTAACGTCTATATTCGACGCCACGACACTGACGTCAAGATTGGCGCGCAGGCTTTCGTTTTAGAGGAGGTGCTGGCAGTGCCCGGTGAAATAATGTATTAGGGCTACTGTCCCACCGCACCTGGAAGTAAAAAATGAAGTAGTGGCTTTTACTTTCGTGGAGTCGCCAGAGAAGTTGACCACACTCCGATAGCCGCTTGTTTGGAGCATTCCACTTATGAGTTCACATCCCATCTGTGTCGACCATCTGCCTGCTATTCATAGAACAACTAACTACCACATTACCGCTTAGATAAATTATTGATAGTTAGAATCCACTATGCTGCACGTTATCAACTGTATTACCCAGTCTTCGAGGCTGTCGCGTTCCCGGTTCTCTTAGAACTCCGGGCAACGCCTCTACAGAGGCTAGATCTAACCCTGTTATTGCCGAGCGGTGCTAAAACCTTCGGGTTAGGGGAGGGGGTTAAACAGACTAAGTCACACAATTGATAGTCTTAGGAGTTTATTGACAGCCATCAGTCACAACTATTATGGAGCCGAACATCTTGAGCTATCGTTAATGCCCGTAATATAGAAAATACAATAAGTTCAGCTTACTTTGTGAGTGGTGAGGAGCCGCTGCAGCCAGCCAGCACAGTCCAGTGGTATGCACTAATGGGGTACTTGACTAATTTTAGGAAAGTAGTCAGTATTGTAGCTGCTATAAACAAAAAAATATATATATATTATTTCTTGAAATAACGAACGGAAAATAGCAAAATTTTGCATTTTTATGCGATGATTTGAATATTGGCGCGAAAAGGCTCCCAGCTGCCAGTTAGTCTCTTGTGACGTGAGTTGTTGGCTCGTGCCATTGTAAACATATAGGCGGTTTGCTTATTTTAGTAATAAAATGAGTTATAAGGTTTAAAAATGGCGTGTGGTGCCTCTGTGTGTAAACACGACCTTTAAAACACCAAACAAATTGTTTGTTTCAGTTCCACGCAACGAAGTACTGCAGAAAAAGTGATTAATGCTTGCACGATGCGATCCGGCTGATGTGTCTACAACATCCTCAATATATTTTTGTGAAGACCACTTTGACGTAAGTTTGTGCTTATTATTTTATTATGTTTAATAAGCTATGTACATCGATATTTTTTGCTGTGAAAAACTTAAATTATTACCGGTAAATAAATTACGATCCTGAAGATTAAAATGCTGTTCGTTGTAAATGTATCCAAATTTTTTATTGATATAGTTGCCAAACGATTTGGAAAATTATATGGAGTATCATGTAATGGGATCAGTATCAAAAGTACTCATGAATCAAAAAAAAAAATATTCTTAACTTTTGATTTGTATCTTCGAGTTACTGAAGAATCCACCATCGAATTTAGATTTCGAGATAGTTTTCTTCTGGTCGAGGCCAAATTTCGACCTAACCATCTCACTTTTGAGACAGTATATATCGAGAAATAAGCGAGATATCAAAACATTTTATTCCTTGCTTTCGATTTGTCACGTTACTTAAGAATCTATCGCCAAATTGTGACTCTATGGCTATCGTAGAATCCCCGCTTCAACGAATATCGAAAAATATTTTGACCTGAATAGGACGATAGTTTACGACTTTCTTAGGAAATATGATAAAAATATTTTTCTAGGTATACAAAAACTTGTATAACCTCTAATATAGAAAGAAAAAGCTTTGTATTCACAACATTACTGCCGAAAAAATAGTGTCGAATGAACCCAGCGCGGCAAAAAATTGTTGTATAAATCACTCAAGGATTTTTTAAAATAGTAATTACATTAACGATTAAATACTACACATGTTTCTGCGAAGCAACAGTCATATTAAACACATTTATAAGATACTACAGTGAAATACTCGAAATTACTCGAAATGTAGACCTGTTGGTTAAAATCGAAAATTTCCAATCTGTATTAAGTAAAACGTTCCACTAACACACACGCATTTAAAATACCTTATATTCTAACGTTTTATCGTAATAAGGTATTATGCATAACGTATAACAAGTAAGTATTTACTTGGATGTTTTGACATTCCGGAATTATGATGAGCAGTTTGATGCAAAGCGTTTTGCCTTGATAAAACCAACTTCCATTGCGAGTATAAGAAGAACAATTGTTTTAAAATCAACACTGAAACCTTAATAAAGTTAAATACGCGACGGAAAGATAGTCAACACATGAAAATACACGGCAGCTAAACTGGCGCGAGATGAACACTGACGTAATGCGCTCCGATTGGTGTTTCGTGTCACGTGATTAACAGCTGTCTTTTTGCATTTTTATTTTATTAAAAATAATATGTTTCTAACTCCTATGCAACAAATGAAATTGATTTTCGTTATCCTTACAGCTTACTCTATCAGTGTAAATTAAGGTTTCATGGTTTCATAGATAGTGTCAAGTACCCCATTCCGTGAGTCGAGCGATCTGTCAGTACCACCCAGTGACGAACTTATATAGGTTACCCCGCACTGACTGGGGTAAAAATGCGTTAAAACAGTGACTGATGTAATTGGGTCTCCGGCTTGGCGCAATTCACCGACTGAAAAGCACGCGACACCTATCCTCCAGAAAAAACGAAAAATTTTGGAGGGCGTAGCCATCAAAATTTTTTGTATCTTCGTACTTAATCTAATCTACCACGATCCAGCCACTCAGGCCAAGTAAGGGCGGGAGAACCATCGGAAAGTGATTCAACAGCGGCCCGCCTGGTCTCTGGCTTACTAAGTACGCTCCGCGTGACTTTATCGGGTAGAGCTCACAGTAAATTAAATATATTGTCTCCATACAGTACCTTTGAATCATTACATCACGAAATATATACAATCATTGTGCAACAGTTTACAACATAATTTACTATTGTTACTACATTCAGGCTTATATAAGGCTCTAGGGGTGCGCAAACAAACGCGCTTTATTGATTTGCGAAGATACAACAGATGGTTCAGTAAGATACCCTAATCTATTTACAAAATAAATTCTATGAACCACCCACGCAGGGGTGTGGCGTGATCCCTGGGGGTACGTCGATCGCGGAGCCCGTTGTTGCGGTGAGTCGTTCACCTGCGGTCCACCATCTCGTCGTGCCACGGCTGAGGCTGGGGTTCGGGGCCTGGTGAGGGCGCACTGCTGCGCGGGTCAGCCTCAGGTGGGGCGGTGTGCCACCCACTTAGTCTCTTGAGCGGCGCTTCCAGCAGCGTGTGCCTGCAACACTCATAGTGGTGTATGAGCCACGTGGTTGGGAGAAGCAAAAGTACCACAACAAGTCCGATGATCAGTAGATTAATATGTTCTCCTGAGGTGCGGGGCACTTCCTGTAATGTAGCCGCTAACTTGCTCCACTCCGTGCCTACATGTTTCAGATCATCAAAGTGGCGGGCTTGGCTGTGTGGGACCCATTATGGATCTATAGTAGACAGGTTTACTCCAGCCCCCTTAAATTGTGGTAGATCCTGGCGCAAGTCCAGGGGAGGTATGGTATCGGGGATGGTTACTACCGTGGTGAGCACTTGCTCCGAGTGCAGCATGATGTCCAATCCATACCACCTACACTTCTGGCTGAACGTCAGTTTTCCTGAACCCACCAGTTGGACGTCAACGGGGTGTTGCTGGTCACCAATCAAAGTAATTCGTACATTTTGGGGGCTGCATATGACCAGGTGTTCCCGTCAAGTTGGGTCCACGTACTGTGGCTGAGTTTAGCCACCCTGGGTGCGCAATTGCTTAGCATACTGCGTGGTGTTAGCAGTAACTTGATCACATAGGGCCCGTCTTGTATGGCCGATTAGAGTACAAAGGTCTGTTTGCAGATGTGGATACTGGAATCTAAGATTTTACATTGGAGCTATTGGTAATCTAGCATAGCATAGTGCCGTTTCGTTACATCTAGAAGTAGCAGATCTTTCGCCAGGGCAAGGTACATATAGGTGTCATTAATTCCATTTACTAAATGTGGCAGAGGTAAAGGGTAATATAGCTGAAATATGGTAGCGTCAATCAAAGGTATGTTAATAGCATACCCTAACATGTCGTCCAAATTAAATGCGTCTAAGGTCACAATTCTTAATAGCTGATATTCCAATTCGGGAGTAAGGGGAGTGGGAAACTGTTTATCCCACAAGGTAGCTTGAACGTCCCTTATGTAATTGATGATTTGTGCTGGGGTAATTAAATGGGGCGCAAGAATGCCATGTTGTGCTGTTACTAACGCGTTGATAATTAAGTCGTACTCGCGTGTTATACTGCCGAACACAACAGACGTTCGTAGCAATTGCACATTGATAAGTGTAGATAGGCCAATTTTTCGCATTATTGTCTGTGTGCTGTTAGTGAAATTCTCTAGATATTATTTTAGTGCTACCAACCCCTTCCCCAGGGTCGCCTCTACTTCTGCCAGTTCAACTAAATCCCTGCTGGTCGTATTCAACGCTGCCTTCTGCCTTTACAACCGTCAATTGCTCCTGCTCCAAATGTATTACGTGCTTTTGCTGCTCCTCTAAGTGTGCAATTCTTTCCCGGAAATACTGCCCATCGGCGTGGCTTAGTTTCCCAAAAAGGGCCTTACTGACTACCCCGATTACATTTAGGAGCCCCCTTTTTACCGTAGATTAATGGCGCGCGATCTGCTCGAGAAGGTTCTGTGACCTACTTATAGTATCAATACGCCAATTAAGGCCTTTTTCCAGTATCCTGCAGCTTCCTTCAGCCCACTCCTCCTGGCTTAGTCTTTTGTTGCAATATTTTATAGTGTGCCTCGTATGTATCAACGCCTGCTTATATTTATCACTTAACTCTCCTAATCTTATATAGCTTATTAACCTCCAAGTGGTACTGTATATTCTGACCGTACCTTTCCGTCAAAGTATATTCCTGGGTGGGTCGCAATGGAATCCTTGCTCCGCCGCTACCAGGCACAGCATCCAGCTCATCTGCATCCCGCGCATTATCTGTGAACAGACAGAGATGTGTTGTGTCAGTTCCGCTCATGGCAGCGGTAAATCGCAGCGTTGCTCTTACTTGCGGCTCCCGCCGCCCTTGTTGACTCAGCCGACCGCAAGGTTGCCGGCTAAGTGAAATACGGTTTGAGCCGGTTTAAATGCACTGTGAAAGTCTTCGTTGTTTTCTTTCGCAATACAGCACTAAGGCCTTTTAATTCCAATATCGTATAAGGTCCCACCTATTGAGAATCTATTAGTTTCTTGCTCCTGCCTCTCCTTGGTGCTTCATCTTGAAGTCATACCCGATCACCTGGATGAAACTCTCTCGGCCTACAGTCTCGGTCATATACTTACTTGTACCACCTTTTATTTGCTTCTATATGCTGCTTTGCGAATTCGTGGGACTGCTGCATACGGGTTCTCAGCACCGCCTCGAAATCATCATAGTTATACTATGGTTAAGTGCAGTTCTTTTGAAAAATCCCCGGTAGGTTGATTGGTCAACCAAAATACGGATCGTGCCCATATGCCATAACGAAGGATTATTTGTTCGACCAGGGCTCTCGCCATTGTGCTGGCATCTTGCCGTGGCAAGGGCACTGCCACTAGAAATTTGGTAAAAGCATCTTGGAAGGTGAGAAAATATTATTTTCCCGCTGACAAAACAGGAAGGGGGCCCACTAAATCAGTATCACAGCGAGCGAACACATGTGGGGGAGTTTCTGTTAATAGCAGTGGCATCTTAGTTCCTGGACGTGTGACTTTATTTCTTTGACAGCTATTACAACTATGTATGAACTTTATAACATCTCGTTTAGCGCCAGGCCAAGTCTGGTGTTGCTTTAATTTTTAAGGGTTTTCCAAATTCCGATATACCCCCCTATGGGCGACGAATGTATCTCGCGCAGTTTGGCTGTTTCTGCTCCTCACTGAGCGTGGCCTCTTTTGATGAATCGCCCCCCCCCCCCACGTTTCTGCTGAGCTGACCTCAGTAGGTGTGTTATTGTTTGACAATCCGCTGTGCTGTCGGCTTCTGCGTGTTGCATGTTGCGCAGCCGACTCAGGGCATCTGCATCGCAATTCACAGTGCCCTTTCGGTATTTTATGGTAAAATCGTATCCCTCCAATTTAAGTCTTAACTTCATCAGCCTAGATGATGGATCAGTAATACGTGCTAACCAAGTGAGGGGCTGGTGGTATGTATATACTACAAAACTCGTACCATGCACATATGGTCGATATTGCTTTATGCCCCACACCACTGCCAAACATTCCCGCTCAATTGTGTTCCACCCCTGTTCGGTTTTAGTGAGCGTCCGTGATGCAAAGTCAATGGACAAATCACCATTGTCGTATGGTTGGCTAAGCACTGCCCCTAAAGACGTACCACTGGCATCCACACTAATGAAAAACTGCTTGGAGAAATCCGGGAATTGTAGAATCGGAGGATTAATTAATTTGTTTTTTAGGTGTTGGAAAGCAGCTACCTGCTCTTCTTTCCATATGTACCGTACTCCTTTTTAAGCGTATCATTCAGTGGTTTGGCTATTCCACTAAAATTCTTTATGAACTTTCAATAGTAACCCGTTAATCCCAGGATACCCCTCAACTCCCTTACTGTTCCAGGTGGGAGGTACTCTTTTATGGCACTAATTTTCCCCGGATCTGGCTTCACACCGTTGGTAGTTATAGTGTGCCCTAAATATGTGACTTCCTTGTGTAGGAAAGAGTATTTGTCCACCCTCAGTTTAAGATTATTTAGTCTAAGTCTGTCAGAGATTTCTACTAGACACTTATTATGCTCTTCCAAAGTGGGTGCATGGCACACTATTTGGTCCAAAAAAATTAATGCCTTTTCACCCTGTAACACAACCATCACGGTATTCATGAGCTTCTGTAAACAGGCCGGTACTGTCTTTAACCCCGTTCCATCCGTTCGAAATGATAATGCCCATATGTACCGTTAAAGGCTGTCATTTCCTCTGATTTATCATCCAGTAAAATCTGGTAATACCCATGTGATAGGTCAAGGATTGTAAAGTATTTGGCTTTCCTAACTGGTCCAAGATTTCCGTTATAAGTAGTAGCGGATACACATTACCCACTCTTATTTAATTAAACTTGCGATAATCTATGACTATCCGCAAAAGTTTTTGCCCTCCAGCATCTAGCTTCTTCGGTAAAAGCAATAGGGGAGAGTTCCAGGGACTTATACTATCTGTTATGACTCCCCCATTTTTCTATTTCTCTACTCCTCCCTTAGGATTTCTTTTATTGCCTGCGGAATTCGGTAGAGCCTCTGGTTTATTACCCGCCCCTGGGCTTCTGGAGTTAGCCATATCTCATGTTTTACCGTGGTGGTGTAGGTCAGTTTATCCCCAGGTAAGTGAAAAATATCATTATACACAGCGCAAAGCTCCACTATGGCTGCCCTCTCTTCCGCATTTAAATGATCTACCCTAAGTTCTGCTTTAACAATTTTAATTTTTCAACTGACAACCCATTTCTAATTACATCAGCCTTACGCACTGTTGATGGAATTTCTGTTTCTTTTTTTTTTTTTTTTTTGTAACTGCTTTACGTCTCTTTTTAACATCGAGGTCTTTTAGAGATGGGAAAGGATGGGGGGCAAGGATGGGGGCAAGGAATGGGAAGGAATTCAGCCATGGCCTTTTGAAGGAAGCATCCCGGCATTTGCCTGGAGTGATTTGGGGAAACCATAGAAAACCCAAATCTGGATGCCCGGACGGGGATTCGAACCGCCGTCCTCCCGAATGCGAGGCGAGAACGCTAACCGTTACACCGCCCCGCTCGGTGAATTTCTGTTTCGTCTATCTCAATGTATTCTACTGGTAGAGCGGGGCAGGGGAACCTTGCATTTTTCTCTGTAGTATTCACCATAGTCGTGACACACTTTCCTGCTGTCACGTCCACCAATGCTTCTGGCAAATAAACTCCTGGGTGTATCTCTCCTTTTTGTATTATTGCTATCCCGCTCCCGCGGCCCACAACACTTACCTTTAATACCCGCTCTTCTCGCGGAACTATTTCTACCCATTGCATCTCCGTACTGCTTGCTTGCTTGCTTGCCTGTATGGAATTCCCATGAATTTTCATCATATCCCCCGACTTCTCTTATACTTTCCAATCTGAGCCATACTGTACAACACTGACCTAACTCTATGTTGAGCATAGTCAATTATGACTCCATACTTTACAAGAAGGTCCCAGCCAATTATGCAGTTCGTAGGCAACTTTACCGCCCCTGCACAACATGTTACTCATGTACTATTTTACTATTTCCCGACACTGACCCAACTGTAACCTTAATTCCACAGTCCCCTTTATTTCAATTAATTCTTCCCCGATGCCTTTTATTCTCATTGCATTCTCTACTTGTATCCTTGCCCCTTTCCTTAGGGCACTTTCTTGTAATAAACAAATCTGTGACCCACTGTCCAAGAGAAATGTCAGAGCCTCAAACCTACCCTCCACGCAAGGAATTGTTATCATCTCGTTATTGTTTCTGCAGCATACTGTAAATATCTTATTATCACAGGCATAGTGAGGCCTCCCCCCTATGCCTGGTTGCAGTTTTCCTCTTCCTTCTTTCCCAATATTAACCATGGGCATGCATTACAATTTTCAGGCCTGTGCCCCTCACGGTCACATTTATTACATTTACAGGGATAGTAAATAATGCACTCCCCTTTAAGCCCCGATAAGTTGCATTTCCCGCACCGTGTATCTTGCCCTGGGGCATCATTTCCCTTACAGTTACCCATAAATTCTTCGGGAATTATTTCTTTCAACACACCCGGACTTTGCCGCCAAGCTCTTAATGCTTTAAGCATATCCTGCTCATATTTATGTACTTCCACAGTCCTAACTCATTGCCAGAAAAAGTCCCAGTTTGACTTTCAGCTTGCCCTCTGTTATTACTTCTGCAATCCCTTGCCATATGTCCATTTTCTCACATGAAAAACAAGTGGGTTTTGGGGGATCCCTTGTTAATTTGGTAATTTGGACCTTTCCATCCTTTCAATCCTTTTTTCCCTGTCTCTACATTGTACACATAACATAGAATTTTCTTCCCAAACATCTATTTCTACCAATTCTGTGAGACTGACTTTCTGATCCCTACTTTTTACTATAGTTTTAAACTTTTCCTCCCTTACACCTTGAGTAAATACCGCCGATCCTGATTTGTATATAAGGCTGGTTGCACCTGGTAACTCTGCTTCCGACAAACATACCCTAGCAGATTCACGGAATTCATACTGTTTTTTTTATCAATTAGGGCTGCCCAGTCTATATTCTCTACATTACCTCCTGTTTACTTGTGAAAAGTGAGTGTGCATAATAGTCCAATGTACGACGAAACTCATAAATCCCCACTAATATCGCCCTTATTTCTGGCCATGTCGAGACTTTGTCTCGCGTCAATAATTTACACCTTGCTGAACCCACTATCTTGGTTCTGATACTTAACTAAAACGTCTTTATCTGTTGGTGCTACCAAATCTAGTGCAATATCAGTTATCTAAAAATTCCCATAACTGTCCCTTGCTACCGTCGAAGGACTGCGGCACTAACTTAAGAGCCTCTGTTAAAATGAAATATCCAACAACCTTTGCAGCATTTTCTCTTTGGATCTCCTCTACTTCCTCTATGCCCCCAGCGCTATATGTGAATGGCATTGTGAACCCCTTTCAGCGCTATGCTGACTTATGCTTACGCCACCACTGGCCGTTTACTCGTTCAACAACTGCCTCCTATCAGCTGTTTCCAGCGGCCTCCGATTCCTCACCAAGCTGCCTATTAGTCTGCAACTTAATGTCCTTCCCTCACTTGTCGCGGTTATGCTGGTGGTTCGGCAACAAGACTTACTGTGAACCTTTAAAGCTTCCACGCACTCACTAGATTCTTTCTCTGACGGTCGCCAACCAAAGCTATGTTGGTAACTGAAATGAAAATGCACCTTCTTATTTGAAACACATGCGTTTAATAGTTAATAAGATAATCGCGCTTCAACTCCCAACCTTTATGAAAGTTCACTATCGGTACTTCGATCCTTTAAGATTACAGGTAATGCCTCCGATAAATTTAGACTGCATAACACGCACTCTTTTCATTCATACAACACACTTACTAGTTCTCAGACCATACCTATGGCTCGCCACGAAACAATTCATATAAAATTCTGCAAATACTTTCTTCATTACTAAAGTTCCTTCATATCACCAAAGAAATCACCTTCTACAAAATTAATTCTTTATCATAATGATTGAGCGCGAACACGCGTTCTCGTCGACTCGACTGACTGTTCACTTTCACGACGGACTCACCTACTCCACGGCCAACGCCAGACTGCCCGCCCAGAAGCTTAGGTGCGTCTTTCTCCCTAGCACACCATGCTTCCGTATTTGGGGTTTACACCCCCGAGTTCACGGACCCGGCAGATGCTGACGTCACTAGACGACGACCAGTTTCAACCCATGCTTTAAAACTGGGCCCTACCTCCCTAAACCCACGGACTTGGCGGATGCTGACGTCACCAGACAACCACGCAAACCGCCAATATTTAAAACTTCTCAAATTATCTTCCAAAGTAATGGGGAAATGCTATTAGCCCGTTACACACTCCTGGGCTCCCTCTGTTTTTATAAAGTTAGTAGGGCTTTACACTCGACAATTATTGCCAAAGTTGCGTCGTCTTTCCCTTCCGGGATACAATACCCTACACTGACACCAAAATTATATTCCTGCTGTCGCGTCCCCGATTCTCTTAGAACTCCGGACAACGCCTCTACAGTGGCTAGAGCTAACCCTGGTATTGCCGAGTGGTGCTAAAACCTTCGGTTTAGATAATTTTAGAGGGGGAGAGGGGGGTTTAGGCAGACTAAGTCCCACAATTGATAGTCTTAGGAATTTATTGACAGCCTTCAGTCACAACTATTATGCAGCCGAACAACTTGAGCTATCGTTAAAGCCCGAAAGATAGAAAATACAATAAGTTCGGCTTACATTACTATTACTATTACTATTACTATTACAATTACTCCGCGATTCACTAAAAGTGTTTGGCGGAGGGTGCATTGCACCTATCAGGAAAGGTAATGGTTTGGAAGGGATATACGGGATATGGCAGGAGGCGCCCATGGGCTATTGTGAGGAACCATCCCAGCATTCGCCTGGAGCGATCTAGGGAAACCATGGAAAACCCAGATCAGGATGGCCGGAGTGCTTTATCGGAAGCTACTCCTGTCCGATTTTTTGTTTACTCGCCCGGTAAATCCATTCTATTCCATTCCCTAATCGCTCGTGGAAAAAATGAGTACAGAAATGAATCGGTTCTGGCCCTGATTTCTCTTATCTTATTTTCGCGGTTATTCCGAGATATGAATGTTGCTGGTAGCAATATTTGTTTGCTGTCATTCCGAAATACGTCAGTCGAGAATTTTTCAATTAGCTTCCGTCGAGAGCAACGCCTTCGGTGCTCCAGGTCTTCCCAACCTAACTCCTCCAACATGGCACTTACGCTTTCCCTCCAACTATATATACCTGTCACGAATCGGGTGGCTCTTCTTTGGACCATCTCTAATGCCTCCATTAATCCCTTTTGATGGGGACCCCATACAGAGCAACAATATTCCAGGTGAGGCCTCACTAGTGACTTGTACGCAATCGATTTAACTTCCGGAGTGCATTGTTTTAAATTACGACCTAGAAATCGAAGCATACGATTTGCTTTCCCAATTACATTCTCGATATGCTCATTCCACGACAAATTATTACGAATTGTTACCCCTAGGTATTTAGCGGAATCTACCGTTCTAAGGACAGTGCCATTAATTGTATATTCAAAGCTAAATGGTGTCACCTTTTTACTTACACGCATGACTTGGCACTTTTTAGCGTTTAACTCCAACTGCCAATCTTTACACCACGCAATTATTTTCATAATATCGTCTTGTAACAAAGCGCAGTCGTCCTGGGTTGTGATTTCACGATAAATAATAGCATCATCGGCAAATAATCTTTTCATTCCCCTTATTATGTCGCACAAATCATTAATGTATATGAGAAACAACAGAGGCCCTATCACGCTTCCTTGGGGAACCCCGGACTTCACTTCGGCAAGTGATGAACGCTCACCGTCAAGAACTACACACTGTGTTCTGTCCTTCAAAAAGTCTGCAACCCAATCACATATTTGTCTAGATATACCGTAACCGCGAAGTTTCCTAAGTAACCTAGTGTGAGGCACAGTGTCGAAAGCTTTTTTGAAGTCTAATAAAACTAAATCAACCTGGGATTGCTTATCTATAATACGGCTCAAGTCGTGAATTAAGAGGGCAAGTTGTGTTTCGCAGCATCGGCCTTTTCTGAATCCATGTTGATTTGGGTTTAAAAACTCATCTTCATCCAAAAACCGCATGACATTTGAATAGATGATGTGTTCTAAAATCCTGCAAAATATTGAGGTTAACGAGATCGGCCTATAATTTTGAGGATCATTAACATTCACACTTTTGAACACTGGACTTACGATGGCGGTCTTCCATTCGGCTGGTATTTTTCCTTGATCCAAGGAGGCGGTATACATTGTGGGTGGTGCAGAGCCGCTGCAGCCAGACAGCGCAGTCCAGTGGTATGCACTAATTCCGTGGGTCGAGCGATCTGTCTGTACCACCCAGTGACGAGCTTATATACGTTACCCCGTGGTGACTGGGGTAAACATGCTTTAAAAAAGTGACTGGTGTAATTGGGTATCCGGTTTGGTGCAATTCACTGCTCTGCACGCGATAAGGCCAATAAAATGGTTCCATTGCAACTTGTGGCTTCTTTCATGTAGTAAGTACTTGAATACATTTCTAACCGTCGACCTATGGTCGCAATACACAGTTGTGTCGGGACTTGGCAATGCCCAAGAGCACAATGGTAAGGTTCTATCGGAGATGCCTCAAGAAACAAGCGGACATTTGCAGATCTGGAATTCCATCAGTTCAGTTCCTCAGCTCACAGAACACATCCATACACACCCTCTAGCTCTAGGCAAAAGGCACCTGCCACGATGTCTGATAACACAGAAATATTAAAGGTTTCTATTTCATAAGTACTGACAAAAAAAGTTTATAATATTCTAAGACTATTTCAAATTATCTTTTCCTTCAACAAGCCACCGACCGATATGTAAAATTTAAAGATAAATTTTCAGAATATTCTCACTGCCACAAAGTTCCAAAAATAATTAATATCACATTTGAAATTTTCTGTCTTTACAGTTTCAAGAGTAAAGTCCGAAAAATTATTGGCTGTATTTTATGGAAGTGTTTTCAAGTTAAAATGGTTCCCTTCAAATTTATTGTCAATTATGTTCGTTCCTCTATAAGTACTCTCGACTCCATGTTAGCCAATTGCACAACTTGACACAGCACACTTAACTGAAACAATACTTCTCAATACAAATCTAATTCACTGGTCGTGAAATTTACACAAATTTAATATTAAAAATCGCTTGGCTGAATCATCTCTAGTTCGGGAGTTTGTATGGCCCTTCACAAAACTTTAAACAGTCGCCTCCCTTTCAAAACACTGAACGTAATTAATGGGTCTGCACACAATTATTCTAAGCCCTTACTAAACCTTCTCAGAGACTTACGACTTTTAACAACCACTTCGCCAAATCACTAATTCCCCAATAAAAGTTGATCAGAATTCAATTGCCAAACAACAAAACTAATAATCATTCACTTCTACTGAAAAATTTTAAGTTTTCTCCTTCCCCTCCTGGGGCGGAAACATACGCTCCCACTCACATTTGGCGATGGACAGCCAGCTTCTCCCAGCTCACCCCTACTTATAACATCTGACTTTGGCGCAACCCCGCCCGACGCCTAGACAAGGTGCCGTTCTTCCACTAAACACCGATGGTGTAACTTTTATCCTTCGCGCTTCTCAAACCATTTCTCCACACTTTGAAACAGCCTAATATGGCTCAAAATGGTCAAATATCCCTAAACAAAAACACCGCAACCTTACAAGGTCGTAGGCTTTGGCAATCTTTGAAAATAAAGGAACAACGTTTAATAAATGGGAATGCTGACTTGGTATTGTTAATAGCAAGAAAATTGAACTTGTACGGAAAATTTGTAATATTCTAAATTAATCCCAACAGCGACTTGAAATCAACTCAAGACTTTGTCGAATTTGTTTGAGGCTTCTCTGTTGTGTTTAAATGCTACTTGCATTCTCGAAGAAGATAGATTAATCTTTGACAGGTAGTCAGGTGGTGATTTTTTTAAATGAACAGTTCGAATAAAAAAAAAAAGTGACTTTAAAATGAGACTGGCAAATCTGGTAATTTGAAAATTAAACTCCTTTTAATGTGTGCATCCTTAGCTAAAATTAAGTAGTACACTGTAAATATTGAATAACCGTGTCTGTGTATATATAACTTGTGCTGAGTTCACGGCCGTAGCCACGCTTACGCTAGTTTAGCTATGAGACTTGGTTGCCAGTGCGAGGCGAATATTCTTGCTTTTCCAAGATATGGAAGGCCTTGTCTACTCGAAAGCGTCGGCTTCTCGAGTTGCTAAGTTACTGGCTGGTGTCTAGTTTTGTCTTGGGTGTTACCTTAAGGTTGCCACGCTATCTCTTTCGGTATTTGGTTCTACTACACGTGGCCGTTAGCACAAGTAGCAGGTTGACACGTTGTGTTTACGTTTGTTTACCTTCCGTTTTTATTGAACTAAGTAATGCTTTCTAAAGACAATTCTACTTGCTATCTTGTAGCTGAAACGGCTTCTTATGGCTGACATCGGATCTGGCACCTGTAGATGCTATGGGGTTATACTAGGCATGGTTATACAGCAATAGTAGAGGAAATGAGGTTCTTTCAAATTTGATAGCCAGATTGTTAATTGGAGCCATAACCTCTCATTAAAGGATTCTTGTAGTTAATGGTGTTAGGGCTGCCCCTTTCCTAGATTATGGTCAAGTGTTAGGCAGAAAGTCTTAAAAGAAGTTAGTTTTAGCATTAATTAATTTTTATACACCAAAATTAAATATTATATGTGGATTAAAGTATTGCATAAAATATCAGAGTGATGAGGAACAAAGTGGATGAATGTCTGCCGATAAAATAGATGTCTTATGCTTGTTTCAACACAAGATAATTACAGGAATAGATATGTTAAACATAACTGACTATAATCCAGCTTCTAACTACTATACAACTGATTCGGAGAATGGAGGATTTGTAGCATTAAATATGGTTATAGTTTTAATGATATCAATAGTAGCAAGTTTTGTTTGGATTAACTTTTTTAAGCCTGTGATACACAGCTAAATTTCGGTGTTGAAAATTTCATAGTAGTGACTATATACACAACACCCTCCGGAAACTTTGCACTCTTTATGAAACAAAATGAACTGCAAAGTCAGTATTTTATTTGTTCTCTAAATCGTATACATGGAGATTATATATAATGATATCAGACACGTCAATTATAAATTGAGATATTTATATTAAATTATTTCATATAAATAAAATATTCTTAGACAGAGTAAAACGACTGGTATTGAAGATATGTCATCAAAAATTTCTCAAAGTTTCCCCTTTCTGATGTTGCTTTTAAATTATGCGGTAATTTATTGAAAAGCTTAATCCCTATGTGAAATATTCCATTTTGATACATTTTTGTTTTTGTAGGCGTAGTATGCAAACTAATTGTTTCATTGTGAAATGTTAATGTACTTCATTATTTGTTTTTAGAGCTGCATCTTTACCTATGACATTATTTCTAAAAAAAAAACAAAAAAACAGAATGGTTTCAAAGATGTAAATGCTTGGTAGTGGGAGAATGTTTGTATTTTTAAATAAGGGTCTACAGGATTCCCATGCATTGTGATTCGTCATTATTCTTATCGCTCCTTCTGAATTTTGAAAGTACTTAGTGCATCTGATGGTAAACCCCAGAATATAATTCCATACTTTATTTCTGAATGAAAATGTGCAAAGTATGCGTTTTCAAAGTTTGTTTTCTAGTTCTTAATTTTTAAATACGTAATGCATAACAGGTTTGGTTTAATTTAGAGTTCAAATATTGAATATGTCTGTGTGGAATGCCATGTTTAATACTTCTAAGTTCTGATACATGCTCTCTGATTATTTTACTTTCTGTGTCCTTATATTTTATGGTGATAACCTGTTTCATTCCACCAAGGTATGACTTCAACCATTTGTATGCTACAACCCTGATACCATAATGATAAAGCTTAGACAAGAGGATTTTATGTTCTACCACATCGAAAACTTAAGACAAATGTAGAAATATGCCAGTTACTTTCTCTTTTTTTTTTTTTTTTTTCAAGAAAAGTAGCTAACATTGTCTTGTGTAGTGATTTATTTATAGATTTTCTAAACAACTTACCCTATCAAGTCATGTTGGAATCATCAGTTAGCTCAAGCAATCTTACTCAAGTAGATAATTTTTCCACTGGAATAATAAATAATAGTTACTCAGCAATAGATAATTTTATTTTAGCTACCTAAAAATTTAATTATTCAATCAATCCATTCATTAATAGACTTTTTAATCGTTACTAACCATTAACACGTTAATAAGAACTATTTACAAGAATAATGCTTTCAAAGTTCAGTGACTGTAATTAACGAATCAATTGGTTACTTAGATATTACCTTAATACCACAAACTGGTATCATGTTTATAATAATATACAAGATATGAATAAAAGTATTTTTTTAGCAACATTGTCTTAAATTACTTTTAAAGTTGCTTTGCTATTAGATTCTTAAGATGAACAAAAGCGATGGATAACGGTGGGCATCAGATTATCATCGCCACTACGAACACTCACAATGCAGAAATTAAAGCTTATTATGATCACTACTGCAAGATACTTAATAAGGTTATTAAAGAATCTAAAAATGTATACTACTAACAAGAGATAAAAGAGTCTGGAAATAAAATCAAGACAATTTGGAATATTGTAAAAAAGGAGTGACAATAAAGTAATATACATGAAGCAAAGTTCAGTGCAATCCATTTTTAACTGTTAATATAGTAAACATTTTTCACCTATTAACAAAACGTAGACCGCCAATTAGAGCGGTCTGGTAACTCGGGGGTAATGAAGCTTGCTTTCAAAAGTTTGATGTTCGGCTGAGAACGTTCCGTGGGTCGGATTCCACGTTAATTTGGGGGTACTAGAAGAGAAGAGCTTCTGACAAAATGACTTAGTTTGCCTCCTTTTTGAGGATCAACCAAACATGGGGTTGGATGTAGGTTAACTTAGATTAGCCCACCAATTGCTTATGACACAATACGGATTTCCAAGAAAAAATTGACGCTATATCTGTAAATTTAACTACTCCAGAAGAAATGAGAGAAGTTATCATGTTACTTAACAGCAAATGCTCGACTGGTTACGATGGGATTTCCAGCAGATTAATTACACTGTGCCGTATAGAAATAAGTACTATAAGAAGTTCTCTCCTAATTAACATATCTCTGCTTCAGGGAATCTTTCCTGATAGTTTAAGTGTGCTATAATTAAATAACTGAATTCATCGTTTTTCTCTGATGATTTTGCAGATCTTTTCAATGTTGTTGTCTATTTTTACCTTTGTGAGTCCAGTGCAAATATTGTCTTCTGTGTTAACTTTGAATCGTTTTACCAATTCGACAATATTTCGGGACGGATGGAGGAGTCAAGAAGACTTAGAGAAGAATTGTGGGAAAACAGCTCTCACGAGAAGGCAACAGAACTGCTGGAATCTCTTTAGCATGCTAGAAAAAAGAAATGGATAAAGACCTTTAAAATCTGAATTTTACCCATTCTAGTAGAAAAGCGTGATCTCTCATTCGTAAATCAGATCGTATATCAACATCCTCAAGGACATTCCCATCCATTAATATGAAATCAACAGCAAATCATCTTGTATCGATTTCTAGAATAAAAAAAGGACAAACAGTTATCTAGACGGGTCAAATCTAAAATTAAGCGCGAAACGCAACATCACCCTACATACTCGCATCTATTCTCATTAGAATAGGTTCAGCATGGTTTAAAAACCGTTAGGAATTGTAAAGCTGCAGGATTAGATCGGATTTGACCAGAACTAGTGAAAAACTATGGACCAGCTATATCTCTCTCGCTTGCCGCATTCTTCAGCTCCATACCGTATTCTGGAAGGCTTCCTTCGGTCTTCGAGAGAACGGAAATCATTGCCTTACTCGATTCAGGAAAAGATTCAAGTTTCTCACAAGGATACCGCCCGATAGCTTTAGTCAGACTCGCTTACAAATTATTAGGAAGGCTTATTTGAAGATAATAGTTTTGGCCATTGAAGTTCTGATATCTGTTCAACAAGCTGGATTCCGTCCCAGTCTGGACTGTATTGATCGGCTTCTCTCTCTACCACCTACTTGAAAGTAGGGTACCAGCAGAAAATGAAAAACAAATATGTCTTCATAGATCTTTCGGCAGCATATGACACTGTTTGGAGAAAGGAGCTCCCACTCAAACTGATCATGGAAGTTCCTTGCAAAAACGAAATAAGGTAAAAACTTTACTACGAAACATGTTAAGTAACCGCATGCTCCAGATGCACACTGGGGTGAGCAGGAGCACATTTCACAAGCTACATACATAATGGTCTACCACAAGGCTCGGTTCTCTACACTACACTCTTTAACTCCTAACTCATGACCTGCCAGGCACAGTCTCTCGCAAGTTTGTATACGACGAAGGCATCTACCTTACAGTGCAAAGAACTAACTTTGCAGAGGCTGGAGAAATCCTGACTCACAACCTTCAGAAAATGGTTGCCTACTTTCGAAGATAGCGCTTTTAACCCACAGAAAACAGAAATAGCTACGTTCCAGCTAAACAAAACAAATGAACTACCGTTCGATTATAATGTTCAAAGACCAAGAACTGAAATACAACAGTACTCCAAAATACTATACAGTAAAATTACACAGATCCCTTACTTACAAAAGGCACCTTAAGGTACCTCCTTCTTTTTTAGCTCTCCTGCCTCCGACGTATCCGCGTCGTTTTCACCCCCTTACAGTCGATATACGTGACTTTTGTTGACCTTTTTTTTTAAGTTCTGCTGTCCTTTCTAGAATTTCAAAACCTCACATGTGATTTGCTTTGACCACCCCCCTCCCCCTTCGTGAGATTTCGGCGGACCCCCCTCCCCCCTCTATTTTTTTTTAACTGCTTTACGTCTCTTTTTAACATCGAGGTCTTTAGAGACGGGAAAGGATGGGGGGCAAGGATGGGGGCAAGGAATAGGAAGGAATTCGGCCATGGCATTTTGAAGGAAGCATCCCGGCATTTGCCTGGAGCGATTTGGGGAAACCATGGAAAACCCAAATCTGGATGCCCGGACGGGGATTCGAACCGCCGTCCTCCCGAATGCGAGGCGAGAACGCTAACCGTTAAACCGCCCCGCTCGGTCCCCTCTATTTCACCTCATGTAATTAATGGACGACCCCTTACCCAACATATTTTGAACTATGAGGCGTTTCTGATCCACAGAGATTTTAGGAAATACAAAACACGACGGGAGTCACGTCGTCCTGTCTGGAAAACTGCTGCCAGTCTAACATCCGACCTTACAAATAGCTGGACAGAGATGGACATCTTCAACACCACAGGGTATCATGCTAATTAGTTATCCCCTTTCAAAACTTAAAGGATTCACCATGTCGCAAGATATATAGAGTAAATTAAACTGCATTACATGTGTCACAGGAAGTACTGCTTCAACGCTTCACACATGGGGATCGGCAGATTCGCCGTATTGCGACTGTAGTGAGGTCGCACAAACTGTGTTGCATGCACATTTTGCAGGATTGTCCACTCAGTGCCTTCCCTGGAAGTCTCTAAAAATTAAATTCGGAGAACCCGAAGGTGTTGGCCCGATCAAGTTTATAAGAATCTACCCTAAAACTTAAGTTAGTGATGAGCAATCATCACAGTTTCTTTTTGTAGCAATCTAAATATTTCTATAACAGACTTCGCAATTTTAATGAGAAACTGTCGTTAAATATTTTTCCAATGAAGAGCAAATATTCAATCCGATTTAAACTAATTCTGCATCCAAAATGGTAACTTCACCGTCATCAAAATGGCGGAGAAAAGATATTCAAGCTAAACACACCGCCACTGCCAACCACGAGAAACTCATATTACCTGCTTAGCAAAATCAGTTCAGTAATTTAATTTGTACACTCATTCGCCAATGTTGAACTTCTTGAACAACTGTCTGTAGGAAATCTAATTCTAAAACCACACATAATTCTTATCACTCGCTTCTGCGCTCTGAATACTTTCACCCTAAGACTTGAATTGTGCTAAAGCTGCTACAGAATTCTGCTTGAACATTACCTTAAAGAATGACATTAGGGTAATTTATATGAATAAAAAAAAAAGTGGACACAATGTAGAACCGTGAGGTAAACCACATCTGATAAAGCCTCCCTCAGAAATCTGTAAACGTCATTATGAGCATTAAAATAAATGTTCCAGTTACATGTTCTGTTAAAATGGAAAGAAATAATCCAATTATTGACAGTCAGAATTTCATAATCATCTCAGTAATATGCCAGATCAGAAAACATACCTACAGTGAGTAATTTATCATTTATTCCTTCTCAAATATTTCCAGTGAATGCAAATATAGCTTTTCCTCTTGATTGGCCTATTGAAAATCGAATTTTTATTTATTTACGATATGTTTATTTCTTTGGTAATAGTAAACTCTAATCCACAAAGCTTTTTTAAAATTTTTAGAGACGGCTATGAAACTGGATGGTAATGCGAGTACAGTACAGTTTAGTTATCCCATTTTTCGTGGAGTATTTACTGATGTACATTTAACATCTGTTAAATGTACATCTGTTTAATAAACTTCCCAAGGGTATAAAACAATTTGCAGAAAATAAAGATATATTGAAAGAAAAACTGAGAGATTATCTTATTGGCAACTCCTTCTACTCCATCAAGAATTTGAACAAAACAATTAATTGTATTCAATATGACTTTTGCAAATCACAGTTGTAAAAATTTATGTTTATTTTATTGTCTTTATTTGTTTCTTTGCAATATATAATGGTTTTTTTACTATGATTATGACTCATATTGTATGTATGTATATTAACCATGGCATGTTTCACATCCCAGAGGTGTTCCTCAACAGGGATCCATGAGACAAGATTGATAAATAAAAAAAAAAAAAAAAAAAATAAGCCCATCGGGAGAAGGTACTCTGCAGAGAAGATATATTAAACAGATAAGTTAATAGTGTACTTAATTCTAGGAGCACAGTTTAATTAATCTGCTGGGTTTTCCACCGTATTAAGTCAATCATTTGCTTTAAAAAGATGTTATGACTTTTTTATTTCTTCTAGAGTAGCTTAGTTTAATCCCACAATGTCAAATATCTGTTTGGTACATTTCTCAATGAAATCCATACTGTGATTCGCTGAGCTATTCGTAGCCAAGTTATTGCCAACATAAAATAAGTTTCTTAAATATATAATTATTTGAAAGATTGTATTCCAGAGAACATGATAAAAAATACTTTACTAATCCGATTATTTTTGTCTCCTTTTTCACAACCTCCAATATACTTCTAATTTTATTTCCAGAATCGTGAAACTTCTGAATGAAGTATATATCTTTAGACACCTTTGCAGTATTAATAAGTATATTTAATTTAATTTTAATGCCAGGGAAGACACTATCCGGTGGCATTTTTCCTACCCACCCATTCTTCCCCTTTGCTGTACCCGCCAAATTTTGCCCTATACAAATGTCACCTTCGGTCAATTATTTCTTTCCAAGCACTGCTACTAATTCTAACACCACATTTTTCCACGAATCATCACCAATTTGCATCTTGTACACTCCCATGATTCTCTTCACCATACTACTTTCTTCCAATAATATCTTTTGGAATTTGTTTGAGCGCTCTTTCGTGCGGGTCTTGGGGTAATAATTTGTGTTTCGTAGTTTAAAAACTTAAAATTTATCTCGTAGGTTAGTTAAAACTGTGAAGAATATCATATTCTAGTAGTATGAATGTTAGTGAACCGTTTTATTTATTATAAATCAGTAAATTGTAGATTCAGTGGTCCGTGGCCTTTGATTATATCCCTATACAATATAATAAAATAGTATCATTATTCTTATTATAGCGTAACAGAATTTCATTGTAAGTTTGGTTTGACTGCATTATGCCTAGTTTTGTTTAGCAGTAAACTGTGAAGTTATTAGGTAATAGTAAACCATTTTTCAAATAGAAAATCAGTACAGCGTACACAAGTTTTTTTGGTTTACATTTGAGGTTAGGTCAAATCAGAGTTCTAGGGCGACAAATTTCATTGTAATTGTTTAAAAAGTCTTTTGATATCATTTGTTAGTTTTTTTAAGTCTTGTAGTTGATAAGTGTTGTAATTCACATTTCAGAAAAGTTTCGAGTGATTTACATAGTATTTTAAGCATTTTTCTTAGAATCCTACTTTTACGTTTCTTTGGCAACTGATACACAAGTAGTTAATTAAAAAGTAAAGTTTCTTGCTCCTAAGTTTTTAAATAGTTTAAAAAGTAAACATTTAAATTTTTTTTCCTCTCCTATGTTCTTAAGTTTTTCTGATAGTACCGTAATGTGTGGAAATTGCCGAAGATTGGTAAGAGAAGGAGTGACATGCCGGAACTGCGGGCACTGGTTTCACTGGGAATGCACTGATGTTACTAACAGTGACCTTTGTGCCAGTATTGCCTGGAACTGTCACTCCTGCAGAATTAATGATCAGGAGCAGCGGATTCTGAAGCTCCAGTCAGATCTGGCATCTGCTGAGAGGGATTTAAAGGCCCTGAAGGCAGAAAACTCTGTTCTTAGGCTTAAGCAGAACAGTGAATGGAAAGAAGGCAGCTCTGGCAGGAGAGGTAGGAGACGCTGTCTGTCTGATGGTTTCCATCTGGAGATATCCAATGTGTTCGGCCATTGGAGGATCTAGATGGTGACTTAGAAGACCGTTAGGTTGGACTGAACGATCTGGGATCTTGTAAAGTAAAAGGGAGAACTTTTCAGGGGGTATCTAAACGTAGGAAGGTACTATTACTTGGAAGCAGTCATGGGAGGGGAATGAGTGAGATGGTTCAGTCTGACTTGGGACCAGATTATTTAGTCTGCAGTATTTTCAAACCACATGCAGATCTTGGAAGTGTTGTAGCAATTGTTGAAGACTTAGGGAAAGATTTCTCGAAGGAGGATTGTTTTGTAATTGTGGGGGGACTGGGAAATTGTCTTGATAACGAACTCAATTATTCAATTGAGGAAGACATTGCTCACATTTCCAAGAAACGCGTCAGACGAATGTGCGATTTGTGGGTTTGTTTGAGCGTTATGATCAACCCTGCATGTGGCATAACATTAGGCGTACAAATGCATCGTTGGAAAGGGTTCTTTTGCAGCCAGCAAATGCACACATTGGTTTGATAGATGTGGCCTGCATTGGTAGGGACAGTTATACTCACCATGGACTCCATCTGAATTTCAGAGGTAAAAGGAAGCTTTCGCTTCTGATTGCTGATGAGATGAGGGGAAGCCAGGGGATGAAAGAGGTATTCCTGTTATAAGTGGTGTTAAGTCGCGGCCGTTTTTAAGGTAAATAAAATAGATATATTAAGATGTATAAAAGAACCTCTCAAAACTGATTGAAATTAGAAATTCCAACTGACGTACCAGTGTGTACTAATAAAGTAAACAATTTAAATTCATTGAATTAAAGTGTTCAGACCACTATTCTCCATCAAAATATAAGGGGAACATTTAATAAAACTGATGACATTACCTTATGTCTAAGATTCAAAATTCCAGAAATTTCAATGTAGATGTTTTGTGCATATCTGAACATCATTTGTCTGACACAGGGGTATCTCAGCTGTCCATCCCAAATTATAAACTAAGTTCTCATTTCTGTAGATGTAAAACGGAGAAAGGGGGAATTGCCATTTTCGTTAAAAATAATATTCAATGCAAAAGTGTAGGTGTTAGTAAGTATCGTACAGAACAATACTTTGAATGCTGTGTTACTAAACTAGAATATGGTAAGGAAGATCTCATAGTAACAGCAATTTGCAGGGCCCCCTCAGGAAATTTTAGACTTTTTATCTCAGTCTTTGCTACTATGTTTCACAAATAACAAACAAGTAGTTTTATGTGGAAATTTTAATGTTGACTTTCTCAATTACAGCAATGAGAGGCTAGATATGGAAGCCTTGATGTTGTCTTTTAACTTAACAGCATTTGAAAATGTCCCTACAAGAATACAAAATAATAGCGGGACTGTAATTGATAATTATTTTATGGATATTTCTCAGTACAGCAATTACAACATACTTCCAGTAATAAATGGTATCTCAGAACATGATGTCAAGCTATTATGTATCAAGTCCAAAAAAGCTATTAAACAGATAAAGAAAAGCTGGGTATATAGAAGAAATATTAATGAAAAAAATATAAAACATTTCATAGATTCCTTAAATAATGAACAATGGTCAGAAGTGTACAATGAACAGGGTATTAATGAAAAATTTGATTCCTTTCTCAATATATTTCTAACACTTTTCGAAGGAAGTTTCAAAAAAAGGAGAGTTGTCAATACTCCAAATAATGAACTGGGTCAGGGGTTGGTAACAAAGGGTATTAGAGTATCTTGTAAAACAAAAAGGGACCTGTATTTAAAAGTAAGAGAATCAGATAACTATAAACGGAAAGCCCATTATAAACTTTACTCTAAAATTCTAAGAAATTTAATAAGAAAGGCCAAGAACAGGTATATATAAGAGAAAATAGAAAATAGGCAATTCGACAGTATTAAACACATATTATAAATTGTAGTCATTCGCGTAGATTAATGCTTAAGGAAGCTAATTTTATTAAATTTGAAAAGAAAGGTGGATTGTTTTTAATAAAATAGCGAAATAAAATTCGGATTATTCTTGCCTCTTGTCACGTGACCGAAACAGCTCTGGGATTGGCGATCGCTTTAGTGACGTCACCTGCCGGTAAGCGCTACGCCTGCGTGTGGACCGTTTCCTATTATCCAAGTTTTCAAGCATTTTTATAATTTGTTGCTGGTTATCTCTTGTTGCTAATGAGATTTTGTGTTGAATATAAAATGAAGAACATTTTTTAGAAGCCTACAGCCGAAAAATACCGAAAAGTATTTCTCGGGCTACCTGCAGAAACAACACCTGACTTTTATTCTGCGGAGCTTGAAAATGTAATATTTCAATTCGATAATCATTTATATTTAAACTGAAATTTAGAGATTAACAGAAATCTTTCATAAGAACGACCAAAATTATTTACCGACCGCGTTCACTTCATCGCACATAAAAACTGTGATGTTTAAGTGTTCACTGTTAACGAGAAGAAAAGTAACGATGCCATGGTACCCAGTTAGCTGCATGGTTAAAGAGTTCTACAGGAATTTGAAGATCCTATGTTCGAAATTTGATGAGGATAATATTTTTTTTCGTGTGTACATTTTTTTCATTTCTGTTTTGCTGTTTGTTGCTTTACAGAATTATGATTTTATTGGAAGAAGTCATAAAAGTCATGCAAACGTTTGAAACATATATTGCTTCTATACAAGAAAACTTTTATAAAAATATAACCGTCCGCTTTTAATTGTGAAACGTACCAGAGATACATTATAATTACAAAAAATCCAAGTGCTCGGCGGTGAATAATAGAATTTATTTTAACAATAACGTTTCACGACAATCTCGCAAGAATTTCGGAACGCTTTGAATCCCTTTTGTTGGAATTTTTACGTCACTATACAGCTGCATGTTGCCTTTCTGACATAAATGCATCTATTTAGGCGGGATTTACTTTTAATGCGCAAGTAATTTTCAGTATGTTTTAAACTTTTTATCGGTGTGTAGTCCTGTTTCAGTTTTGAATTTTTTGATTATTTCTATAATACGCTTGTTATCCAAAAATTTGTGAAACATTTGGAAAAAATAATGTTTTGTTGGATTTTAGAAAAAGAATAAGCGGCACCATCAACAGCAACTAGTATCTAAAGAAAATCCCACAAATAACAAAATATATTCCAAAGCGAGTATCGAGCCTAAGAACCCTAAACATACTGATACTCGTCTTAAACAAAGTAAAATATTATCGCTACGAAATTATGGTGTAAATTACATTTACAGTAAATGGTATGCGACTTAGTCGCAATGTCGTCTGGGTTACTACGAGCAAGTTGCAGCGACTTTTCTTCTTATTTCAGCTAATGCGGGAACACTTACGTTTATTTGGAGAGTTTTTATTGTTGTGGTTGTAGATTGATGTACCACACACTATTTATAAACCATATTTCCAACAATTTATACACAAGTTCAGAGAAACAAACCAGACGTAACTTATGTAGAGTGAGGGCACGCTGGGACGTGAAGTCACGAGTGTCGTTGGCGCGCGCCAGGCAGCAAAGCAGCGTTTTGGCTGGCTTTCAAATACTCTAAATTTTAACGTTGAATTTTACGTAAAATAATCACTTTCGTCAAAAAATAAATAGTACACGGTAAATAACGTGTATCAATAAACTATTTAAAACCATTTTCAAAAAATAGTCAAATAGCCAATTCAGGCAATGAGATGAAAACTATATTGAATATAACAAAAACT
>CM061921.1:329588566-329652567 GCA_031002005.1 Vandiemenella viatica | reverse complement strand
GCTAGGGGGCATCCATTAATTATGTGTGGCATTTTTCCGGAATTCTATCCCCCCCTTCCCCCTACGTGGTGAGATCTGATCGGATCCCCTCCTCCTATGTTGACGTGAGATGTTAAGTGGCCCATAAAGGGAATCAATTGACTTTGTTATAAATTAATACACCATTTCTGAGATGGATGACAGAGATGAAATTTTGTAACTTTTTGTACCAACAATTTTTGTTATTTTTGCAGTGCTGCTGACATTTTGCCTTTGCACAGTCTTCTCATAATTTGGCAATTTTAACTTAATTTGTGGCGATTTTTCCATAAAATGTGAGTGGGGAACACAAGTAATGCATCTTATGGACTCGATAAATCCAAATCCTAAGAGGTTAGTACCATTTTTTGATAGGTCGAAAAAGTAAGACAGTAATTAAAGTAAGACAGCCTACTCTGCAAACCTCAAGAAAAACCTTTCTGTCTAGAACAACTTCCCTTAAGCACGACTCAGACCATGCGACTATCTGTGGTTGATATATCTCCAATAAGTTACCCAACTTTATTAATTACACTCCTACAATTCACAAGTAAAAACCATTCTTCTGACTTTTAGATGTGTTTATTTTCACAATTTCCTTCCTTATAGGCTACCAGTCTTGGTTAAAGGAGTATTAGATAAGGAGGTTCTACCTGATGGATACAGAGTGTACCACAGAGATAGAGGATCCATTATTGGAGGGGTATTTAGACTAGTTAGCAAAGATTACTACAGTTCTCTAGTGTTCATAGATCATGACCATGAGTTACTAGGGGTAGATTTTTGGGGTGATGGAAAAGAAAAAAAAATCAGGGTGTAGGCTGCTTACAATAGTGGAAGAATGAATGATGAAGATGAGGTTCTTTGAGAGAAACTAAATTTATATTCACAGTTCAGAGGTGTAGAATGGTCATTATTGGACGGGATTTAAATTTATCAGGTGTCAATTGGGTAGGAAATAAGATTAATAACACAATGGAAGAGAGATTTTCAAATATCTTGGTAAGGGAAAGAAGTTTTACATAAGAGGCAGAGCAGAACATGAGGGGACCAAACATGTTGGACACCTTTATAATAAAGCCTGATCAAAATTTTGTGGGATGTCAGGTGACTTAAGGAATAAAGGCATAGACTTTAGAATTGATGAGATATTTTAGGGAAAGGGTCAGCAAATTAAAGGATGGCACAGGTACAGTGGAGGCAAAGTGGGGAGAGAATAAGGAGATAGTAAAAAAAGGGGGACGGAAATGTTTATTCCAAAGCAGAATATAAAGACACATAGAGAAATTACATATTACAATAGGGAGGTGAGAAGGTTAAAGAGGTTAGTGAGATGGGAACATAACAGAGTAAATAGGGGTCTACTGGAGATCGCAATTCTGCTACATCATTCAGTAATGTCAGTTGCAAGATGTATTACTTTCAAGCACCAATTTCATTGTAATACAGCCTGAGTCATTATTTTCAAGCATAAATTAGGTTGTAATACAGGTTGAACCAGCATGACACCATTAATTGTACTTCGGAAAGTATTTCAAGTTGAGTCTTGCATTTGACCACTGCAGTATTATTACACCAATTCCTTGCAGAATCGCGATCTCTAGAAATCCAATTAAGAGACAGGAAAGCAGTAGAGAATACTTAAAACAACCAAACAAGCAATTAATAAGAACAATTTATATGATTATATTAGAAAACTGAGGGGAAGAGAAGGTATTCAGACAATTGTAGATAAGAATGTAGTTGAAGTCACTGAGGATTGGCTGGTTTAATGAGACCACTAGGAACTATTATCCTGTGGGGGGAGGGAATAAATCAGAGGAGAGTCTTTCTATAGATATAAATGAGGAAATTATAAAATTTGGAATAAATCCAAGAAATTATGAAGGAACTTGGAAAGCTAAAAAAACACAAATGGTAGATAACATAACTACGAGGTGCATTCAAGTTCTAAGGCCTCCGATTTTTTTGTCCAGACAGGAAAGAAATAGAAACATGCGCATTGTTTTAAAATGAGTGTGCAGTTATTGTTAATATGTGACAAAGATGGCAGCACTGTACGACAGATGGAACTCTAGCGGCAGCGTTGAGAATGATAACTGTTTTAGATACTTAAAATGGCAACATTTTCCTTACTTGAACAGTGTGCAATCATTCGTTTTCTAAATTTGCGTGGTGTGACACCAACTGAAATTCATCGAGTTATGGATGTGTCGAAAGTGCGTTCATGGCTGTGACAGTTTAATGAAGGCAGAACATCGTGTGACAACAAACCAAAACAACCTCAGCCTCGCACAAGCTGGTCTGACGACATGATCGAGCAAGTGGAGAGACTTGTTTTGGGGGATCGCCGAATGACTGTTGAACAGATCGCCTCCAGTGTTAACATTTCCATGGGTTCTGTACACACAATCCTGCATGACGACCTGAAAATGCGAAAAGAGTCCTCCAGGTGGGTGCCACGAATGCTGACGGACCACAACGCACGCGCACATCGGGCTAACGATACGCAACAGTTTCTTCGTGAAAACAACTTTGAAGTGATTTGTCATGCTCCCTACTCACCTGACCAGGCTCCTAGTGACTTTTGGCTGTTTCCAACAATGAAAGACACTCTCCGTGGCCGCACATTCACCAGCCGTGCTGCTATTGCTTCAGCGATTTTCCAGTAGTCAAAACAGACTCCTAAAGAAGCCTTCGCCACAGGCCATGGAATCATGGCGTCGACGTTGTGAAAAATGTGTAGGTCTGCAGGGAGATTACGTCAAGAAGTAACACCAGTTTCATAGTTTTCGGGTGAGTAGATTAGTTAGAAAAAAAATCTGAGGCCTTAGAATTTGAATGCACCTCGTACAGATGTACGAGGGTGAGTCCAATGAAAACCTTAAATTTGTAATAAAAAAAAAATCGAAATTTCGCGCCGTTATCCTGTAAGTTGGTAACCGTGCTACGAGCAGCATGCAGAATGGTCTGTAGGTGGCAGCATAGTGCAGATGCAGAAATACCGTCGCAGTATCAGTATGAAGATGGATGCCCCACTTGAGACTTGCACCAGGGGAGAACAGCGTTCTGTTATTCGGTTTTAGAGTAGTGAAGGTGTGAAACCTAATGAAGGTTCAGTACGGTGATGCATGTTTGTCACAGCAGCATGTCTACGAATGGAGTAGGAAGTTTGCAAATGGTGTGACTTCCGTGGAAGATGCTCCTCGTTCAGGTCAGGCACAACGAGTTGTGACTCCACAGAACATTGCAGCAGTTGAAGCCATAGTGATGGAAAACCGCCGAGTGACACTGAATGACATTGCAGCATGTTTAAAGATTAGTCATGGTTCAGCACACCACATTGTGCATGATGTGCTCCAGTTTCACAAAGTGCCTGCAAGATGGGTGCCATGGCAGCTGACTCCTGAAATGAGAGAACGACGTGTTGATGCTTGTGAAGAACTTCTTCGGTGCTCTTGAACGAGAAGGTGATGGCTTCCTTGCAAGAATCATTACTGGGGACAAGACCTGGGTTCACTTCCACCAACCGGAAATGAAGAAAGCGAGCAAGGAATGGCGCCATTCCTCATCACCAAAACCAAAGAAGTTTCGAACAGAACCATCAGCAGGGAACGTTGTGCTAACTCTCTTTTGGGACGAAAAAGGCATCAATTTGGAGCATTACATGCCTAGAGGGACCAATGTCAACAGATCTCCTAAAAAATCATTTTCGGCCTGCAATCAAATCAAAGCGACGTGAATTGCTGTCAGCAGGTGTCCTTTGGCAACATGACAATGTTAGGCCCCACACTGCCCGTACAACACTTGCAACAATCACAGACTTGCATTTTGAGTGTCTTCCTCATCCACCATACTCACCAGACCTTGCCCCAAGTGATTTCCATATGTTTGGACCACTCAAAGAAGCAATGGGAGGAAAGAAGTTCCGTTCTGATGAAGAGGTACGTCATGCGATGCACAAGTGGTTGTGCGGACTACCATAAGAATTTTTTTCTAAAGGAATTGCTGGAAGACTTGCATTGAGCATGGGGGAGATTATGTTGAAAGTGATACAGCTTTGTACCACTTCTGAGCAACAAACAATATTTAAAAAAATATTTAAGGTTTTCATTTGACTCACCCTCATATTAAAGATTGTGGCATATGATACTGAACCTGATATTCAAATTTTATTTAAAATGAATCTGGAGTCTTGCTGCTTACCAGAGGAATGTAAAAAAATGATTTTAGTACCGGTTCATAATAAGGTGGGTGGGGGGAGGGGTGGGTGACAAATAGGGTTGAAAATTACAGGCCGATTAGTTTGATATCAGTGATAGGCAAAATGATGGAGAAATTGATATGCAACTATATCATAAATGTCTGTACAGAAAGAAACTGGTTTGCAGATCGACAACATGGCTTTAGGCAAGGATATTCATGTGAATCTCAGATGGTGGGCAATATGCAAGGTATTTCACATGCATTGGGTAAGGAAGACCAAGTTTATAGTGTAGCACTAGATCTTTCCAAGGCATTTGACAGAGTGAGCCATAAAATGGTTTTAAATACACTGAAAACTTTTGGATTAGATGAAAAAGTTACTTGCTGGGTAGAGGAATTCTTAAAAGGCAGAAAACAAAGTGTTATAGTAGGAAATACATTATCAAAAGAGGTGGAAGTAAATCTTGAAGTGTCACAGGGTAGTGTATTGGGACTAGTGATGTTCATTATTCTAATGAATGATTGTGTTGATGGTTTACAGTCAGAATTTAGATTGTTTGCTGATGACATAATGGTATATAATTGGATCAAAACACAAGAAGACTGAGCAGCTGCAGGCTGACCTGGATAGAATATCTAAATGGGTAGGTAGCATGGAATGAAGATAAATGCCAAGAAGAGTCAGCTTATTAGGTACACATATAAAACACTAAAGATTGTTTTTGATTATAGGGTGGTGTCAGAATTGCTTGTTGAAGGCTTGAAGTGTAAATAACTTGGCATAACGTTTGATAGTAAACTGAACTGGGCAGAGTACATTGGGCAAGTGGTAGCAAAAAGTTACAAAATTTATTTACTGGAGAGGGTGTTGAGAGGATGTACCAAAGATGTTAGGGAATTGGGTTACCAAACTTTGGTCAGACCATTGCACACAGGGGTATTTGACACAAAAAGTTGATCAAAATTATTTCTACGTAATTTGTATGGTTTTTTTTTCCGTTTCTTTTGTGTATTAGAACTTACATCTATGAAGTAGGAGTAATCATAAAGAACACATACTTTGAATACAAACTTTATTACATATTAAGCGAATATTTACAAACTACCTAAACAATAAAATAATAACATTCTGACAAACTGTCCCATCCCTATTCGCTGGAAGCTTCATCCTATGCCTCGTTCTCTTCTTGAGTACTCGGGTCCCTTTAAAGTAATATTTTAATAGTTTCTCGTTTGAATGATTTACCTTTTTTTTTTTTTACCTGATGAATAATACCGATCGGAAGTCAATAAAAGCTTATTAATGACATCTGAGTTGCACTGAACATGGCTAAATTTTCTAGAGTATTTCTCCCTAAATTGTCGAAACTGTTTGCATCTAGCTTCTGCTGCTACTTCGGACAGTGTGCCTATAGGTAAAAGTGCATGCTCTATTATAACTGGGCCCTCAATCAATACTTCGTGTAGTATAGGTGACATTAGATACCACAAGTACATCTTAACCGTTTCATGGCAGCGGGGAGCATTTTTTTGTGTGTGTGTCTATCTTGTTCCCATTAGTTAATATTCACAGAATAGTAGAAAACCAGTTAATCAATGTTTTGTTAAAACATGTAATCTCTGCGGATATCATTTGCTACAGTCAGTCAAATCATCGAAAGATTTTCTAGGCCGACCTACATTGGATGGATTGGATTTTATAGGGATTTCGATACATGCTAGAAACAAATCATGGTATTTCTTTAAAAATACACTCTTAGTTATCATAGCAGTCAGCCATTTTGTTTTACTTTCCAATTTAAGCCTTGAAAACATTTGTTCAAACTGTTGCATTTGTTCAGCCGTGAATGTCAGTTGATTTAAAATATTTTCCTCAACTAATTCCAACTTTTGCACGAAACTATTTCCTTTCTCATGTTTACTCGTATCATAAGTAACTTTATGGGTCAAGAGCTTGATATCAAAACAGCCCATAGCAAAGAAAATCATAGATGAATTAATGTGATAGAAAAAGTAATTTTGATTAATTTTAAAGAAGCTGGAATATTTTCGAATAAATAGAAGTTTGGCACTTTTTGGCACCCAGTTTCCAATAAAACCACAAGATAGTACACTAAACTAAAACCCTACAAGAAGTCAGATCCGGGAAAGGTCAAGAAATATAACAAAATTACTCTTTAAGACTTTTCGTAATAAAAAATGGGTACAAAACGAGTTAGCTTGCAAAAATGTACACAAAGTTGTGCGATACTTTTGACGTATGTTACTATTATTTCAATTATAGGTACCTGTCTGTACAATATCCATCATTAAAATCAACTCTACTCACTTAACATCACTCACAAATTAAAATTGTACAACCTATAATTTTCTTGTATTTGCTTGGTAACGGTACGTGCGTCTTGAAATGTGCTCAGAAGACAATTGTTCACGGGGTGGGTAATAAAACTTATCTAAAAAAACATAGCGGGCTGTTGTTCTACTGACATTTACCTAGACTCAGGTAGATACGGCATCTTGAAATTTGCTTTAAAATTTCTTTCACCTTTGATCGGCTTTTTGTGTCAAATACCCCTGTGTGCATCATTTGAATTTGGTTGTGTAGTTTGTGACCCACATTTTGAGTATCAAATACAGGAGTTGGAGGGTGTGCAAAGACGAGTAGCTAGATTCGTTTGTGGAGATTATCGCACGACCCAGTCAGTATCTGAAATAATTAAGGAGCTGGATTGGGAGTCACTGGAGGACAGAAGGAGGGTGAAGAGAGTGCTGAGAATGTACAAGGCATTTGTTGGTGATTGGGCTTGGAAGGATATTTGTTGAAGAATTAGGAATAGTGTGTGGTAGGGGAAAGATGACCATGACCACAAACTGGCACCCTATTTCATGCATAAGGGGATGGAGAAATTGGGGACTGCACAACTTTGGTAACCTTCGAGAAACCGGTACTAACCTGTTGAAATTTACATCAGTCATTTCGTCAACATATCATCTTCACGTTTTGTGATCATACATTGCGGAAAAGTTGCCAGGAATTTAATTAAAAATGCCAAAAAATGACAGCGATTCACAGCCATCAGATGCCGCTAACGTTGAAAAATCAGTGACATTCTCTTAAAATGTTGATTTAATCCTTTGTTATAATGTTTTCTTGCCTTTTCAGCTCTCCTCTGCTGTAAAAAGTCACACAAAATTCACAAATGGGCAATATTTATCTGAGTTGTAATACGTTGATGCCCGCCATATTACACAGCAACTAGCAACCAGAGATAATCGACTGCTTCAATTGTAAACAAATACGCCATTTGCGTGATGGATGCCGCATAGCAAAAATTTCGTAATTTTTTTTTCACTTGGTCCAGGCCGTGCATCAACCTAACCATGATTTCTATGACAAAACGAAACTGTTTAGGATGAAATAAAACCTGTACTGATCATTTTTATGTTATTTTTGCAGTGCCGATAGCATTTCACAGTTGCACAGCCTTTCATATGTCAGCATTTTTAATTAAATTTCTAGCGATTTTTCCGCGATGTTTGATCGCAAAATGTGAAGAGGACATGTTGACGAAACGACTGATGTAAATTTCAACAGGTTAGTACCAGTTTCTGGAAGGTTACCAAAGTCGTGCAGTCCCCAGAAAATTTTCTCTTGTGGGTAGGGGCGTCAGGGATTGATACAAATTCCCAAGTGAAGTGATGAATAATATACCAAAAACGCTGAAGGAATTTAAAATTAATTTTTGTAAATTGCAAAATAGATAGGGGGAGGAAGTTAACACTCAAATCATATAAGATAATAAAAAACAAAAAAGTTTTTTTTTATCTGCTTAACGTCTCTCTAACAGCGAGGTATTTAGACACAGGAAAGGATGGGAGGCAAGGAATGGGAAGGAATTCGGCCATGGCCTTTTGAAGGAAGCATCCCAGCATTTGCCTGGAGTGATTTGGGAAACCATGGAAAACCCAAATCTGGATGCCTGGACGGAGATTCGAACCGCCGTCCTCCCGAATGCGAGGTCAGAACGCTAGCCGTTACACCACCACGCTTGGTGAGAAAAAAAAAGGGTAATTGGATGACAGGGAATTGCCATCGAACTGTGAGTTCCATCACAAATTAATAATTATCCCCTCTCCCCTTTTTTTACTCTCTGCTCATTTATATTGTTTAAATCTACACTACTATTTTCTAGAAAATTTACATTAATATCCTGTTCACACTATTATGTACCTGAATGAAATTTTTATATCGTGAAATCTTCTTGTAAGAGGTCTGTAACAGAAACTCTAATCTGAAAAATGAATAAATTCGTATTCTATTTTCGGAGCACGATACCAAAAAGTAATTCTGCTACTGGCCTGAAATTTGGTACACACATTCCTTAGCATGTATTAAGTAAGAAAATCTTTTGCAGAAAATCGTCAAATGTATCAAACATTGTTCAAAATGTGAATACACAAGAAATGTGTATTATAATCTATTGATGAATACAACCTGGACCAAAATAAAAAAATTATGGCCCTTGTTTATAACATACAACCAAGAGGACACTCAAACAGTAACTGCCTAGTCATGTAAAACATAATTTTCTAACCGTGAAACATTATACAAGCAACAAATCCTGTGGATTGACAAAATCTAAAACTGGGTGGGGATGACAAGTAAAGAAATTTATATTAAATTCTTACCTTCAGAATACGAATGTGCAGATATTCTACAGTAACCATCCGATGAGGAATCTGATGAACAAACTTCCTCATCTTTTAGTGAATGACACTCCCAAAATACAAACAATAAAATTGATATTCTCATCTTATAGTTTTAAAACAAAACTATTCACGTGGATAAAAGAAAATTATAAAATGATCACAGTTTATACAACGTTCATCGACAACGGCCACAAAAACACATTAAAATCTGTAAATATGATACTGCTTCTAAACGTTTCAAATTTTCAACTACGCCGCCCTATCACTTTATCCAGACTAATCAGAGACATAATACCAAGCAGCTTTATAAATAAAAAATTAAATCACAATATCTCAGAACAATACAGAGATGAATGGAGCTAAGATATAACCAATTCATGAACCAATTAAGCACTAAAAAAATACGTCTCTGGAGTCTTTAACAAACCTGACCTAAATCAGATAATCTAAGATTTCCAATTAGCGACTTAATGCCGACACTCAGTTTGCTATGTGTTGTCTTTTTAATTTTTATTATGGCACTAGCATCAACATTTCTGTTCGCTAACGTTGACGGTGCAGAACAATATAATATTTCCCATAGGTCCCCATAGGAAGAGACTGATACCGAGGAGTGTGGAATGGAGTCAATTTAGAGCAAAATTATTGTATAACAAAACACACGCATACTCCAGAAGATGCACTATCAACGAATAATATGACATTAATCCAAACAGCTTCATTGATACGAGGTACTGACAATAATATTTGTTGGTACCATTGAAACAAATTATTGGATGGATTAGTACAAGATGTCAGTAAAAAATTCTTTTAATTTTTTCTTAAAATATAATCGTATTCTGAACCATACATTTGAGACGTTTTGAGAGCTGTTGAAGATATGTATCCCTGAATGTCTGACTCTTACTGAACATATTACGACGACTTGTAAACATTGTGAAGATCATTGTTACTTCTACTGCCTGATTGTGTATTTTACTATTTGTTTCGAATAGAGTATAACTGATTACTACAAAGGACATTAATGCGTGTACATCCTCGGCCATCAATGTTAAAGTTCATAACTGCTTGAACAGCTCTCTGTAGGGCGTTTCTACTATCAACCCCAAACTTAATTCTTATTACTAACATTTAACCTCCAAATACATTAACCCTTTGAATCGTATTGCCAAGATTATTGCATATGACAGTGAAAGTAAGCAAAATACTTTCATCTTCCGGGGTCACTGATATCTTAAAATGTGCAAACTGCATTAGCAGCAGTACCCAAAAGATCTACAAGTAAATCAAAGATATGTACACATTAATTAATTAGTATAAAACATGGAAGAAGGAATATATGGAGACGAAATAACGCCAAATCGGTGAAACTTCATAGAAAAAAACTCGTCTCCTACTGCGCATGCGCGGCGGCCACTGGCAACCATAGGAGTACCAAAACATTGGGCTGTTTGCACTGTGTATGCTGCTGAGAATATTTCATTTTCTAATATTCTAAAGTTTTCTATAATGCCAAGTTATGGTGTATATGGTTGCACAAACAGACAAGATAGGAAAAAACCTGGAATAGCGTTTCATAAGTAAGTCACATTGTATTTATCGTTCTTGAAGTATCTGACAGGTAACTGCAACATTAGGGCCATTCGCTATAAATTTATTCATTGCTCTCAATAAGATCATATCGTTCACAAATTTTTGTTGGTGTGGTATAGACAATTAGTACATGTTACTATTTTGCACCTGAAAAGCTAGCCTTATTGTAGACAAGTGTTGAAAATTTAATTTAAGCGGGTCATGTTTACATCGCGACACAGTGAATATGATATTCTGCAGGTTTAACTCAAGTTTCAGTTTACACTAAAAGTGTACCATCAAATTAATTAAACTGAAGGTATATGTTGCAGTTAGTTGTGATAATTTGTGCTACGTGAACTATGAATCCTGATATGGTTGTAGCTAGAACTGTAGCTTAAACTGAATTTTGTGTGTTGAGGTGGGCAGCACTATTATGGCCATGGTGATGCTATTTGATGATTGATTCTCATGTAAATTGACGAAACTAATCAAAAATCAAGAGTAATTTTTTTTGATATCTCCTTCAGTTATCTAAATGTCAACTATCAAAAATTAATTACAGGTATAGTTCCTTGTACCTTTGGTGACATTTTTATTCTGGTCCAGGCCGCATTTTAACTTAACCACAAAGATTAGTAATAAAATTAAACACCCCAGCTGCAAGTGCAGCAAAATTATCTTTTGGTCCAGTCATGGAGGAAGGAATATATGGAGAAGACGCAAGGGACCTTCGCCACATACTGGAGTGAAACCGGGTGGAGAGATGTGGGGAGGGGAGGCCACCATATTGCTTGACCAGAGAAACACGGAAATATGCACAAAAACCTCAAGGGAATCATAAGACAACCGTGGCACCGCAATTTGATGATGGATTATTATGTAACTCGACGAGACACATCAAAAATGAAGAATAAAATGTTTTGATATCGTGCTTAGTTCTCGAGATATACTGTCTCAAAAGAGTGGAGTTTCTGGTTGAAATTCAGAAGAAACGTGTCCCCAAAGTCAAATTTGGTGATAGATTCTTATGTAACACGACAATACAAATAGAAAATAAAGAATAAAATTTTTCGATATCTCTCTTAGTTTCGCAATATATACTGTCTCAAAGGTGAGGTTGTTAGGTTATGAGGGGTTCAACGATAACCGTGGCGCCGCAATTTGATGACGAATTCTTATGTAACTCGATGAGGGAAACTGAAAGTAAAGAATAAATTTTTTTGATATCTCGCTTAGTTCTAGAGATATTGTACCTTAAAATTGACGTGGTTAGGTTGAAATGCGGCCTGGACCAGAAAAAAACTATCGCCATATCCATATTTGATGAATTCGGACTAACTTAATGAGCAGGTAATTTTTTTTAACTTGAAAACAAACTGCAGTCCTTAAATTTTAGTTGATGTTCAAATAGGTTATATTTTCACATTCTATTTCAGTAATTGACAAGGAAGATTTCAAAATCTAGAAATATACTTGTAGACATATTTACAAACAGAAACAATAATATCTGAAATTATAAAAAAAAAAGCATAAGTCAATGTGTAGAGCTTTAAAAAAAATTAATACTTCCTATAACCTCATAGTTTCTGAGCTTACTTAGAAGACATTGTACTGGTAGTGGCCTATATAATTTTGCTAGAAAAATCAGTACATTCAATAAGTCAGAAGCTAACAGCTAATAATAAATAAATTGTTTGTTCTCTTCTGGAATACACCGCATTTCAACCTGCCATCTTTTCCATTAATATTGCCGCTACAAAACCAAACTATGTAGACATATCTAAACACAAGAAATGCATCGCGAACTACATTTCCGTCAACAAAGTTTATTTCATCACGTTTAGTAGTTCGCACAGCACAAATTTTCACGTTTAATTTCATCGTGCAATTTCAGTGTAAACATAAACGTGAGTAATGCATGCAGAATACCATATTCACTGTGTCGCGATGTAAACATGACCCGTTTAAATTAAATTTCCAACATTTGTCTACAATAAGGCCAGCTTTTCAGGTGCAAAATAGTAACATATGCTAATTGTTTACACTACACCAACAAAAATTTGAGAATAATATGATCCTATTGAGAGCAATGAATAAATTTATAGCGAATGGCACTAATGTTGCGGTTGCCTGTCAGATACTTCAAGAACGATAGTTACAATGTGACTTACTTATGAAACGCTATTCCAGGTTTTTTCCTATCTCGTTTATTTGTGCAACCATATGCATCACAACTTGGCATTATAGAAAACTTTAGAATATTAGAAAATGAAATATTCTCAGCAGCTGACACAGTGCAAACAGCCCAATGTTTTGGTACTCCTACGATGTCCGCCGCGCAGGCACAGTTTTTTCACGAGGTTTCACGGATTTCGCGTTATCTCGTCTCCATATATTCCTTCCTCCATGGGTCCAGTCCGGATCATAACCTAAGAAACTCAATTTGGAGACATTATATCTCGCGAACTATGCGAGATATCGAAAAATTTATTCCTTATTTTCGATTTGAATCGTCGTGATACATAAGGATTTACCATCAAATTTCTTCTGAATTTCAACCCAATACAATAACTTTTGAGACAGTATATCCCGAGAACTAAGAACGATATCAAAAAAAACGTTATTCTTCATTTTTTATGTGTCTCGGCGAGTTACATAATAATCCATCATCAAATTGCGGTGCCACGGTTATATTATGATTTCCTTGAGGTTTTTGTGCCATTTCCCGTGTTTCTCCGACCTAGCAATATGGCGGCCTCCCCACCCCACTTCTCTCTACCCGGTTTCAATCTAGTGTGTAGTAAAGGTCCCTTGCGTCGTCTCCATATATTCCTTCCTCGATGGTATAAAAATCCTGGAAATTATACACTCTCTACCTCTTAAATAGACTATCTTGTAAATTTTATATGTATGTCTGAGTTTAAGAACAAAGCATTAGCTGTGAACAAATTATTAATACGATCAAAGAAATAATATGCAATAATTTTTTTGCTTACTGCTTTACGCTTTGTCGACGTCGAGGTCATTAGAGACGGGAAAGGATAGGGGGTAAGGAAAGGGAAGGAATTTGGTCATGGCCTTTTAAACGAAAAAACTCTGAATTCACCTGAAGTGGAATGGGAAACCATCGAAAACTCAAATCTGGATGCCTTGATGAAGATACGAACATACGTACTCTGTAATGCAAGGCCATAGACTTACCGCTCACCATCCGCGCTAGGCAATGTGCAATATGTTCAGTAGAGAAATCATATGTACTTTTAAATGCAATGTTTGTATCTCTTGTAAAAAGTACAGATTTGGAGTTTCAGATTCAACGATGGGTAGATCATTTACGTATATCAAAAACATTAGTACAATATACAATACAATACATTCATTTTCCATTGATCCCAATATAAGAGACTGGCTCTGTGAGATGTGGAAAGTTGTAAATTTACAGATAAACAATTGCATAATAAAATAATATGTACACCAGTAGATGTACAGTCACAGCATAGATGATACATTAAACAATTCCATAACAAAATAATACATACTTCAGAAGATGTACAGTCATAGCATACATGGTAAATTAGTTATGTAAACTACATTTACAGATGCTATTGGTAGTTATTTTGTACATACCTTAAAAATAAATTCTTCGACAGAGTACAAGGAGTTGTCAATTAAATATTCTTTCAGTTTTTTCCTGGATGTATTCTTATCATTTGTTAGACATTTAATGTTTGTTGGGAGCTTGTTGAAGATATGTAATCCTGCATATGGGACCCCTTTTTGAACAAATGACAGTGACTTTTAATCCTTGTGAAGATCATCTTTACTTCTAGCGCCATAACTGTGTATTTTACCATTTGTTTCAAACAAAGTATAATTTGTGACTACAAAGGACATTAGTGTGTATATATACTCCGACGCTAATGTTAAAATCCCGAACTTCTTGAACAGCTCTCTACATGAAGTTCTATTGCTAACCATACACATAATTCTTATTACACGCTTTTGGGCTAAGAACACTTTGTCTCTTTGGGTAGAATTGCCCCAGAATATTATTCCATATGACAATAAAGAGTGAAAATAAACAAAATAAACTAGCTGCCTCATACGGAGATCACCTATAGCTGAAATTGTACGAACTGAAAATGTGGCTGCACCCAATCGCTTTAGTAAGTCAGAAACATGTACTTTCCAATTTAAATTATGATCAATATACAAACCTAGAAATTTCACACTCTCTATCTCTTGAATGGACTGGCCTGCAAATTTTATGTCTATATTAGGTGTTAATCTGTGTGATGTACTGAATTGCATATACTGAGTTTTATCAAAGTTTAATGACAAGCCATTGGCTGTAAACCATTTACTAATCAGTTCAAAGGCATAATTTGAAATATATTCTGTAGATAAATCTGGAGTATTTTTAATTCCTATGTTTGTGTCATCTGCAAATTGTACAAATTTTAAGATTTTAGATGAAACACAGGGTAGATCATTTATATATATTAAAAACAATAGTGGCCCCAATATAGAACCCTGAGGTACACCATATTTGATTAATTTCCACTCAGAAAACAATGGACATCTTAAGGAAGTCTTAAAATTTCCCATTGATACTTTCTGTTTTCTATTTAGAAGGTAAGAACTAAGCCATTTCTTAACAATGCCATCTATTCCATAATACTTTAGTTTCTGTTTCAGGATTTTACGATCTACACAGTCAAATGCCTTAGATAAATATAAAAAAATTCCCACAGGAATTAATTTATCATTTATTCCTTCTAAAATATTTTCAGTGAATGCAAAAATAGCTTGTTCTTTTGAATGACCCTTTTTAAAACCAAATTGTGATTTAGTTAGAATATTATTATTTTTAAGATGTTCATAACATCTATTGTAAATTACTTTCTCAAAAACTTTGTAGAATGCTGTTAGTAATGAAATTGACCGGTAATTCGATACACCTGCCTTATCTCCCTTTTTATAGAGTGGTTTAACTACAGCGTACTTAAGCCTTTCTGGAAAAGTACCCTCAAGTAAAGATATATTAAACAGATAACTTAGTATATTACTTAATTCTGTGGAGCATAATTTAATTAATCTGTTGAAATCCCATCATAACCACTTGAATATTTGCTCTTAAGGGATCTGATAATGTTTCTTATTTCTTCTGGGGTAGCTAATTTTACAGACATAAAGTTAAGTTTTTCTTTTAAGCCTGTTCTGACTAGATCCATACTGTGTGTTACTTAGCTATTAGCCGTCAATTAATCATCAACACATAAAAATGTTTATTAAATATATCAGAAATTCAAAAATTGGATTCTACTGAATTTTCTTTGATAAAAATATTATCACTTGTTTGATTACGTTTTCCTATTTCCTTTTTTGCAATGTCCCATATTGTCTTAATTTTATTTTCAGAATCATGAACTTTATGTTTGTAATACATACTTTTACATTCTTTAATAACCTTTTTCAGTACCTTGCAGAACTGTTTGTAATGTGTTTTAACATTAGTATTCTCACTGTTCCTAGAGGCAATATATAGCTACCTTTTATAAACGCATGATGTTCTAATGCCAATAGTTATCCAAGGTTTTTGTTCTTTTCCAGAAGCACGACACTTTTTCAAGGGGAAGACTTTCAAAGTAATTTAATACAATGCTATTAAAAATGATATATTTTTCATCAATACCTAGAGCACTCTAAACCTGTTCCCAGTTTGTGGTATTAAGGCACCTTCTAAAACAAGTAACTGAGTCATCATTTATTACACGCTGAAGTTTAGAAATATTTATCTTAGAGCAAGTTTCTATTGAAGTGTTGATGGCTAATAACTGGGTATCGTGATCTGAAAGTCCATTGATGGATGGCTTGATAGTATAACTGAATTTTGAGGTATCTAGGAAAACGTTGTCTATAGCTGAGTGACTATTATTCATTATTCTAGTTGGAAAATTAACTACCTACGTTAAATTGAATGAACTGACTAATGATTCTAACATGACTTTACACGGTAAGTTATTTAGAAAATCTACATTAAAATCGCCACATACAACTATATTGACTTCTTTTCTGCTTAAAATGGTAATAAGAGTTCAAATTGGTTCACAAAAATGGAAAAGTTTTGCCGTCTCTAAAGACCTCGCTGTTAACAGACGTTAAGCAGTTAAAAAAAAAAGTTTCCCTATGGTGTTCTGTATACGGTTACTAAAATGAAAATTTCATTATTGAAATTTAGCCGTGTAGCAAAAGCTTCAAAATGTTGATCAAGACAAAACTTTCTAATACTTATATCCTCAAAACAATAATCATTTATAACACAAGTGACAACTCCTCCCTTCTCCTAATTTGTTCTACAATAATGAGAAGCTAAATTAAAGTCAGTTACATTTGACAAACCTATTCCTGTAGTTATGTGGTGTTCAGACAAGTAGATTATAGACCACTGTGGTATTTCAAATCTGGTATATCCACACTCAAAAATCTGTGAATCACATGACGCAGCTTCAAGATGTTCCAGTCATACTATTTTCACTTCAAAAGGCAAGAACTAATTTATGAATGAAAAATGTAATATTTCTACTAAACGTATCGTAAATTACATTGAAAGTATATTCCTTATGAAAAAGTGGCGTGGTTCTCAAAAAGAACAAAAACCATGGTTATCTGTTATTGGAAAATCATACATTTCTAAATGGAAGTTATATACCACATCTAGAAAGAATAAAAATATTAATATAAAAAAATCAGCACTGCAAAATACTGAAGAGAGATTATTAAAAAAACGTGTGTATTAAAACCATAAGATTTATGACACTGAAAATAAAATTAAAACAATACACGTCAGTAAACACATTTACTAACCAAATTCATTATAATTCAATATTAAATTGCTGATATATTTAACAAACATTTTTTATATGCCACCGATAGCTGGCTACCATTTTATCACACTGTACAGATTTAATCTATACAGGCTGCCAAGAAATTTTTGACAATATTCCTGTAAGTTTAATTGCTGATATATCTAACAAACATTTCTTATATGCCACCGATAGCTGGCTACCATTTTATCACACTATACAGATTTAATCTGTACAGGGTTCCAAGAAATTTTTGACAATATTCCTGTAAGTTTAGCTTCTTCAGATGCAATAAGTTATCATGTATCTTAAGAGCAAATACTTGAATGATTGTGATGAGATTTTCAGCAGATTAACATAATTTTCCTTCACAGAATTTAGTTATTTACTATGTTGTCTATTCAATATATCTTTAAGGTACAGTTCCAGAAAGGCTTAAGTGTGCTACAGTCAAAACACTATAAAAAAAGGATCAATCAGTTATATGGAATTACCATCCATTTTCATTGTTAACAAGCCTTCTCCAAAATTCTTTAGAAAGTAATGTACAAAGGAGTTTACGAACATGTCAAAATTGAAAATATACGATCTAAATCACTATTTTGTTTTTATAACGGCCATCGACAGAACAATCTACATTTGCGTATATATTAGAAAGAATAAGATTTAAATTAATGCCTGCAGGAATTTTCTGTGGATTATCTAAACTGATCTCTATTGATGAGGTATGAACCTGTTAGCTCCATTAGGTTATCTTTTTAAATATATTTAAGTACATGTGGCTCATAAGTTTTTGATATTTTAGGAAATAGTTTAAATCCATTTAATATATGTAGGGGGTAGTTGTCTTACCTACCCTATCAAGATAGCCGTTTGATCAAACACCTCATTTATCATTTAATACTCAATTTAAAGGTTAATACAAATTTTTAGTTTTAGTTATTCATAATTGGGTCAAATATACGAAGGTCATCTCAGTTGTCACGGAATTCCTTATATTACAGTAAACAAAATAACCTATTAATTGTCTATAAGTATATCATAATATCTAAGTAAGATCAAGAAAGAAATGTATGATAATAAATACTTATCTTTATAAATATATTTATTGGATTATAAAGTCCTATTTAGGATTTAAAAAAATATTTTATATAAAAAACGTATTCCTAATTATTTAAGTATATATATATAAATTTTATTGTGCTATTAATGATTAAAGAATATTGCATTATAGAAATAATTTATATTAATTTAGTTCACTGAATAATATATAATGATATAACTATTTATTTTAATATAAATCATTTAATGTACATAGTTATATTAATGTAAAATGATATTTAATATAGAATCATATTCGAATATAACACTGTCATGTACTATATAAATAACTGATATTAGATAATTAATGATATGTAGAATACGCGTTTATAATATTTAATTTCTTATAAAATAAAAAGTATAAAAATATAATTATGTATTTAGATGACTACTTATCATAAGTGACAATTTAGTATATACTTACAACTTATATAGTTATATATATATTGAGAATTTATGGTGATGTTGACGAGGGCTTGATATTCAATTTACATTTGACTAAGCAGTAACTTAATTTATACTAGTTGCTATAAATATTTGATATTAAAATTGTATATCCGAGTTATAAGAATATTTTGTTAGAATTTTAATTGAAATATCATTCAGGTCAAGGTATAGCTTATAATATAGAAGAGATGGGTTAAAATAAACTTATTTATATGAACAATATTGTTTAATCTTTATTTTAAGGAGGATTAAAACGCAGTATTGATAAAATTATTAATATGATTTGAGCTCTGTAACGTGTACACTTCGTCTGTCACTGTTATTATTATAAATAAGGTAAGTCGTAACATATTAGATGTTCTGGAAAGTGTACCTAGAAAAATAAGATGATAATAGTTTAATATTTGATTTACAATTAATTTAATCTTGTGCACTTATCAACATTATTTATATTTTATGTTTATTTAATTTATATTAAAAACAATTTTATTTATGAATGTTTAAGGATATATTCTAGAAAAATAGTAAAGTAAGTGGATTAAATTAATTGTATCAAAGTTTATTTTATTTGTTGTACCGTTTGCATCTGGGTACATCTGAATATAAGTTATTATTTATAATTCACGATTTTAATAGGATCTAAATATAATATAAAATTAATATCGAATATTAATTTATAATTTATATTTAGTAGTGATAAATTACTTGCTATTTATGTTACCCAATTTCTTTAATTAAAATTTAAATTCTTACAATAATTTTAATTTTTATTAGTAATATTTTATAATTTAGTGGATTAGCTCTAAATATATTTATAATACTTATTTAGGTTTTATATTAATAGTCTTTAAATCAGCTATCTATTTGAAAATTTGTTAGTTCAATAAACATTTAAATTAAATAAGTTAACAAACAATAAATGATATAAAATAACGATTTAATATGTAAATATTTTTGTATAAGTCTTATTATAAAATAATTTGATTTTTAATGAATTAGGAAAAATTATTTCTCTCCTGTTTCTCAAAAACATGTCTTTTTGATAAAAAAACTGCTGACGTTATTAAGGAGCCGCAGGATTTTGACCGTGCAAAGGAAGCATAATCATTAGTCTTTCAATTTAGAGCTAGAATGAATGGTTTGGCGAGGAATTAACTGTCACGTGTCAATTGAATATAACGTTTAATTAAAAAGACTTAAATTCATTTCTGGGACGATAAGACTCTGTTGAGCTTTATAATAATAATTATTTGATGTATCAGTTAATTTTTATTTAAATTTAAAATTTATTTTGTTGGAGTGACAGAGATAATAACTAAATTTTCTTTTTATTGAAACATTAATATATGTTTTTTGATCCATAATTTTTGATTAAAACATTAAGTTACTTCAGGGAAAACAGCGAAATTATTTTAGAGAGTTGATATTGATAAAGTAGTTTGCAACCTTGATATTGGATTAAGATGAATATGTGGTGCAATAATTAGATCTGTCCGCCCTTTAAATTCTCACATGATCTGACTTCACACTGGCGTAAGGAAGTTGGATTCTGTCCTGAACATACTTATTCCTATTAGTATGAAAGGACTATAAAAATGCGATGCTAAATTCTTTTGAATAAATCCTATTTTGGCAGACAAGTGCAGTAAGTTTAGATATTAATTAAGTGAATTTATGGGCACTATTGATAATATAGGATTTAAATGTATTTTTAATTAAATTTATTTTACAGTTTATTTTTGTTTTTTAAGAGTGGCCTTTTTTACTTTATTAGAATGTAAATTATTGGGGTATATTCAAATTTGTAACGGACCAAATAAGGTTGGATTTACTGGTATTCCTCAACCATTTAGGAGTGCCACTAAATTACATAAAGCACATTCTTTACCTTACAAATCAAACTATCTTATAAATTATTAATCTCCAATATTTAGTTTTATAATTTAATTATTTATATAAATATTAATACCTTATTTAACTTATGTATGTACTTTTATGGATGAATTTTTCTTTTTTATTTGTTGTAAAAAGAACTATAATAGCTAAATAATCTTCTAACTCTAATTATTCTTTATTAGGTTCTTTACGTTCTGTTGCTCAAACTGTTTAATATGAAGTGAGATTAGTATTAATTTTTTTATCTCTTTCTATTTTACTTAATACATATAACATATGCTGTATATAATTATATTAATTGAATACATGATTTTGGTTATTTTCGTAGTGTTTATCTGAGACTAACCGCACTCCATTTGACTTTTCGAAGCTGAGTCAGAACAACTTTCTGGGTTAAATATTCAATATGCTGCAGGTGGTTTAACTTTAATTTTTCTTGCTGATTATACAAGTATTCTTTTTATGAGAATAATATCGTCTTTAATTTTTCTTTGTGTAGATAACTCCAGATTAGTATTTTCGGTATGATAAAATAATATATTTTGCTTGGATAACTTTTTACCTTTATCTATGAAGTATTTACGTTATTTTGGCATTAAAGTGTTGATTTTCACTATTATTTATTCAAATAAATTTAGAATTAAGTTAATAGAAGATTTAAACTTTTAATTTATGTTATCAAGGCATATGACTTTTGGGGTATTAAGCTAATTAACAATTTTATATTTTATCTCATAATTTTGAATATTTATAATAAAATATGAAAAATATATTACTGTTAATATATGTTTCTTCTACTACGCGCGTTCCGATTTATCTTAGTATAATAACAGTTGATACCATTCTTCTAAAAATAATATCATTTATGGGATTAAATTCAATTCCTCGGAATTAAGTTTTATAGTAAAATGGCGTAATTATTGAAATTCTAATTGATATTAATAGTGCAATTACTCCTCCTAGTTTATTTGGAATTGATCGTAAGATTGCGTATGCGAATAGGAAATATCATTTTGTTGAATGTGATTTGGGGTTACTAGTGGATTAGCTGCAGTAAAATTATGAGGGTCTCCTATTATATCTGGTATAATTATTGAGATTATAATTAATAAATTAATTATTATTATTAATGTAATTGTGTCTTTGAATGTAAAATATGGATGGCATGGAATTTTATGAATAATTCTACTTACATCAAGAAGATTTCTTGATCCGGTTATGTGAAGAAAAATAAATGAATTACAACTATTTCAACGATAATCAATTGTAATAAGAAGTGAAATATAAAGAATCGATTTAATGTAGTGTAGTGCAAACAAACCTCAAATTCGTTTAAGTAGATCTGTTTCAATAAATGGAATTGCTGATGGCAAATTCATAATAATTATTGTTCTTCATAATGATATTTGACCTCATGGAAATACATGTCTTAGAAATGCTGTTTCTATTACTATAAAAATTATTATTGCTTTAATTATTCAAGTATATATAAGTATAAATGATATATAATATAAACCTTGCACAACACGAATATGTAAAGAAGTAAAGCAAAGTGACGACTTATTGGCGTGGGTTGTACGTATTAATCATCCATTGTGTACGTCTCAAGAAACGTGAATTACTATACTAAAAGCTATTTCAATTTTAGGGGTTTAATGTATCTCAACAATTAATTCTGTTATGATTTCAATTTCGAGTCATAATACTATGATTTATACGAAGTTTCACATAAATGATATTATCGCTGCTGGTGAGTCAACTAATGAATTATTAATAATCTTAAGTATTGGTTTACTATTAAGTATGTTTTTTCATATATTATTTTTCGTATAGGTCCTGCTGAAAATTTTTTCTACTGCGATTATTTTAATTAATAGATATATTATTATTGTTATTCAATTTGATGTTATATTATATAGTTTTTAATTGATTCCAATATTTCTATATTTAAGAAATATTGTACTATTATGTTTCTATTTATTTGTTCATGAATCAATACAGTTTTGTCTACACAAAAGCATAATATTATTAATATCAAAATAATGAATTTTAGTATTATAATTTTTATTTTGATATTAAATATTTCATTTGATGCAATACTGGTAATAAAAATTACCATCAACCCAACCAGAAAATTAAAAATAAGATATAAGATATTCAGAAGTTTGTTATATTAATTCTGATAAATATGTATTTTCTAATTGTTTGTAGAAGAATATTTAATAATATTGATATTGGTGTCTTTAATCTTAATTTAATTTTTATTATTGATGGTAAAAGAAATAGGATGGTAATGATTACAGAGATTAGTTTAATATAAATTATATATTTTGGGGACCTTTGAAAGAGATATCTTTCTTTGTAGTTTTAGAAGTATTACCTTTTTGGTTTACAAGACTAATATTTTGATATAAACTTTTAAAACTTATATTTCCATTATCATTATATTATTCATGGTGAAGCGTACAACTTGTACTCCTTCTTTTTTAAATTAAATTACGTTTTAATCTAATTAACTCGATCAATATAATTATTATTATTAAATTATTGAAAAGTGGAATTGTAATTTTACTGTACAGGTTGGCAACACCGTTTCACTTACATTTGACATTGACATTTATTACAACAATTACTTCTCAATTTCAATTAACTAATCCACGTATAATACAATAGTTTCAATATATCAGTTCTCAAGGGTTGTTAGATGTCCTTCCACTAAGCACAGCAGGTCGATGAGAATCTCTAGGGCGACAGGTTTTGTTTATCTATACGACACTTCATGGGGTGTTTATCTAGGTCTCTGTGCGGTTACCATTTTTCCGATCGCGCCAGGTCGGCTTCCAGTGGTATTCCTAGGCGACGACCCATCTCCTGGCCTTTGGTTGTCTCATCCGCTCCGTAGGTGACATGGAACACAGAACACCAAAGTAACACATGCTAACATTAGCCGCTGCACATCACATTCTCTCACGTCGGCTGCCACGCACACCACCACTGCCTACACTCTACTGTGCCCTCTCCACACACACCTAACGGCGCCTCGGTACCTGTCCTAGGTCACATACCAAAGCAGCCCTGTCACCCTTTGTCTGAGCTGTCCATCTGTACTAGCCAGGAGCTCAGCATATCGCGAATGTTGCTATGTAGTGTAGCGATACACTATAATGGTTTATGTATTTTGGTGGTGTTTATGTTTATTCATCTAAATGTAAGCATTTATTAATAGTTTCGTTAATTCTAGATAATTACATACGATATTACTTAATTATATGTAATTATTTTAGTCATTTGTTGATTGAATCCTTTTATTTTGGATTTTTGTGTATCTGAAGCAGCATAGAGTTTATCTATTTTGGATTCTATACATTGTTCTTATTGTAGTGATTTTTTAAATTCTTTTCGATTTTCTTTTTGTTAATATAAGTTTTATTTTTATTATGTTTGTGATACCTCATATTTAGTAAAAAATTTATGGTTGTTGGTTATTCATTTAGATATCGATTGGCTTTTGATTTATGATGATTTTACTTAGTCTTTGAATTTGTACTTTAATATTTACTTCTAGATTGATAATTTATTTGACTGATTTTTATTCGAATGTTTTTAAATTTGCTTTTACATTTTTGATATTAACATTGTATTTGTCTTTTTCTAGATTATCTTTGTTTTCTTTTTATTTATGCTTCGTATCTAGATTAAGAACTACTTTAGTATTAATTCTTGGCTGAGGTTATGAACCAGAGAGTTTAAAAGCTGGTATTTATTTAATTTTTTTTAATTTTAGATGATAGATTTCCTTTATTGCTAGATTTACTAATTGTTTACAGGATTTTTAGCTAATTATTATTACCTATATTAGTGGATTTAGATTTTTTTCTATTTGGCTTTTTTGTTAAACATACCTATATAATCCATTTATGGTAGCCTGAGGCTCACGTTGAAGCTCCTATATCAGTGAGAATAATTTTGGCCAGTGTAATTTTCAAAATTAGGTGGGTATGGTTTAATATCTGTAATGAAGTTGATTATATGATATGGATTTTTATATAATTATTTTGCTTTTAATTTATGTTTAATCGCTGGATTGATAGTGTGTTTAATTTGTATGCATCAGGTTGATTTAAAATTAATTGCTTACTGTTCTGTTGCTCATATATCATTAGTTATTGTAGGTTTAATAATTGTAAATAATTGAGGTTCAATGGGTTCATTATATATAATGGTTGGCCATAGTTTATGTTCTTCTGATTTGTTTTGGTTAGCTAATTTTGTATAGGAATGGTTAGGTAGCGGTCGATTATTAATCAACAAAGGAATACTTAGTTTTATGCATTCAATATTTTTCTAATGATTCTTGTTAAGTTCATCAATTGTAGCCTTCCCCCTTCCTTGAATTTACTGGGTGAAATTTCGTCAAGAAATAGAATTATTTGTCAGTCTATTCTAATGCTGTTTTACTTATTTTATGTTTTTTAGTGCTCTTTATATTTCTCACGTTTATATAGTTTTTCTACTGATTACATATGATAATATAATTTTAATGATATTACATTTTTTGCTTCTTAGTATTCTTTATTTGCAGAATGATTTATTGAATTTATACTTAAGTATATTATATCAACGGTATACATGCAGAATATGTGTGATTAGAAGCATGGAGGAAGGAATATATGGAGAAGAGATAACGCGAAATCCGCGAAACCTCGTGAAAAAAGTGTGCCTGCGCGGTGGACATCGTAGGAGTACCAAAACATTGGGCTGTTTGCACTGTGTCAGCTGCTGAGAATATTTCATTTTCTAATATTCTAAAGTTTTCTATAATGCCAAGTTGTGATGCATATGGTTGCACAAACAGACGAGATAGGAAAAAACCTGGAATAGCGTTTCATAAGTAAGTCACATTGTAATTATCGTTCTTGAAGTATCTGACAGGCAACCGCAACATTAGTGCCATTCGATATAAATTTATTCATTGCTCTCAATAGGATCATATTATTCTCAAATTTTTGTTGGTGTAGTGTAGACAATTAGCATATGTTACTATTTTGCACCTGAAAAGCTAACCTTATTGTAGACAAATGTTGGAAATTTAATTTAAACGGGTTATGTTTACATCGCGACACAGTGAATATGGTATTCTGCATGCATTACTCACGTTTAAGTTTACACTGAAATTGCAGGATGAAATTAATCGTGATGATTTGTGCTGTGCGAACTACTAAACGTGATGAAATAAACTTTGTTGACGGAAATGTAGTTCGCGATGCATTTCTTGTGTTTAGTTGTGTCTACATAGTTTGGTTTTGTAGCGGCAATATTAATGGAAATATTAGCAGGTTGAAATGCGGTGTATACCAGAAGAGAACAAACAATTTATTTATTATTAGCTGTTAGTTTCTGATTTTTGAATGTACTGATTTTTCTAGCAAAATTATATAGGCCACTACCAGTACAATATCTTCTAAGTAAGCTCAGAAACTATGAGGTTTTATGAAGTATTAATTTTTTTTAAGCTCTAAACATTGGCTTATGCTTCTTTTTTTTAAATTTCAGATATGACTTGTTTCTATTTGTAAATATGTCTACAAGTATATTTCTAGATTTTGAAATCTTCCTTGTCAATTACTGAAATAGAATGTGAAAATATAACCTATTTGAACATCAACTAAAATTTAAGGACTGTAGAAATAAACAGTTTGTTATTCAAGTTAAAAAAAATTACCTGCTCATTAAGTTGCGTCCGAATTCATCATCAAATATGGATATGGCGATAGTTTTTTTCTGGTCCAGGCCGCATTTCAACCTAACCACGTCAATTTTAAGGTACAATATCTCGAGAACTAAGCGAGATATCAAAAAAATTTATTCTTTACTTTCAGTTTCCCTCATCGAGTTATATAAGAATTCGTCATCAAATTGCGGCGCCACGGTTATCGTTGAACCCCTCATAACCTAACAACCTCACCTTTGAGACAGTATATATTGCAAACTAAGAGAGATATCGAAAAATTTTATTCTTTATTTTCTATTTGTATTGTCGTGTTACATAAGAATCTATCACCAAATTTGACTTTGGGGACACGTTTCTTCTGAATTTCAACCAGAAACTCCACTCTTTTGAGACAGTATATCTCGAGAACTAAGCACGATATCAAAAAAATTTATTCTTCATTTTTGATGTGTCTCGTCGAGTTACACAATAATCCATCATCAAATTGCGGTGCCACGGTTGTCTTATTATTCCCTTGAGGTTTTTGTGCATATTTCCGTGTTTCTCTGGTCAAGCAATATGGCGGCCTCCCCTCCCCACTTGTCTCCACCCGGTTTCACTCCAGTATGTGGCGAAGGTCCCTTGCGTCGTCTCCATATATTCCTTCCTCCTTGATTAGAAGGCTTTGATTTCTCAGGGTATTGTTTCTAACTGCCACCTTAAGACGGCGCCACCAGCGCACACAGGAAAAGAAAGTTGTAGGAGCGCGCGCATTTGAAATACAGTTTCAAGACGAATATCATACACGGTCAATAAAATCATCACCTTTAAAATTTCCTAGGGGAACCATGATTTACTCATATCACAAGTGTACTTTAATGATATAAGATGTATTTCAGTAAATTTAAAAAGCCATAAATACCCAATTAATTTTCGCACTTATTCTGCACTAGCGCCGTCTAGACGAACCATTCCAGTAATATGCTGTCGGCTTTCTGGGTCGTTCTTGTGCACCAGCACAAGTGAAGACGAACGAGTCAGACCCAATAAGACCACGAAGAGCATCTTGCGCCACCTTTTAAAACCTAGGGATCTTGCTCCTTCTCCTTGGGTGATTATTTCTGGTCCTATCGTCGATGTATCACGTATCTGCAATTGGTCACGGAATATATATCTCTCCCGTCAACGCTGTCCATGCACGGAACTGCGGCCGAAAGGTCGTAAATCTTCCTTTTCAAACTGGCAAGTCCTATTGTGTTTCGTCTTTCTTCCAGCCTCATTGGAGAATTCGCTGACCCCTGTCCTGTAGAGAGTCCAACTTGGAATTTTCGCTAAGCCAGGCCAGCATAATGCCTGCCGTGTTTCGTTGTTAATGTGGTTCTATGTCACACCACAATAGTTAAAACTATTATTGCAATGATCAACGAAATAAACGCTCTAATTATTAATGTTGTAATTATTTATCTTGATTATTTCAAACTTTTTAATTGGAAGAATATTGTGCTAAATATACTAGATAATAATCATATTGATATATATAGAAATAATAATATAATATCTAAAAGTACCGATTTCATGCTGGTGCTTCAAATTCAAAATTATGTGAAATTGAAACATGATTTGTTTTATGATGCACTAAGCATGTTAATAAAAATTTTGAAGCGATAATTACACGAATTCCGTGAAATCCCATGGCATTTAAACAATTAAGATCCATATACTGCATCTGAAATATCAAAATTTGCTTCTCAATTATCATACAATTGAAGAACGGTAAAATATATTCTCAAAGTAACTGTAATAATTAGTGCCTGGAAGTTTGAGAATCATTAGATTCTATTAATCCATGATGTGCTCATGTAACTGTAATACCTGTAGTTAATAATATTACTATATTTAATAATTGAAATTGTATATGATTAAATTCTGTAATCCCCTCAGGGGGTCAATTTCTACCTAGTTCAGTCTCTGAGGCAAATCTTCTATTAAAGTAAGCACAGAAAAATTATGCAAAAAATAGTTCTTCTGGTGTAATAATTGGAGTTATTCCTGATCATAAACCAGTAGACAAAAGAACAGTATGGAGTCCTTGATATGTTCCCTCTCAACAACATCTCGTCATCATTGATGTATAATTAAGAATGTAATTGTTACTCCCATTAAAAAAACTTTATATCTAATATATTAAATCATTTAGTTAGTCCTGATACTATAATTATAGCTCCAATAGCTCCTTTTAATGGACATGTTCTACAATCAACTAAGTGAAATGGTTGATTTGAGTGAGTTGTTAATATAATTAATATACTTCTCTTGAATATAATATTCTTAATACTGAAAATACATAACTTTTAATAATAGCTACAACAGATATAATATTTATATTTGAGCTATTAATAATAAAATAATTATTTGGTACATAACGATGGCCGTGTATTTCCTTTTAAAGTTAGTGATAAATTGCCTGCAATTATATTAGCAGCTAATCGAATTGCTAGCGTCCCTGGTCTAATAATATTACTAATTGTTTCAATCAGTACTATAAATGATTTAAGAGCTCCTTGCGTCCCTTGTGGCACTAAGTGTGTAAATAATTGTTTTATATTGTTGACTCAACCAAATATTACAAATCATATTCATAATGATAAAGTTGAAGCAAATGTATGTCTTGTACTAGTAAATATAAAAGGAAATAATCCTATAAATTTGTTAAATATAATTATTACGAACAAAGAAATGAATATTATTGTTATTCCACTCTTTCTATTAAATCCTAATATAGTTTTAAATTCAATACGAAGGGATAACAAAATTTTGTTTCTAATTTAATTTAATCGAGATGGGATAAATCAAACTCTTATTGGAATAATTATTATACCTATAAATGTCCTTAATCATTTGAGTGATATATTTATATATTAGTTAATGAATCAAAAAGTTGATAAACGATTTCTTATCATTTTCAAATTAAAAAGGAACTTGTAGTTGAATATTTTTAACTTAGGTTTATAATGAGTTAAAAATATTTTATTATATTAAATATTACCAATGTAATCGAAAATATAATAAATAAGGAAAATCATATTAATGGGGATATTTGTGGAATGTATTTTTCACCAAAAGGATTTGTTAATTTACTATAAATTTGTTTAAGAGACCACTACTTACTTTCAGCCGTCTGGTGCAAGAAGTATTAATCAATAATATATAGAGATTGACATTCAATTGTTTCATTTAAACTAAGTTCCTATTTAATTTATGTTTGAGTCATGATAAGAAAAATTCTGTTGATGTTCTTTCAATTAAAATACGTATAAATCTATGGTTTACACCAAATAATTTTGAATATTATACACTAGAAGGAGCAACGGCGCTAGTGTTCTTCGCAAATTGAACGATGCGCTCGCCGCCATTTTGGGGGAAATTGGTAGCTTTCAGTGTATACTTTTGTACAGTTGAGACGTGTCGAAGTCATCGAGTTCTCGTATTTTTTTGGCTTACAAATGTTTACTACCATGGATAAGTATTGCGCTGCGTATAACTACATCAACTGTGCTACAAGAAGCACAAATTTATCGTTTCACTACTAAGTATGCATTTAAATAAGTTCCGAATCTTCTTGTATGTGATCTAACCGTGTTAATCACATGTTTAATATTTTCTTTCGATACATGTTTCCGCTCCGAAATTTGAATAAATTGAGGGAGTGGTTAGCTAAAATACGTCGGGACAGTTTTACTCCCACGGAACATAGTGTTATATGTTCCCAACATTTCGAGAAAGAATGTTTCTGGAAAAATAAAAAGATTCTGAAACCATCTGCAGTAGCAACAATTTTCCTCTTTCTAGACAATATAGCGAAGGCAAGGACTATAAGCTTTGCAATAATGTATATGCTGTAATATTCTTAGTATCAGAGCTTCATTAGTTTAGGTGCGCCATATGTAGAAGCATTACACTATTTGTGAATAAATATTTCAGGAAATTGTTCCTTCTTTTCTAAATTACTACCATGCTATGTGAAATGTATACTATGAAGAGTATGTAATATGTATCAGAAGACTAAAGCTCGACCTCTTTAAAAGGAAAGAAATATGCCAGTTCTTTTCTGAAAATGTTCTCAAAAAAAACAAGAGTACTATGTGGAGCATGACCATACACATGACATAGAAAAATCTGTAAAATGGGTGAGATATGAAGCAGTAATAGACATAAAAAATACAGCATTACAAAGTACAAGAACAAATATGAAAAGTTGCCAGGAACATAACAAATTGCAAGAAAATCAAATCTATGTGGCAGTTGGTGCAAGAGTTAAAAGAAAAGTGCCAATTCTGGCGATGTGTGCCATATTTTAGATAATTCTTTTTTTAGTGTTTTTCAAAGTTGGTTTCTCTTTCAAAATCTGGTAGTAATGCAGTTACAGCAACAACCTAAAAAAACATTTGCCCTGGAAATGTTATCAACTATGACCGATCAGTAATTTTTTTTCAGAATATACCCTTTCAGATAATTTTTCCAATTAGGCTATATTGAAAATGTAATTGTATATATTGCAGAATTTGTTGCCATCAAAGTTGCAAAGACTTTCTATTGGAACATTTGTAGATCTTCTCTCTTCACCGAAAAGAATTTTTCCTCTACTTCTATGTTTATTACTGCTAAGGATAATGGGAGACTGTATTATCTCTCAGTAAATGTTGTACATATATATACAGAATTTCTGAAAAATACATAAGAAATGAATTAATTCACTGTGGTTTGAAATTAATGAAAGGTGATTTAAAGCAAAAAATAAAAATAGCTATTTTGCAGGGATGTAATTTTAATAGTTTGTTTACTGACTTAGGGATCACATGTTTGAAAATGTTTATACTGAAAATCATGTTCTACTTTCAAAGAAAATTATTGATATGTTTGTCAGTCTGAGATATGATCAAGTTTCCAAAATACACAGCGAAAAGAAGAAATTGTCAATCAGACAGAAGTTAAACAAATCTGTGTTTTTTATATCGAATAAAAGAAGTAAAAAAGTTAATATCGTGTATTTACTTCCCATACATTCTCATATGAATGATATGATTGTTATTAATTTTGTAATTTTTTTCTCCAGATATTGAATTAATGATTGTATCAAAATAATATGGACACTGGCACCTTGCGAACTAAACTGATGGTATTCTTTGGACTATACAAAAGTGGGAAAAAAATAGAATGGAAAGTGAATTTAATATCCAAGGTTATAATTTCAAACCAGGGGGTTCACTTGCATTCAAGTAGTATGTAACATGAAAAATGTATTTTAATATATTTTGTTAGCCTTGGAAAAATTTGATGAGCAAGGAGTATCATGATTAGATTTCCTGGAGTCATGTACTGAGTTGTTAAGTCTTTATAAGGGAAAGGTCTTAGTATAACAATTAACAAAAAAAGATAAAAACCTTTCCTTCTCCAGTTTCCTTCACACTGAAAGAACTGCTCGGTCACATTCTTCATTTCAGTGTGTTGAATGTCAGATTCTGTCTTTGAATTGAACAGAAAATGATTGCTCAACTTCAGAAGAAAACTTAGTTTGGGCTCAGCCCTCTTAAATTTGTGTTTCATCAGTTTTCCTTCATTATATTTATAAATGGGTTTCTGTTATTGAAACGTTAACATCTATCCGGATCAGTAGCATTAAACTGCTTGAAAAGGAGGAAAATCTTAACATTCCTCAGAGTAAAGAATACAAGTCTGAAAGTTAGTATAGTCAGTGGAAATTCTGTCATTAGTTTGTGGTTAACGTTATTCGATCTTCTTTGAGCAAGTGAAGACCCTTAAAAGTATAAATTTGTCCATTCTGAAGTGGATTTTTGTATGACTATACGAGGGTTTCAGAGATCCCGCGATTACTTGCTCCTAACATGGCGGCGGCAGCCGTCTTCAATTTGCTAAGAATTCTGGTCACCTTTCGCATGCGATAGGAGGGGCCCGGTTTACACCAAACATTTCTGAACAATGTCCGTAAAATACACCAGGATGATTAATATTAAATCTTACTTGGTTTAATCTTCGTGGTGTGGCGTCTACTTTGATACCAATAGATAATACTGTTCATGAGTGTAGTACGTCAAAAGCGAATTTGAATATTTATAAGTATAATGGTATGATTATGAACATTATGAACATTTAGGAGTTGAAATCTATTATTTTCAATATCATTCTCATTTAATATATATGAATCAAATTCAGTATTTTTAACGCCAGAGTATTCATATTTACATTATCACTGACGTCCAGTTGTTTTAATTGTAATTAAGTAACATCAATGAAATAGAGTGTATGATTTGAAGGTAATGCAATAAAAATTAAAGTTATTGCTGTCAAAATAGTTCAGATTGATTCAATTAAATGAAAATGTAATATATACCGATATAATACAGATTATAATAGCAAATACGGTCCCTATTGATAAAACATAATGTAAGTGAGCTACTACGTAGTATATATTATGTAACACAATACCAATAAAGCAATTTGCTAAAACTAATCCTGTCAATCCACCCATTGCAAATAAGAAAATAAATCCTAATGCTCATATGATGGATTTGGAAAATATAAATTTTAATTCATATAGTGTACCTAATCCTCTAAATATTTTATTATCTGTTAGAAAAGCAATAATTTCTGTTGCTGACGTGAAATATACTCGTGTGTCTATATCTATTCCTGTAGTAAACATATGATGTGCTTATACAATAATTCCGAGAATTCGAATTCTAGCTATGGCATAGATTATTCCTGATGTTTAAAATGCTTCAATTTTTCCTCTTTCTTGATATACAGTATTGGACATTGTACCAAATCCAGGTAAAATAAGAATGTATATTTCGGGGTGTCCAAAAAATCAAACAAAATGTTGATATAAAGTCTCCTCCACCTGCGAGATCAAAAAATGATGTATATAAGTTTCGATCTATTAATAGTATACTCATTGCTCCGGCGAGAGCGGAGAGGGAAAATAGGAGTAAAATAACTCTAATAACTACTGTTCAAACAAATAAAGGTGTTTGATCTATGGCGATATTAGGAGATCTTAAATTGATAGCAATCGTAATAAAATTTACTGCTCCTAGAATAGATGATACATCTGCCAAATGTAATGAAAAGATTGCTAAATCTACTGATCCTCCTCTATGAGCAATTGCTCCGGCGAGGGAATGGGGAGAATATACTGTTCATCCTGTACCAACTCCTTCTTCTAAAATATTCGATGTTAGTAATAGAGTTAAATGTGGTGGTAATAGACAAAATCTTATATTATTTTTCGTGGAAAAGCTATATCTGGTGCTCCAATTACTAAACGCACTAACCAGGTTCCATATCCTCCACTCGTATCATGTATAACTATATATATATAAAAAAAATCATCACAAAGGCGTGAGCCGTGATGACTACATTATTGATTTGATCATTTTCAACTAAATGGCCTTTTTTCTCTAATGCTATACGAATTGGTATGGTTAATGAAGTACCTACTATTCCTGCCCACGCTCCAAAAATAAAATATGAAGTTCCAATATTTTTATGGTTTGTAGAGAAAAGCCATTTATGCGGTAATATGACTGAAGAATAAGGAGATAGACGGTAAATCTATTTATGAGTTAAACTCTCTCACCACTAATGGCTTTATATTCAATAATGATATTAGACTGCAGTTCTAATGATGTAGTAATACTAAGCATACTAAGGCCAAAAAGTTGTTCTTTTATTTATAACTTTGAAGGCTATTAGTTTATTTAAATTTAAATCCTTAAATTATAAGTCTCAATACTGTGTTATTGCTAATCCTGTACAACAGAGTTTTATCCTCAGTAAGAAGTTTTATCTGATGTTGTTTATTTTTTAATAGTATTACAATAAGATATAACAGGTAATTATGTATGTTTGATGATTTATGATTTATAACAGTTAATTTATTTTCTATATGAAGAAAAATCATCAAAACGTTAGTTGTATATAGTAGTATATTTTAATAGTTGTTATAGCAACAATAATTGTAGCAATAAATAGTAAATCCGCGTTTACTATAGATTAGATAATAGTTCATTTCTGTATAAATCAAAGAAAGGTGGGAAGGACTCCAAGTATTAATAATCTTAAATAGGTGATGAATTTAATAGATTTAATTTCATTGTATGACCCTACCATTTGATTTAAACAAAATACTGGAATTTGATTATACATGATAACAATTGTTGATCTTAAAATTGAATTGATAATAAATTAGAACTCTAACATTGTTTCACTTATGATTATTGATCTAATTATTCATACAATATGATTAATAGACGAATATGCCATAAGTTTATGTAGTTATATTTGATTTAATGTACCTAATACACCCACTATTATTATTATTATTATTATTATTACTCCGCGATTCACTAAAAGTGTGTGGCGGAGGTTGCATAGCACCTATCGAGAAGGGTTATGGTTTGGAAGGGTTATAAGGGATATGGCAGGAGGCGCCCATGGCCTATTGTGAGGAACCATCCCCGCATTCGCGTGGAGTGATCTGGGAAAACCATGGAAAACCCAGATCAGGATGGCTGGAGTGCTTTATCGAAAGCCACTCCTGTCGGATTTTAAGTTTACTCGCCCGGTAAATCCTTTCTATTCCATTCCCTAATCGCTCGTGGGAAAAATGAGTACAGAAATGAATCGGTTCTGCCCCTGATTTCTCTTATCTTATTTTCACGGTCATTTCGAGATATGAATGTTGCTGGTAGCAATATTTGCTGACTGTCATTCCGAAATACATCTGTCGTGAATTTTTCAATTAGCTTCCGTCGAGAGCAACGCCTTCGGTGTTCCAGGTCTTCCCAACCTAACTCCTTCAACATCGCACTTACGCTTTCCCTCCAACTATATATACCTGTCACGAATTGGGCGGCTCTTCTTTGGACCTTCTCTAAAGCCTCCATTAACCCCTATTGATGGGGACCCCATACAGAACAACAATACTCTAAGTGAGGACGTACTAGTGACTTGTATACAATCGATTTAACTTCCTGAGTGCATTGATTTAAATTACGACCTAGAAATCGGAGCATACGATTTGCTTTCCCCATTACATTCTCGATATGCTCATTCCACGACAAATTATTACGAATTGTTACCCCTAGGTATTTAGCGGAATCGACCGTTCTAAGGACAGTGTCATTAATCGTATATTCATAGTTAAATGGTGTCACCTTTTTACTTACACGCATGACTTGGCACTTTTTAGCGTTTAACTCCAACTGCCAATCTTTACACCACGCAATTATTTTCGTAATATCGTCTTGTAACAAAGCGCAGTCGTCCAGGGTTTTGATTTCGCGATAAATTATAGCATCATCTGCAAATAATCTTTTCATTCCCCCTATTATGTCGCATAGATCATTGATGTATATGAGAAACAACAGAGGCCCTAACACGCTTCCCTGGGGAACTCCAGATCCCACTTCAGTAAGTGATGAACGCTCACCGTCGAGAACTACACACTGTGTTCTGCCCATCAGGAAGTCTGCAACCCAGTCGCATATTTGTCTAGATATGCCGTAACCGCGAAGTTTCCTAAGTAACCTAGTGTGAGGCACAGTGTCGAAAGCTTTTTTAAAGTCTAATAGAACCAAATCAACCTGGGATTGCTCATCTATAATTCGGCACAAGTCGTGAATTAGAAGTGCAAGTTGTGTTTCGCAGCATCGGCCTTTTCTGAATCCAATTTGATTTGGATTTAAAAGCTCACCTTCATCCAAGAACCGCATGACATTCGAATAGATGATATGTTCTAAAATCCTGCAAAATATTGAAGTTAACGAGATCGGCCTATAATTCTGAGGATCATTAACATTCCCATTTTTAAACACTGGAGTTACGATAGCGGTCTTCCACTCGGCTGGTATTTTTCCTTGATCCAGAGAGACGGTATACAATTTCATCAAATACGGTGCAATTTCCTTTGCGTATCTTGAGTAGAATCTTGTAGGAATACCGTCTGGTCCGGGAGCCTTATTGGTTTTTACATTCATAAGCAGTTTAGTTATTCCCTCGACATCAAGAACGAGATCATTTATAATTTTGTCGGTACGATTGTTAAATATCGGTATCTCCTCTGAGTTTTCTATCGTGAAAGCCTTTTTAAATATATCATTCAAAATTTCTGCTTTCTCTACGCTTGTTTCTGATAATTCACCATTTTCTTTAATCAGCGACGGCATAACCTTACGAGAGCCTCTTATTACTTTGATATACGACCAGAACTTTTTTGGATTAGTAATCAGATCTTCGGAAAAATTCCTAGCTTGGAATTCTTTAAACGCATCGCGCATTGCCTTACGCACTTCCGCACGCAACTGGACTAATTTAGCACGATTAGATGAGTCCCCCGGTTTTTTCACCGCGGCATGTAAACGCCTTTGCCTCCTGAGCAAACGTTTCACTTCCCTATTGAACCAAGGGAAGTTATTACTGACCTTAATACACTTCTTAGGAACAAACTTGTTTAAACCGGTCCATATTAGTTCTTTTAAATTAAACCAAAGTTCCTCAACATTTGTATTTAGCGTGTACGTTTCAAAATTCTTCGCAAAGTGGTCAACCATACCCGCATCGTTTGCCTTATCGAAGCAAAACACGAGTTTCTCTTTGTCATGCTTCAGACTCAGATTACTGATATAGTAGCTGTTGTTGATGTAATTATATTTATTTTCAAACATTATGATATTACTGATATAGTTGCTACCTTTTGTCAAGTTATTAAAAGTAAACAATTTGTTCAATTGGTTTTTATTATGACCTCCGGAAATCATATATGTTCTAATTTGTAATAATTATCGTGATGAAATTATCAGAACTATAATTAGGTTGTTTTCCAAAAAAATGGTCTTCTTTATTTGAATGAAAAAATGGATAATAATAATATTGTAGATTCTAGAGCGTGAACAAAAAAATATTTAATTGAGTTTTTGTGTCTTGATAACAAAGGAATAATATATTAATTTCTATTCTTATTCAAACATGAAGTCACGAATTAAAATGGATAATATAGATCCTATTACTAAAAATGATAAGAATAAAATTTTAATGATGTTGTTGCACACTGCAAAGAATAGAAACAATATCTCTATTGATAGGGTATGATCCCCTTTTGCTTTATTAGCTTATCTTTTAAATTATACTTAAGTGTATGAGTCTCATAAGTTTTTAATAATTTTAGAAATAGTTAAAACCTATTAAATATATAATGAGGGTAGTTAGCTACATTATCTACCCTATTACGATAGCCCTTTATTGTCATGCACCTCATTTATTATTTAACTAAAAGTTTAATACAAATTTTCAGTTTTAGTGATTTTTAATTGGATCGAGCTTCAGCAGCTGTTAGCAGCACCCGCCGACTTTTGTGTTTCATTTTATGTGTGCCAGATAGCTTTCGTTTTATCTTTGAATATTTTCTTTGTGGGTAGTGAATCAGCCAGTTGAGCTTCAGCATCCTTTAGCAGCAGTCGACGATTTTTTGTTTGATTTGTAGTGCCGTTTTTGACTGTTTCAGGTGACATGGCTTGTGCAATTTGTTCCAGCAGGCATCTGGCTCTCGAAGAGATTGTTACCACTACGGCGTATCATCAAACACAGGTATGGAGCATCCTAGACGAGGAGCAGCAGTGCGTCGAAGAAATGCCGCAGCCAACTGTACTAGAACCGGCAAGTATGGATTTCCAAGTACCTGTTGCAGAAAACGTCTGGCATCGTGTGGATCAGAGAAAGGCGTCGAAATTCCCAATAAGCCGACGGGAAAATTATATCTCGCCATTAAGTAATGTATTTTGTGTGTTGCAGAAGGCTGAAGATTCAAGTGCGAATGGCCCAGAAGTGCACGAGGGAAGATTTGTTCGCAAACCCTGAGCGATGCCAGGAAAAGGTTTACTGGTCATTGGCAGCTCCTACGTTCACCGTCAGGAGAAACCGCTACGAGAACTAGCCACGAAGAATGGTGTAGACTCTCATACCAACATTCATTCTGTTTGTCTTCCAGGTGCAACTGTACCACATGTCATTGCGTCCTTTCGAAAAGCGATTAAAGAATCGAACTGCCGTCAGTTTAGACTAGCTGCGCACGTCGGTGCTAATGACTTTGTGTCGTGTTTGTGTTGCAGATATAGTAAAATCCATGGACAAGTTGGTCCAGAAGGTGTATGAAGCCGAGGGGGAAAATTCTAGACCGTTGTAATTCTGTATTTTTATTGTCGTGTTATGCATCGATTGTGGGAAGGCAGTATGGTGGAAGATTTTTAATTTGAATTGCAGATTGCAGGAGCTGTGTCACACAAAACAAATGGGGCTTCGTTGACCTTCGACCATTGATAGCTGCCAGCTGGGACTCATTTTACAGGTTGGGCGTCTAATACACACCGAGAATGTCGACCAAGGTGGCTGCTAAAATATGGAACCATCTTGATATGAATTATTTTTTAGCAACACCGTGAGGGCCGAGGATCCGTCAGTTCATCGAAGAGGATGTGCCGATAACCTGGATCTTGGTTCTGGTAGTGATGGCACGAATAAATTGAATAATATAGCAGCAAATACTTTACCCGTTTCGCGTCAGAATACGAATATGAAAAATGAGAATTTAAACTCCACAAATAACAATACAAAGCAACTAAGGGAAAAGATCCTAACTGTCGTAGTATTAGAGGGAAAGTAGCAGATTTCCGAGCCGCAGTTGCAACTAATGATGTTGATATAATACTAGGAACCGAGAGCTGGTTGACGCCAGAGTTTGAATCTAGCGAAGTATTTGGCCCTCATTTCGATGGGCGGGGGTGTGTTCGTGGACTTTAACAAAATTGTTAATATCAGTCAATATAAAAATTGGGAAAAATTTAAAGTTCATAATCGGGTCATTTTATCGACCTCTGGATTCTGATTTGGCTAACGCGGAATGCTTCAGTCACTGAATAATATTTATAAGAAATTTCAGGGACATATATTGATCGTGTTTGGGTGGTGATTTTAACCTGTCGTCAGTTAAGTGGGACACATTCACGTTCAGGTCGGGCGGAAGAGATAGGTTGGTAACCGAAACGTTCCTAGAATCATTTGCAGAAAGATCTCTTGAGCAGATGGTCGAAGAGCCAGCGCGGTGCGACAGAGATTCCTCGTCCATTTTGGATCTTTTTCTTATAAGCAATACTGATATTGTAGAAACAGTTTGTATAGAAGTGATCACAAGGCTATTGTGGTAACTTTAAAATCTAATCTGAATTTGAAGCATGACAAAAACAAACTCGTATATTGCTTCGATAAGGCAAACAATGTGGGTATGGTTGATCACTTGGCGAAAAATTTTGAAACGTACACGCTAAATACAAAAATTGAGGAACTTTGATTTAATTTAAAAGAAATGATATGGATCAGTTTAAGTCAATTTGATCCTAAGAAGTTTATTACGCTTAGTAAGAACTTCCCGTGGTTCAACAGGGACGTGAAACGTTTGCTCAGGACGCAAAAGCGTTTACATGCCACGATGAAAAAATCGGGGAACTCCTCTAATCGCGCTAAATTAGTCCAGTTGCCAGTGGAAGTGCGTAAGGCAATGCGTGATGCGTTTAAAGAATTTCAAGCCAAGAATTTATCCGAAGATCGGATTACTAATCCAAAAACGTTCTGGTCCTATGTCAAAGTAATAAGAGGCTCTCGTAGGGTTATACTGTCACCGATTAATGAAAATGGGGAATTATCAGAAACTAGCGTAGAGAAAGCAGAAATTTTGAATAATATATTTAAAAAATCTTTCACGACTGATAACTCAGAGGAGATTCCGATATTTAACAATTGTACCAACAAATTATGAATGAACACGTGCTTGATATCGAGGGAATAACAAAACTGCTTGTGAATGTAAAAACCAATAAGGCACCCGAACCAGACGGTATTCCTACAAGATTCTAATCTAGGTATGCAAAGGAAATTGCACCGTATTTGATGAAATTACATACCGTAACCTTGGATCAAGGAAAAATACATGCTGCATGGAAGACTGCCATCGTAAGTCCAGTGTTTAAAAATGGGAATGTTAATGATTCTCAAAATTATAGGCCGATATCGATAACCTCAACATGTTGCAGGATTTTAGAACACATCATCTATTCAAATGTTATACAATTTTTGGTGAAGGTGAGCTTTTAAACCCAAATCAACATGGATTCAGAAAAGACTGATGCTGCGAAATACAACTTGCACTTTTAATTCACGACTTGTACGGATTATAGAGGAGCAATCCCAGATTGATTTAGTTCTATTTTATATATATATATACATCTTGCTCTATGAATGATAAAAGAAAATTTTATCATAGAACTAATTTACTTTAAGGTAGTTAACTGAATAATATATAATGGTACAACTATTTATGATAATATAAATTAATTATTGTAAATACCTACTATTAATATATACTGTTATTTAATATAAAATCTTATTTCAATTTACACTATCATATATTATATAAACAACTTATATTAAATTATTAATGATACACGGAATAAGCATTTATATTATTTAATCCTTTTATAAAATAGAAATTAAATGATATAATTATGTATTTAAATGAATACTTCTATAGTTATATATATAGAATATCTATTGTGATGTTGACGAGAGATTGATATGATTATTTTTGACTAGGCAGTAACTTATTTTCTATATATATATAAAAAATCTCGTACAATAAATGATTAAAGAATATTTCATTATAGAACTAATTCTAATAAGTTGGTTAACTGAATAATATATAACGATATAACTATTTATTGTAATGTAAAAGAATTATTGTGTATTCTTACATATCAATATACACCGTTATTTCATATAGAATCTTATTTGATTATAACACTATCATGTATTACATAACTAACTTATATTAGATGATTAATGATACACCGAATAAGCATTTATATTATTTATTCTTTTTGTAAATTAAAAATTAAATGACATAATTATGTATTTAAATTAATACTTACCATAAATTGATAATTTAGTATATACTTGCATCTTATATAGTTATATATGTATATATATAAAATATTTATTGTGATTTTGACGACTGATTGATATGATTATTTTTGACCAAGCAGTAACTTATTTTCTATATATATAGAAAAATCTTGTACAATAAATTATTTAAGAATATATTATTATAGAAGTAACTTATATTAAGTTAGTTAACTGAATAATATATAATGATATAACTATTTATTATAATATAAATTAATTATTGTATATAGTTACATATCAATACACATTGTTATTTAATATAGAATCTTATTTGAATATAACACTATCATATATTACATAACTAACTTATATTAGATAATTAATGATACACGGAAAAAGCATTTATATTATTTATTTTTTCGTAAAATAAAAATTAAATGATATAATTATATATTTAAATGAATATTTATCAGAAAGTGAAAATTTAGTATTTACTTACAACTTATGTAGTTATATATATAGATTTTTATTGTGATGTTGACGAGGGATTGATATGATTATTTTTGACTAAGCATCTCTTATTTTGTACTATTTGCTATAAATATATAGTGATAAAATGTTTGAATTTATTATTTTTTAATATAATAAAATTTGATTTCTACTTTGATTTTAAATATTTCTATACATTATATTGAAGATTTTTCCTCAATGTCCATTATACAATAATTTGAAATTATCATTAAGTGATCTTGGAATTAGTGTTAAGTATTGGAAAATTTTGTTACCGCCGCGGTTATACAGTAAATGCATTTTAAAATTATTGGTTAATAGTAATTTAATTTTTTAATATAATCATATTGTTTCGGTGAAATTTTAGTTTTATTTATTTTCTATAAATGAGGCTATGAAATTGAAATTATAAACTAGGATTAGGTACCCAATTATTTTAAATGTTATTTGCTCTAATTGTTAATATTTTATCTATTTAGAGGAATCTGTCCTGTAATAGATATTACATGATTTTTTATACATTATTTATTGGTTTGTACATCTCCATTATAAGTATATTTTATTAGAATTTTAATTTTCCATTATTTTAATTGAAATATAATTCAGTTCAAGATACAGCTTATTTACAGACGAGATGGGTTACAATAAATTTATTTACATGAATAATATTGTTTATTCTTGATGTGAAGGTGGATTTAAAAGTAGTGTTAATAATATTATTAATATGATTTGAGATCTAAAATTTGTACACATCGCCCGTTCCTCTCATTAGTACAGATGAGATAAGTCGTAACATAGTATGTGTACTGGAAAGTATATCTAGAAAGATAAGATGATAATAGTTTAATATTTCACTTACAACGAATTTAATCTTGTGCAATTCGAGTTATCTTAGTAAAAAATATTATATTTATTTTATGTTAATTTAATTTATAATAAAAATAACTATTAATTTATATTCTAGTATATTTAACAGAAAAACGTTATTATTTATATTAGTAAAGTAATTGTAATATTTAATTAAATAAAAGTTTATTTTATTTATTGTACTTTTTGTATCAGTGTATATCAAAATATATGTCTTTGTTTACTTTGCTCGATTTAAGTGGATCTAAATATAAATCAACGTTAATATTGAATATTTATTTGTAATTTATATTTAGTTGTGATATATTATTCGTCATTAAAGATATCTAGTATCTTTAGTTAAACTTAAAATTTTTCAATGGTTATAATCTTTTTTTTTTCTATGATTTTATAATTGTTATTTTGTAATTTGGGGGTTATAAGGGTTCATATTAATAGACTTTAATTCAGCTAATTATTTGATTATTTATATAATGATTTTATAAAATGTTTAAATATAAGATAAAGATAAATTTTCAATTAGTGATATGAAATAATGATTTAATAAGCAAATATTTTTGCGTAATTTTTATTATAAGATAATTTGATTTGTAAGTAATTAGGCAAAATTATTTCCCGTCTATTTATAAAAAACATGTCTTTATGATAATAATCTAAAGTCTGACCTGCTACTGATTTATTAAAGAGCCGTGGTATTTACACTGCAAAGGTAGCACAATCATTAGTCCTTTCATTAGGGGCTAGAATGAATGGTTTGACGAAGAATTAACTGTCTCGTTTCAATTGATTGAATTTAACTTTTAATTCAAAAGTCTTACATTTATTTCTAGGAAGATAAGACCCTGTACAGCTTTATGATAATAATTATTTGATTTATTATTTAATTTTTATTTAAAGTTAAAATTTATTTTGTTGAGGTGACAGAGAGAAAAAATAAACTTTCTTTTTATTGAAACTTTAATATATGTTTGTTGATCCATAACTTATTATTAAAAGATTAAGTTACTTCAGGGATAACAGCGTAATTATGTTAGATAGTTTATATTGATAAAGTAGTTTGCGACCTCGATGTTGAATGAAGTTGAATGTATAGTGCAGAAGTGATATAATTAGGTCCGTTGGACCTTTAAATTCTTACATAATCTGAGTTTAGGATTTACTGGGTAAATAATTAATACTAAAAAATTTAAGGAACCTCAGGTAAATGATTTAATTCATAAGTGGAAATCCGAATGAAAAATTCTCTCTTTTTGATTGGACATTTAGAAAAGTTCGTTCATCAGACTAACAGAAAATACAACCAGGGATTCCACAAGGCTCTGTTCTAGGACCCCTTCTGTTTCCTTATATGTCAATGATCTCTCTGGAAACTTAACCGATGAGCCTAAGGGCGACACTAACCTGACCTTTTTCTTTAAGAAAGTAAAAAACATCAATTGGTAATCTAGAATTTAATGCATATGAAGTACTTAGTGAAGTAGGGAACTGGTTTAAGGCAAACTAATTAAAATTAAATTTTGATAAAACTCGTATTAGGTTTAAAATAAAAAACAAACAGAAAATATACTCGGTAGTATGTATGTATATATATATATAAGCACACTCTTTAAAACAAAAGAAAGAGTAAAAAATTTCTTGGTCTTCATATTTATGAGAAACTTAGTTGACATGTTCATTTCACATTATTACCGAAGATGTTAAGGTGTGCCACCTTTGGAATAAGAACATTTTCTCTGACAGCAGAATTAACGAACAGTGGTACTCCTCTTATTTTCATTCGGTCATGTCGTATTCATAATTCTTAGGGAAACACTTGACAAACAAAAAAGTTCTTATAGTACAGAAAAGATCTAATAGGATGGTGTGTAGGGTAAAACCAAGAACTTAATGCTAAATACTTTAAAGAGCTCAATATTTTCACAATTACTCCTCAGTATATTTATTCATCATGTCATTCGTCAGAGAATGTAATAGAACGTTTTAATCTGTTTACATCATATTCATAAGTACAAAATTTCAATACAAGGAACAAAAAGAACTTGCACAAATCACTAACATCACTGTTAATAGCACAAAGAGGATTTAATCATTCTAGGATATATATATATATTTAGTTGTTGTTGTTGTTATTGCTTTAGGGCGCGTCGACATCGAGGTCATTAGCGCCCTTTCAATAACCAGCTAAACTGTGGCATAAAATACACTAAAATACTGTCTGCATGATCGACTGTAAAGGGGTCGGCAATACAGACAGCGAAATAAAATAAATCACAAAAGAAGAGTGGCTGTGAAGGGGCCACCAGGACCTAAGATTTTACAATATCCGAATGGTTGTAAGGGTGCCCAACAGTGGAATTAAAACACTACTTGTCTCCTTGACTGTATACTGGTCAGGGAGATAGGAATTATAACAATATAAAAAAGGTACATGGCTGGGTCACTGTAAAGGGGTCACACATCCAACTTAAAACTAGGCCGATCTGCCTAAAATTTTAGAAATCAGACCGGCCAGTACACAAAACTTTAGACACTGGCCACGCTGCTGGTTTCATTACTTAAAATAAGGGACAGATCGTTAGTGAGACCAGCGTCTATCCTTAAGTCTAAAAACAATACACAGTCAGTTAAGAAGTGGCGCACCGTCAAAGGTATGCCACAAATATATTTTTAGTATGCTTCTTAAAAATATTAAAAGTAGTATAGATAATAAAGACGTATTTAAAGAAAAACTGAGGGATTATATTATTGGTAACTCCTTCTACTCCATTGAAGAATTTTTGCAAAGGAATTAATTCTATCTAATATGACTTTTGCTAAATAATTTTGTAAGAATTAATGTTTTTTATTTATTTTTTCTTTCTAACAATTTTTTTTTCGCTTTGATGAGGAGGGCGACCATTGATACCCTTGTAACCAGACGTTTCGGTTCAAATCAGGACCGATTGTCTGCCAGGAGTGTCAGTGGGTGGCTTAGCGTGGAACGCAAAGGTTCACTTACTTGGTGATGATTTCAGTCGCCGTTGATTGTCCCATTCCCGGTCGGTTCTTCTAACAACTTCATGTCTTCTAGAAATGGTGGACAGGTAAATTATTTTGACACCATTCCTTAATTAGGACATTAGCGGGAGGTTTTTATACTATCGCTAAAATGAAACGTGAAGTTCCTTAAATTATTCAGACACAAGCACTATGCAATCTATAGCCGAGAGAGTGCCTTGAGCAAAAGATCCACGATCGCCAATGAAACCAGTCAAATATGTGGAATATTGCCAAACTTACAGTCTAACGAGATGCCGCTGGTCTTCGAACCGACGGACTGGGAGGTCCAGCAAACTAGCGTACTGCCCCATCGATCTCGCCGAGACCCTAACATCCAGTCATACAGTTATACATTGTAGGGTTCAGTCACGCGGAGAGGACGCGCGAGGGGATACCAACACTACTGACCTCTGCTTCGACGTATTTCAGGTCTCTCGGTGACAGTGCGTTTCATCGAACTTTCTAGTGTGCTACAATGTGACCTGTTATGTGCCTGCATGTGATGAAGCGTCTTATAACGTCACGCAATGGTACGCCGCACGTGATATTGGTACGGCGCTTATGATTGAGTTGCATTATGCTCAACTGACTCTCTTTTATTAAATAAAATTACATTTCTGATTCTAGAATGACCTTTACAATGATTATTATTCGTCTTTTATGTATAAACCATGACATGTTTCATATCTCAGAAGTCATTCCTGAGTGGGGAGTCCATGGAACAAGAATAATAAATGAATAATTAAATAACATTAGCTTATCAACGTGTAAGAGTCTTCTAAAAACATATGTTTGGAGCATAGCGTTATATGGAAATTATTAAGGGATGGTTGAAAGGAAACGACTGGAGCAAATTAGGTCTTCTGTTACAGACGAATGCTGAAGATAAGCTGGAAGCTTTAAAGAAGTGTGCAGAAAAGTTTTCAAGCAACGAAGTCTCTGAAATGACTTACCGAAATAAAGACGATGATAGGATACATATTGCAACATGGTTTGCTTAAGGTGAGTCTTGGTTTCTGTAAATCAAACGTAAATAGTGTTTTTCTATTTGTTTTATAGTGTACGTGTGCAAAGTTCCACCAAAATCGGATACCATACGCGCAACAGGTGGCATCATGGTTACGCGTGCAGCAGGTGACACTTTGGTGACGATGACGTCAGGAATTCACAGATTTAGCCCCGTCCAAGCATCGCGTAATGTTTCACATCCTAAGATCCTAGCTACATTTCCTCAGTACCGCCTATGCAACAAGAATAATAAAAAAAATATCTGTGAGTTTAATTATTTGTTTTGCTGTATGATTCTAATCCGTGCTTCGGATTCCACGTTAAACTGTAGGTCCCAGAGGAAAGGAACTGGCCGTCCTACCTCTGACACAATGGCCTAGTATGCCTCCTTCGGGAGGATCCAACCAACCTTCGGGTTGTGGACTAAGTTAAGTTTTTTAATGATTCTAATATAAGTTTCCATTTGATATCTTGGGATCAATGGAAAATGATTTTATTGTGCATGAATGATTGTTTTACTTTAACCTGTTTCCTTTTTCATTCCTTTTAAATGTTTCTTTTTTTATCTTATTACTGAGAATAATTCTTCGTGCATCTTTAAACCATCTACATTCTACACTCTCAAAGTTTTATGGTGCAGGTTGGCAACAATTCGTTATTCCTTTGTTTTGGTTTGGATACCAATGTTTGGTGTAAGTCAAATTTTAGCGTATTTTTAAATTCAGGTATTTGTTGCAAATCCGCAGTGTTGTTGTTTAATGAACACAGTTAAACAGACATAAAAAAATTGTGGTTTGATTCTTTTCTTAAAACCTTGAATAAATTCTATTGGAAATAGTGTTTCTGCAGCCTTAACATACTTTTCAGAAAATGAACACAATTACCGCTCCTTGGGTGTAGTTATTCATGAGCCATGATTGATAAGAAGAGCAGTAATATTATATTTTACATTTTGCAATATTTAGTACTGTTTTGTGCAGTTTGTTGCCATAATCGCCAAGAATCGTCCGGAGCCTGCTTTTTGGAAAGTAATGCAGGCGAATTTTGTGACACGGTCAATAGATGGACTTCCTATAGGTAAAGAGGTAGAAAAATAACCTAATTAAATATTTTGCTATCTTCTTGTTAGTGATGTAGCTTTCTGTCGTATATTTTCAGATATCTTTTATATGATGTTAATCCCCCAGAAGGATTCAATTTGAGAAGAGATGTGTATATGAGACTGGCAATCTTTGTAAAACATCTTGAACCCCAAGGAAACTGGAAACTCGTATGTACATTTCACATGGAACAGCAGATTTGAGTGTCATTTCTGTACCTCAGAGGTATAAATGTGCTAACTCAATTTTAACAACTTTTTACTAGAAACAAAATTCAGATTACAATTTCATTATAACATGTAAAGTTTTATAAATACACAACTGTCACTCAGACCTGGTTACTATTGTGTGCATTGTTATATATTATGCGTAAGTTAAATGTGATTACTATAATTAGATGTAAACTCGACTCCATCAGTTTGGAGTTAACAAACTTTGCCTCTGAAGTGCAGATATGTAGATAAATGTCACTGGTATATCTTTCTGTGGTATGGTTTAACTCTTTCTAGTAAAATCACATTTTTGATTACACAAAATTTAAAAATCGGTGCATAGCTGTAAGATTTGTTGGGCAATACATTTTTTGTTGTGCTGGTGGATGATATGCCACAAAACAGTAGTAGTTTTTTTAAAAGTGATTTAACCCTTTGACTGCTGTTGACGTCTATACACACCATGCTGCCTGCTGTCCCCGAGTGCTGATGACGGGTATAGCCGCAGCCGTCGGATTTCCCCTGAGTGCTGATGACGAGATAAGCCGCACCCGCCTGCCGCTACCTGTGTGCTGATGACGAATATAGACGCGCCGCTACCTGAGTCGTAAAGCGGACTTCTCGCCACATTTCTCAATAGCCTTTCGCAGTTTTGGTCGCTAGCTTATTGTACGAATGTTTGTCTGCTGGGAGCCTAGGCTTCGCTCTACAGTTCACTGTTCAACGAAAATTACATCAGTGTTCTTTGTGTCCTGTATTTTATAACGAAAATTGAAAGACGTCGTGGGTGCATTGAGGAATAAATCATGGAGATTCTTACGATGAGCGACACTGAGGATGAACTACTTCATTTTGATGGAAGTGATAGCTTTTGCACAAAATCGGAAAGCTGTATTCCTAAAACATACTCGTCAGGAGGGGTGACAATGCAGTCTCATGTTTCAACAAGTTAGTTGTTCTGAAGAATCAGAAAGTGATAGTGAAACGGCTACAAAGAAATTACGTCTTGGCAATAAATCTAACTAGAAAATCATTTTCGTCCAGTTAGTCACGCATTTGATGTTACACTATTGGGAAATGCGTGTCAAATAGGGAATGTGTCAAGTATTCTGTCAGTTTTCATGTTATTTCTTACAGAAGAACTGACGAAATATATAGCTGATGAAAAGAATCGGTTTTGTATAACCACTATGAAGAATACTCCAGAATCAGAGCTTTCTCGAATATCAAAGTGGAAAGATACTGGATATGATGAAATGTATTGTTTCAGAGCTATTTGTCTTCTGATGCCTAGCGTGAAAAAAATTGAAAATTAGGGAATATTGGACCAGAGATGTCCTTCTAAATACTCCAATTTTTAGTGAACTTATGTCCAGATACCGCTTTTTGTTACTCTAGTGAGGTTTCTTGCGATTTCGCCGCAACCCGCCCCCCCCCCCCCCCTCTATTTCACATAACGTAATTAATGGACAGACACTTCATAGCTTAGAAATGAAAAATCTGTTGAGTACTTATGTGGAACAAATTTCATCAAAGAAACAAAATTACGTATAATCGGGTAATTACAAAGCGCAGCAAACATTCAGTCAACATCCAGATATTTTGGGTGTCTACATCTACAAAGATATTCCGGAAACCAAATTTGGGTGTGTGGGGGAGGCTGCTTGAACAATTATCATTTTAAGGTCTCTTTCTATATTCGTGAATAGCGCGAGGAAAAATCGGATGGCTTTAACTCTCTGTATGAGTTCGAATATCTCTAATTTTACAGTCGTGGTATGAACGCGGTATGTAAGTGTGGAATACAATATTTCTAGCATTTTGTTTCGAATCAACAATAACACTCTAATACAGTAAGGGACCTACCGAAACTGCCAAGAAAGAACTGTAAACTATTTACGTAAATTTAAGAATCACCACGCTTTCGACAAAAGCTGCAAAAATCGAGAGAAAATGCAAGCAAGAAATAATTATTAGTTATGAAAAATAGGGTTAATGATTCAGTTTTATTCTGTAGTAATTTATTTGCAGAGAAACTATGTAGTGAGAGCATTTATTCTGTATCAGTCGTGAGAGGTCACAGTGCTTCGCCAGAAACATTCAGCACAGGGCGTGTGGAGCCGCTCGGACGGCTCCGTCCCCAGGGATAATACTTAGCGCAGGTAGCAGGCCACAGCGCGGCAGGTACACGATCCGCCGGCAGCAGTCAAAGGGTTAAGGTGGTGGCTCAATACGGGCATACCAAGCAGGAACTGTGCCATTTGTTTGAAATTTGTCACACTCGTTTTGAGGACATACCTTTCAAGAAAAAGTGAAGATAAAAGGAACATATATGTGGTGGCACACGAAAATCACCATATGTGATAGTATTAGTACTATAGTTTGGCCCTTATGTCTAAACACGTTTGATGGAAATGATAATGTCTGCACCCTGCAGCAATGAGTGTAAAATCACTGTCAAGTTTTTATGATACCATATGAATGTATTGCTATTCTTTTATAATGAATGTAATGCAGTGATGAAGTTTTCATGAATCTGATAGCAATAGGCCTATATGTATTTCAAAACTAAGATAGCTAATAATATTTAATGTAGGGCCTACTATTTGTTTTGTGTACTTATTGCTCCATGCTTTTCCATTTTGGGCCAGGGTGCATTACAGCCTAACAATCGTGCCGGTATATTGCACCAAGAAATCAAGCAAGCTTAAGTTATCAATTAAACTAAATTCCTTGTGGCTTAGGATGCAACAGCTGTGGGCAAAATTAGGTTATTTAGTTCATTACTGTGTTGCTTCAATAAGCACATTTTCCTAAATAGTACTGCCTATGGACCATATCTGCCAAATTTCATACCACAGTGCGTGTGGCCTTACTTTCTGCTGATTTGACAATTTTTAAAATTGGTGCAATGCAGGAAATGTTACTTGAATCATCCCTACTCATCAGTCTTCAATTGAGTTTCAGATTTTAAAATATTGTACAATTGTATATGAGCAATAGTTTTACTGAACTAGGGTTAGAATTGGTATAGTCTTATTTATTGATATTGTGTCACAACTGATTAGGAATAAGAATTGAAAACAACTTCATCACATTTGTCATTGAAAAGGTACTAAATTTATGTGCTGGTTGTTAAATTGTTTATAAGAAACCTGAGAAGGATCTTTCAGTTAGGATCGGGTTTCAGGTAACAATCCTGCAGTAGCCTAGTACACAAGTGCTAAGTATGGGCTAGGCAAATCCGTGATACCCGAGCTGGAAACTTGTGAGTACTGTATGTTTCTCACACCTAAACTCCTTGTATGCTTCAACGACCACTGGAAGGTGTGACTGTGGAATGTTGTATGTCTTGGAGAGCTGGGATCTTGGCTTCAATGCCCAGATCACAAGGACGTTACAAATATATATATATATATATATAACTCTCAACCTCAAGGTTTGACACATGCCGAGTAGGTGAATGGGTGGTGAGGCCAAGAACTCGCTATCGTGCAATCGTGTCTCAATGGAGGCAACATCCCACTCGGCCTTTTCCTCCTGAATCGTGGGACCAAAATATAGAACACAACAAAAACAACCCCCCTCCCCCTTTGTGGCTTGGTTGGACCACAATGGTTTTCTAACACTCACAAAGTAAAAAAAGAGCCAGGGTTTCTAGCTCTATGGTTATTATAAAACTGAGTAAAGGTAAAGCTGTTATAATAGAAAAAGCTTTTGTTATTTAGACTAAAAGGGAAGAAGCATTTGAGAAGGCATTGCCCTTCTATACTAACAAAAGTTTAGTGTGTCTGGTAGACACCCTAAAATCAGTTAAGAATTTTGGGAACATCACACTGCTGCTCGAAACATCTACTAGTAGGCAGGCTTCCCAACAACTGAAGTGTGAGACGCTTGGGACGTTTGCTGTGAAATACGAACTCTATAAGTCCTTAAATATCGGCATTTGCCTAGTGACGTGCTGGGATATAATGGACTTGAGTATTGCGGGACTTTGGAAGCAATGGGAAGATCAAAAAGTGATCTAGGTACATCAAATCACATGAAGGGTAAACGGCAGTATAGAAGTGACTGCTACCTTCAGCATGACATTCTGCATGCCAACGTTGCCGAAATCAATAAAAGCAGGGTGCTTGCATTTGAATGTTCGCCTTTGTGTACCGGACCTGATGTGGTGCTTTAAGTGTCAGTGGTTTGGACATATGACGGCGGGCTGCAAAGGCAGTGCCACCTGTGGGAGGTATGGCTTGAGTTTACTTAACTGGGTGATAGGTGCACCCTCCCACAGGTGTGTATTAACTGCTCCGGTTCACATCCTGCCTCGAGCAAGGCGTGCTGAGTGTAACTCAAGGAATGTAAGGTACAGGTGTTTGAGACTAAAGAGCAAATATCAAATGGTGAAGCGAAGAAGAGTGTCAAGGTGCTAGCCCAACCTTTTCTTGCAACTAGCTTCATGACGTTGGTCAAGACTCATGTCAGGAAAGAAAGTGTTGCCACATAGACATTTTTTTATCAGACATGAGAACAAGGGCTCACAACATACTAAGTCATAATACCGATGACTGTGGACGTTGCAACCTCGACCACTCCAGTGGCAGTTGTAACAGTTAAACCACCAGCAGCAACAACACCTGTTCAAAAAGCTGGCACTACAGCACGATCCATGGTAGAGGCAGTAGGAACAACTGCTACTAGCAGCACGATGAAACAACAGAAGATTGGAGGTCCAAAGTTCAAACAGAAAGACCCGGCTCTGTTTTTTAAATCCCCTTAAATGTCATCTCCAAGGCCACAAAGTAGTAGGGACTGGAAGGCGAAGTGGCTAATGTGTAAAAAGAATTAGCGGAGTGTTGTAGCCTTAACAGAGTGGTGATGTCTGTCGCATCTTTGGACCCTGATGGTGGATGAACCTGGTCCTGTGCCTAAGCAATCTAAAAATTGAGGACCCACCCAAACAGTGGCAGATGAAGATACATAGATTGCATGGCTCCCATACTACAGTGGAACATAAATGGTTTTCAGGCTCACACAGAGGAATTACAACTATTAACACGGTCTTAACCTCTGGGTATTTGTCTCCAAGAGACACACTTTAGACCAACACACCACCTAGTGCTAAGAGGGTATGACATATATAGAAAGGATAATGCTGAGAATAATCCAGCAAAAGGGGGAGTAGAAGTGTTTGTCTGACACTCTGTCCTCTCTGTACCTGTTGCTCTCACCTTTCCGTTGCAAGCTGTAACAGTAAGAATATATGGGCCGTATAACTGACTGTATGTTCTTTGTATCTACCACTGGGTTCACTGATTTATTGCAATCAACTGGCTGACATCTAGCGGCAAATTTCTTGGCCATATCCCCTGTTGGGAGACATCAACGCCCACAGTATGATGTGGGGTTCGATGACTGATTGCCTCGAGAAATTGTAGATTACTACAGAGAGAGGAGTTATGCCACCCTCAGCACTGGCCAAATGACACACTTTACTACTGCTTCTGGTATGTCCTCTGTCACTGACCTTTTTTTGCGCTCTGCTTCAATTACGGACTCCTTGCATTGGGAGGTGGATCGTGACCTTCATGGAAGTGACCATTTCACAATATGGATGGAGGAGGAAACACCCAACAAAAATCGAATGTCAGTGAAGCTGATTGGCAGATTTATTGCTGTTCACTATCTCTTCGGCAGCTCCACAACATTGAGGATTTGATTCGCAAGGTATCTGACTTTTCCATACCAAAAAGCTCAGGAATGCTGCGATGGATGCTAGTCTGCTAGTGGAACAACGAATGTCATTCTGCTATTCAGGGTGATAGAAAGGCGTTGGATCATTTTATATTGCAGTCAACACCCAACAACCTAGCAGTGTTCTGAATTGCAAGAGCTAAGATTTACCATGTACCGGTAATTAAGGAGAGCAAAAAAAATATCATGGTAAAACTTTGTGAGCACAATTAACCGTTCCACAACATCGTCCAAGTATGAGAGCCTATTCATCATATATATGGAAGGTACTCTTAATCACCAGTATCTGGATTACGGGATCAGTGGAATGTAGTCACCGATGGATGAAACATAGATGCAGCTGATGGCTGAGTCGTATGCTGTATTACTTTGCCTGCCAACTTTGGACCTTCAGGTCCAGGAATGAAGAATTACTGCCACAAGTACATATTAAGCTTCGATTTGCCAGCTACACAGGTGTACAATATCCCATTTATATCTTGGGAGCTATAGTTAGCCTTAAACAGCGTCAAAGACACTGTGCCAGCGCCTGAGCTGATCCAGTACCTGATAGTAAAGATTCTAGAGAGTACCTTCTAGATGTTTTTAACAATATCTGGACTGGAGGACATTTTCCCAACTCGTGAAAAGAAACAATATTAATCCCTATTTTAAAACTTGGGAGGCCAAGATTTTACTAGGTAGCTATCGTAGCAATGCCCTGACAAGCTGCGTGGGGAAGATACTATAGCAAATGATAAACTGATGCCTCGTCTGGTGTCTTGAGTCTCAAAAATGTGCTGAGCCGCTTTCATTGTAGACTCAGGAAGTTCTGTCCCACCTTGTACAACCTAATACTACTGAAAGTGGCAATATGGGATGCATTCATCTGCAGCCTAAACCTTATTGGTGTCTTTTTTATTATGTTGACAGGGCCTAAGGTACTACCTGGTGGCATGGCAGCTTAAACAATTACCCTGGGGAGTTAGGGCAAGGCTGCCCGACCAATTTTGGAGAAGGGCCTCAATTTCTAAGTTGGTCTGTGGGCCACGATTTTGATTCTATATTAGCCTCCGGACCACCTAATACTTGCCTATAGTTACAATTGATATTTAAATTAAATAAAGATATAAGTAACACAGGCTAATTATAATCAGAGAATAAAAACCACCAATGAGAACTTTAAAGTGGTTTTTCAACTATAATAAAAAAGTAAAAAAAAAAATCAATGAGACCAATGCAGAGGTTTTTGAGCTAGCATATTCTAGACCACTGCTGTTGGTGGGCAAATTAAAATATGTTGGCGGGCCACTTCATTGCCCTTCAGGCGAGTGGTTGGGCATTCTTGATTTAGGGGAAATCTGCTCTGATTTTTATAATTGCATTGCTTCCAGTACCGAGCGGTTGTGAAGTATCAGATCATTTGATTGAGGAAAATGGTATTCCTCAAGGATCTGTTTTAAGTGTGACCCTTATTGCCATCGTTAATCACAGCATTTCATCTGTAATGAGGGGGTCTCATATGATACTCCTAATTCATTGATGACTTGACAATTTCCTGTACATCATCTAACCTGAGAGGCAGCTGCAACTCAAAATCTTCTTCTTGTGTCGATGATAACATCAAATATGAGGTAGTTTTTCCACCAATGCTTTGTCAGTAGCTAATTGGAGGTCAAATTGGGATGAATTCATTCTGATTTGTGAACAAGACCAACAGATGTACCATAGTTTCTCTCTCCCCACATGAACATGTTGTACCTGGCTGTTCTCCCAGGTATCCCCATGAGGCAAGAATATCTTTGGAATGACCAACTCCAACTCGAAGGCTACTTAGTGACTTCCATATGGGTCATGGTTGTTCAGACCCAGGTGATAGACCCTCCTTTGGCTTGATCCACTTGATAGCATGTTGCATTCTCTTCTCCCAAGCCAATATTCTTTCATTGCTTGGTGCACCATTTAGTGGCTTTGAAATCTGCAGGAAGTTTGATCATGACTTAAGTCTCGATGACACTGGTGTATAGCCATGTCGAGGGTGCCGGGTGTCTTTGTTCACTCTTAAGCCTTGCCACACTAGTGGCAACTTCCCGGCATATGTCTCCAGGGGCGATGTCAGTTAATATCTCCACTTTCCTCCAAAGCGATGGTCTGAGGCAACCTGTGATGAGCCGGCATGTTCTTTGGAGCACAGCATCTGCTGTCCTAGCATAACTTGATGTTTGCCACACTGGACATGCATACTGCTAAGGCAGAGGTGTGGATGATGCTTGGGTTAGCTCCCCAGCTAGATGCGGTCAACTTGCTTAAAATATTGTTGCGTGATGATGCTTTCATCTTGACATTGTGACAAGATGAAAAGGGGCATTTGCCATGATGATGATGGTAACTCAAAAAAGGCTGGATGAATGGTGTGTACACACTGGTTTTTGCCTTTCTCTGTCGAGAAAACCCGCTTACTTGTAGTAGTGGTCTTTTAGGAGAACATGTATTATCTTGAGGAACATCGCTTTAAGTTTTAATGAAACTGCGAGCTTTCTGGGCCTCATTTTTGACAGTTGGCTGCCACACCTTCTGAAAGCCAGAGCAATATAGGCTCTGAATGTTTTAAAGTGTCTGTGTGGTAGATCATTGGGTGCCCACTGCTTCTGCCTGCTGCAGCTTTATCGGGTATTTATAAGGCTGTGTCTGCAGTACAGTTCAGTGCAGGACAGCCATCTGCAGATGTTGGACAGTCTCCACTATGCTTCAGCTTACTACAGGTGTGTGTCACACCAGTTCCATTCCCGGCATTTTTGCTGATGCTGTCACCGAGTGTGTTTGGTGAGTGGTTAACGTTCTGGCCTTGCATTCGGGAGGATGCCGGTTCAAATCCCAGTCCTGGCATCCAGATTTGGGTTTTCCATGGTTTCCCAAAATCACTCCAGGTGAATGCCAGGATGCTTCGTTCAAAAGGCCATGGCTGAATTCCTTGTCCCCAATCCCATCCCACCTCTAATGACATCAACGTTGATGAGGCATAAAGCCATAACTAAAACTAGTGTTGCAAATTGAAAAAAAAAGAATGTTTTTTTCAGCTTTGTGAAAAAAACATGAAAAAAAACTTAGCACCGTTGTTTTTTTTTCTAAATTTGTTTTTTTTTTCTTTACAGAAAACAATATATTTGATAAATTATAGTTTTATTTACGGAACTTACATTTTACATGTGTGTTTTACAGCTTACTGAATCATATAATGTCTTATATAATGATTCATAAATGTATCTATGTAGGTAACATAATTTTATTCATCCTCTATGTCAGTACCACAGTCACTAGTATCAGCACTACCAACACTAGTTTGGTCAGTGTCGGAATTTTCTATTTCTTCTTCTGTCTCCTCTAGATCCATACATTCAGAAATAGTTACATTTTCTTTTACTGGTTGTTCTTGTATTGTACGCAAATGATTTTGAGATTGCAATTTTAAATTATGAGCAAAGTACACACTGTGCATAAAGACTGCGCCGATAGTTCTGTATTACGGTCTTTTAAGTTTGAATTTAAATCTATTATCATACAAAATAGGAGCTTTATTTCTTTTTAATCGTTGGTTTACGCCAACGGTTGCAAGGAAACAATTCATAATTACTGACAATTTAATGACTCAGTATCACTATACGCTGAGAATTTAACAAGTATCAGGGGCTTGGCGGTGCAGTGCACCGGGGCCCCCAAGCATACCTGAGAGGAAGCCCCAAGTGTAGTTCAGAGGGGCCGCGGGCCTCTACGGCAAACTGGCATTTTTTTTTTAGCTCTACCCCGTCGTCTAAGGGGGCCACTGAGACACAAGGAGCCTCCTCACTTAGAGGCCCTCAATGCTCCAGTGGGGCCCCCAACCACTGCTCAGAGGGCCCCCAAGAAGCACATCTCAGGGGCCCCCTGCCTCAGCTCAGGGGCCCCCTGCCTCAGCTCAGGGGGCCCCTACCAGCAACACAAAGTAAAAACAGGTCGCCCATCTGGCCCGAAGACCCAAAATAAATAATTTTTTTTTGCACCGGGGCCCTTGTTGACCTAGCTACGCCACTGACAAGTATACGAATATAAGGAAAGCATAATAAGTAATAAAAAGATGCAAAAACCATAGATAAATTTAAAATTCCTAATTTTTTAAAAAGATCCGTAGATCTACAGATAAATTCATAGGGCTGGTTTAAATAGAATAGCGAGTATCAGCCCAAACAACGGGGAACGGGGATTTCTTCTCGCGCAACCTAGCCTCTTCGGGAAGTCCCCGTTCGAAAAAGAAAACTTCAGTCATGTTGCCAATTTTTTTTTTTCCTACTGAACAACAAAAATATAGTAGATTTAAAAATTATTATAAGTACTTAGTATAAGCTCTAAAACAGTCATATTAAACGATAAATGCCTTACAAGTTTGAGATTTAGTAGTTATGAAGAAAACGTGTCCCAGAAAAAAAAAACGTGTTTTTTTTTTTTTTTTTTTAAGTCAGAAAAAAACCGTTTTTTTTTACAACACTAAGTAAAACTGATGCTGGTGAAATGCCTTTTGTGATTCATCGTCAGCTCCTCATGGTGCGACATTTCATGCACATAGCCTCAACACCTGGCAGTCCCATTTATTATGCAGTTATTAATCCATATTTCATACATCTTTTAGAGCAATTGCTGTAAAGCAACCAAACCCTTCAGCTACCATGCAAGGGCTACTTTAGAAGAATATGGTTGTTAGTTGCCCTCTTTTTATTGCCAGGTTGGAGTAAATCTCCTCCCTGGCTTTTAAAGAGGCCCAGAAAATTTTTAGAACAGTCTCAGTATAACAAAGTGTTTATTGCTAACAGTGTTTGTATCAATGTTTTTTAATGGGATTTTAAATCAGCATTACACTTTTACCTTCGTATACATCGATGAGTCTAAGCAGGTTAACGAAGTAGGCTGCTGCATTTTGTTCTCTCGATCTACTTCCAAATACAAGCTGGAAAGAAGGTGCAGCCTATATACTGGAGAGGTTGCACCTTACTAAAGTCTCTCCAGCACATGAAAGTAAGTCGCAACATGAAATACCTCATATACTTTTCAGTTGTAATTATGCATTAGGAAACATGTACTGAGCAGACCGTTAGGTCCAGGATAAACAGGACTCCCTCTGATTCCTCCAATCTTGTGGAAAGGTGCATTTTTGCTGGGTACCTGACCATGTTGGAATTAGGGGAAATGAGGCAGCAGATGAAGCTGCCAAATTAGCCATAACAATTTTAGAATTGACTTTGCTCCAGTCCCAGTCAAACCTTGCCTCAGCGGCGAAAAGAAATTTTCTTCGATGCATGGCAAAGGTAGTGGCTGGAAGTGGAGCATAATAAGCTCCAGTTGGTCAAACTGACCATTCAGCCATGGAGCAGCTCCTTCCTGTGGGCAAGAAGGGATGAGGTTCTCCTTTCTCACCTCCGCATTAGGCAAAGTTTTCTTCTCCGCCAGGAGGACCCACCGGAATATGACGCTTGTGACATACCTTTGATGCTGCATCACATTTTAATAGATTGTTTTTTTGTTTCTTGATTTAAAGGCAAACGTTAACCTAGCCAATGATCTGCCCCTTATTTTAAAAACTGACAGTGCCAATGTGGCTAAGGTTTTAAAAGTTTTTATATTGGCTGGTCTTGTGCCTAAAATTTTGGGCAGACCCTCTTAGCTTTTAAGATAGTTGTGAGTCTCCATTACAGACGCCCATCCAGTTTCCTAGTACCTGTTATTTTCAAATTTAAGAATTCTGTATTGTACCACGTCATTATAACTGGTTACCAATTTTACAGCCAGCCAGTCATCATTGTTTGAATGTGTTTTGCATGCCATTGGTCTTTTGTAGTGAACAAGATCTTTTAGAATTCTGTGATCTTCGTAAAGCCAGTGTTTTACTGTCTTGTTTTATTTTACTGACACTGTTGCTGGACCACTTTGTGTTACTATTACTCCGCGATTCACTAAAAGTGTGTGGCAGAGGGTGCATTGCACCTATCCGAAAGGGTAATAGTTTGGAAGGGATATACAGGATATGGCAGGAGGCACCCATGGGCTATTGTGAGGAACCATCCCAGCATTTGCGTGGAGTGATCCGGGAAAACCACAGAAAACTTTGATCAGGATGGCCGGAGAGCTTTATCGAAAGCTACTCCTGTCGGATTTTAAGTTTACTCGCCCGGTAAATCCTTTCCATTCCATTCCCTAATACAGAAAAGAATCGGTTCTAGCCCTGATTTCTCTTATCTTATTTTCACGGTCATTCCGAGATACGAATGTTGCTGGTAGTAATATTTGTTTGCTGTCATTCTGAAATATGTCAGTCATGAATTTTTCAATTAGCTTCCGTCGAGAGCAACGCCTTCGGTGTTCCAGATCTTCCCAACCTAACTCCTTCAACATCGCACTTACGCTTTCCCTCCAACTATATATACCTGCCACGAATTGGGTGGCCCTTCTCTGGACCCTCTCCAATGCCTCCATTAACCCCTTTTGATGGGGACCCCCTACAGAACAACAATATTCCAAGTGAGGATGCACTAATGACTTATATGCAATCGATTTAACTTCCGGAGTGCATTGTTTTAAATTATGACCTAGAAATCAGAGCATACGATTTGCTTTCCCAATTACATTCTCGATATGTTCATTCCACGACAAATTATTACGAATTGTTACCCCTAGGTATTTAGGGGAATCTACCGTTCTAAGGACAGTACCATTAATTGTATATTCAGAGCTAAATGATGTCACCTTTTTACTTACACGCATGACTTGGCACTTTTTGGCGTTTAACTCCAACTGCCAGTCTCTACACCATGCAATTATTTTCATAATATCGTCTTATAACAAAGTGCAGGCTTCCTGGGTTTTGATTTCATGATAAATAATAGCATTATCGGCAAATAATCTTTTCATTCCCCTTATTATGTCGCACAAATCATTAATGTATATGAGAAACAACAGAGGCCCTATCACGCTTCCCTAGGGAACCCCGGACCTCACGTCAGTAAATGATGAACTCTCACCGTCGAGAACTACACACCGTGTTCTGCCCTTCAGAAAGTCTGCAACCCAGTCGCATATTTGTCTAGATATTCCGTAGCCACGAAGTATCCTAAGTAACCTAGTGTGAGGCACAGTGTTGAAAGCTTTTTTAATTATTGCCCATCAGTAATATGACACAAGTCATGAATTAAAAGTGCAAGTTGTGTTTTGCAGTATTGGCCTTTTCTGCATCCATGTTGATTTGAGTTTAAAAGCTCATCTTCATCCAAAAACTGCACAACATTTGAATAGATGATGTGTTCTAAAAGCTTACAAAATATTGATGTTAATGAGATCGGTCTATAATTTTGAGGATCATTAACATTTTTAAACACTGGACTTATGATGGCGGTCTTCCATTCGGCTGGTATATTTCCTTGATCCAAGGAGGCGGTATATAATTTCATCAAATATGGTGCAATTTCCTTTGCGTACCTTAGAATCTTGTAGGAATACCGTCTGGTCCGGGAGCCTTATTGGTTTTTACATTCATAAGCAGTTTAGTTATTCCCTTGACATCAAGAACGAGATCAATCATAATTTTGTTGGTACGATTGGCAAATGTCGGAATCTCCTCTGAGTTTTCTCTCGTGAAAGCTTTTTTTAAATATATTATTCAAGATTTCTGCTTCTCTACACTAGTTTCGGATAATTCCCCATTTTACTTAATCAGTGAAGGCATAAACTTACGAGAGCCTCTTAGTAATTTGACATACCACCAGAACTTTTTTGGATCAGTAATCAGAATTTGGATAAATTACTGGCTTGGAATTCTTTAAATGCATCATGCATTGCCTTACGCACTTCCGCTCGTAACTGAACTACTTTAGCATGATTAGACGAGTCCCCCGATTTCTTTACCACGGCATGTAAAAGCCTTTGCTTCCCGAGCAATCGCTTCACTTCCCTATTGAACCACGGAAGGTTCTTACTAACCTTAATATACTTCTTAGGATCAAATTGACTTAAACCGATCCATATTATTTCTTTTAAATTAAATCAAAGTTCCTCAACATTTGTATTTAGCGTGTACGTTTCAAAATTTTTCGCCAAGTGATCAGCCATACCCACCTTGTTTGCCTTATCGAAGCAATATACGAGTTAGTCTTTGTCATGCTTCAAATTCATACTAGATTTTAAAGTTACCACAACCGCCTAGTGATCACTTATACCGTCTTCTACACAAACTGTATCTACAATATTAGGATTGCTTATAAGAAAAAGATCCAAAATGGACGAGGAATCTTTGTCGCACCGCGTTGGCTCTTGAACCATCTGTTCTAGAGACCTTTCTGCAAATACTTCTGGAATCGTTTCGGTTATTAACCCATCTCTTCCGCCCAACCTGAAAGTGCATGTGTCCCAATTAACCGACGGTAGGTTAAAATCACCACCCACGATCAATATATGTCCCTGAAATTTCTTATAAATTTTATTAAGTGACTCTCTGAAGTATTCCGCATTAGCCAAATCAGAATCCGGAGGTTGATAAAATGACCTGATTATGACCTTTAAATTTTTACCAATTTTTACCTCTCGCAAAAATTTTCTGTTCCGGTTATGACAGAGCAATTAACGGTTTTGTTAACGGCCATGAACACACCCCTGTCCATTGAGACAGCTCTGAAAAACATTGAAATGAGGGCCAAATATTTCACTAGATTCAACCTCTGGCGTCAACCAGCTCTCGGTTCCTAGTATTATATCTACATCATTAGTCGCCACTGCGGCATGGAAATCAGCTACTTTCCCTCTAATACTCCGACAATTTGGGACCATTACCCTTTGCTGCTTTGTATTATTTGTGGAGTCTAAATTCGCATTTTTCATATTCACATTCTGACGGGAAGGCATTAATTAATGACCTCATCATCAATGCACCCTAGTGCCACAACAGCAGCAACAACAATAAATTAATACATTGCATCTTGAGTTTGTTTTTTGAAACTTAAAGTTTAGAGCTTAACTTATTCCTATTTAATGTGATCCTTCGTGTTCTGTAATCAATACATAATAGTTTTTTAGCATGTAAGCCTGTTAAGTTTTTAGTTTGATCTTAACTGTGGTTAATAATTTTCATTTCAGGGTAAAAAAAAAACTATATCCTCTGGAAATCCCTAGAAATAATTGTCCTTTCAGGCTGAAATGTGGTGGATACCTTCCTTAGACAATATTGTTTAATAAAAAGTGTACATCAGAGTCATAAGGGTAGAATGTAGGTATATGCATAACAGTTATTATGTAATAAAGATATGTTTGTACCTGTTGTTGTTGCTTGCTGTTTAATGTGTGCTATGTAACAGATATAATACCTAGACCAGTAGCATGTACATAGTAATTATCAAATGTTACATAATAATGCTCTGTGAAGACATCAGCTGCATTGTAAAACAGTAGCTACTGTTGACATCACTGATATGTAAACATGACTGCTTACTGAGTATTATTGCTTAAGTTATAAATTTGAAAATTATGTGTTCAATCTGCCATTATTTCAATGGTATGTGTTTCTTGGCTCTGTTGTACACTTAAGCTTGAATAACACATCCTACGTGATGTCTATGACATATCAGGTACATAGGACAATTGCTTCTATGAACATCCTGGGGATAAACTCATAATGCATGTAAAATGTCCAGTTCTTTTGAGGTCAATTATACCAGTGGTACTAATTTCTTAAACATATATTCTGACATAATAAATACAAAAGATATGCATTTTGTTTAAGATTTGTTCTTCATATTAGCAAAAGAAGAGATGTTGCATGAAAAACTGTAGTATTTAATCAAAAATAGAATAGACTGATATGTTATCTGGACCAATAATATTCATGCAGCTGGATTCTAATGACACCATGTTTGTAGTAACTTATTTTCAGCTAAATTTGCTGTTCTTTAGAATTACTACGTTATATCTATCT
>CM061921.1:329497689-329587566 GCA_031002005.1 Vandiemenella viatica | reverse complement strand
AACCCCTTCTATCAGTAGACCCTACCTGCTGCTTTGCTGTTGCACATCTCTGGCTGCTGAAGGAAGCCCTGAGGCGGTGCCCAGTGGCTCCCGGTATTGACTCCCAACTGCTGTAATGCTATGATTCCAAGAGGCTATTCCAAATTGAGACTCACAATGAGGCAATGTGACCCCGAGCTAGCTGTGCTGAGGGCTTTACTAGGATAACTCCCATTCTGCTCTGCCTGTCTGGAGAGAGCAAATAAATGTACTGCATGATGTCATAGTGACAGCTTGCATCCTCCTTTCTTGCACTTGATAACTGCTGAATTGCTGATTCGTGTTCTACTTTGCTGGCAGTGGTTCTCTTACTGTTGCTTAACTATGCTCGCTTGCCTGTCCTTGATCCCAACACGAAGAAGCGTGTAAATCTGACAAGATTCACTACAGTGTACAGTATTTTTTTTTTATCATTGAGGTCTGTAATTCTATATCGCAATACCTGAGCTTACAAAATACCACTTATGCTAACAGTATTGGTTAGGTTGAAATGCTGCCTGGCCCCAGTATTGTGGTGGAAAGTAGTTGTAGCGGTAACATTAGTGTGGCAGAAAGTTGTTATGATACAGGGATCTGGACTTAAACCATAATCAGAGTGCTATCGGAACCAATGTTCCTTCATTTTTAAATTTGTTAAGTGAGCTGAGGAAGTTGCTTTTACTAACATTCTTCATGGGAAATAGTTTGCAACTTGTTCTGTTGAAATTCATTAAGTTTTTGCACAGGAAACAAATTTTCTTATGCAAAATTTTGGGTTCTTATTTCACTCCCTACGTATGATACTTCAGATGAAAGGGGGGGGGGGGAATATGGATGCACCTTAGTTTTCAATATACTATATCATATTGAAGGTAAATTCAATTTGGAGGTGGTAACTGACATCTCTGGTATGAGTGTTGTGAGTAGGTTTTGAAAGTATTTATCCCATAAACTTTTTTTTTTTAAACAAATACATAACTTTTATCGATCATTGATACGTTGTATATCTGTCCAGATTTTTGTGTTAAGTTTTAATATGCAAATTTTGAAAATGTGGGTAGTGGTTCACCTCCTTACAGCTGAGTAACAGTGCGGAAAAAGTTTTGGTGTTTCATTACTTGTCATGAAAAACATTTTGCAATGTGTTTCATTCCAAAAAAGATATTTTTTTCTACATGAAGCAGTGAAACTTTCAGTTGACATCCCAACTTTTGGGAACTATTTAACTACCTAAATATGTTTTTCTGCAGATGAAAAACAAATATGTTGCTCTTAGATTTTAGTCTACTTTAAAATGTCTCAAAAGTTTTAAAATCAGTGATTTACACTTGGCGAACCTTTCTTTTCAGTACTATCATAACCTTGCAGCCTGGTACCTGGTGAGATATTACTTGAGAACATGATACCACCAGAATAAGAAAAACTGACATTTCTAATTCAGTGTGTCATCTAGCATCCCAGATGAAAACCTACAGAAGGATGCTTTCTACATATCTGTGCTAATTACTGTATGAATATTATTGGCCCGTGTATTGTGCCAATCTTTCGTGTTCTACTAAATAGTGTGGCTTTCTAGTTTTTAAAAAATGGTAAATTTTAATGGTCTTGCAACCTGGTGACAGAGTTTCAATTTGCTGTGCATTGCACCACTGTTGTGACTAGATCTACAGTTTAACGTAGAATCTGAACCACGGAACATCCTGGCATAGCTAATATAATTAAGCAGAAGTTTCAAATTCCTGGCCCCCACCAAGATTTGAACCTAGGACCTTGATTTTTGAGACTTGCTTCCTTTTTAACTGCAAAATGTTGTCAATCTGATCTAATAGTTGACTAGTTAATTTAAATTTTCACAGTTCCTCTGTAAATTTTTACACACTGTCAGATACCAAGTGGAATTATAAATAAATACCTTTGCCTCGGTGCCAGTCCAGTGCTATTGCTGGAATAGAATTCCTGGTGGTACCATGTTATGTTTTGGTATGGTACTTCCTTGAGTAACACAATCTTATTACTTTCCCTTGCACTTTCCTCAGTTTTGTTGAGGCTAATCGAATACTGGGCAGTTGTGTCTTTCTTCCAACTGTAAACAATACTTCTTTGTGACAAATATCTGTGTCATCCTTATGTTGGCTATTGAGCATGTGGGGGCAGTAAGAATGTTATATAGTAATTGGTTATCAGAGACCAAAAGAGGAAAGAAAGTGAAGCATCTAGAATTTAAAATAAATTGTATAAAAATAAAGTTGATATTGAAAGACTTTTTAAGTGAAAATCAAATCTTTACCGTCTCATAAAGTGTGACCCACTAAATTAAATGAAAAGTTTTACTAACATTTCCACAGTACTACAAGTAAAAATAAGAATTTTAAGATAATGTTTATGGGGTCACAGAATTTTATTTAGGACAGCAAATCAGTTTGAAAGTTTTATTCACCATGTGGTTAAAAGGAAGTAAATGACGTCAGCAAGTAGGAAGGTCAGCCTAGAACTAGAGAGCATATGTTGGGGAGAATAATGGAAAGGCATTTATCTAAATAGAAAAACATAAAGTTATAACTACTACAATGCATTTTCAGCACTGAGACTTTCTGACAAAAATTTGAGTTAGTAGGTAATCCCTAAGTGTGTTTTTAGAGGAATAAATAAATATGACTCTTTAAATAAAACAGATACAAAATTAAAAACATGATCAAATGAAAACTAAATTGAAAGGAAGTAATAATATGATAACAGTTTGAAACTAAAACTAAGTTTAAAGGGTGAAAAAAGGGATTCTAAGTATCATGGCTAAGTTTATCTCATTGCCACATGTAAAACATAATTAGGAATCGGTTAAAAGGAAATCGTGAATAATTAAATAGAGCATGAAATTCAAATGAAAAAGAGTAGAATCCCCATATGTAAGTATAACTAAATACGAAAGATATGATTTTCTGAAATTTTAATGGTGCGCCTGTAGAAAAAGATGAAAGCTAAAAGTAAACTCAATGCTTACAAATTAAATGTTGCTTATAAATAAAAACAGCCCTAGAGCTGAAACACATGTCAAACTAAACAGAAAATTTAAATGAATTTCGTGATATAAATAACTTTATGAGGGACTAAACATCTTTGAAGCTAGAGATAAATAACCAATTCAATCCTTGACTTTCATAAATTAATAATGCCCAAATGAGTAGTATTACAAGGAAAGTTGTCATAGAAAAAAGTAATTTAAAATAATCTGTTCTACAACATATTAGAGATTCAGATGAATCAGATTAAAATAAGGTACTGTGGGAAACAAAGGACAGCACTTTTCTGTGCATTAAGGTATTTAAACCTGCCATATTTTCCTCCTCGCCCCAGTCGGTAACAAGACACAATCCACAGAAACTTTGTTCTGTTATGAGAAAGTATCTTGCCTATACCCCAAGCAAGAACTTGTGTTACAGGGTAGGAGAATTAAAATCCAGTGTTTAGTGTTTGCAAAATTAATTTGCTGGACAATTCCTTAATTTAGAACATAGATATGATGCCATTCATTTCTGAATAGTCTGCTGAAATCCTGTTTCTAACCTAATGCTATATTAGCACCAGTCTTGGCAGTATTTAAAGCGACTTCCACCGCTTCCTTATATTTACTACTGCTTTATTTAGATTTGTAGTTAGAAGTGAAAAAAGAAGCAAGGCATTGTTTTTCAAACACACATTTATCTTGGCAACAATGGCGCTGGAAGAAGGCTGAGAGATGATATACGCTACCTCCCTAAAAGTTTCCGGATATCCCTATGTAATGCGGAATTAAACGTTAGATATCATGACAGGCGGACCTGCCAGTTTAAAAGGAGGTGGAGTCAAGAAAGCTTAGTGACTTCAAACCTGGACTAATCATTGGATGTCACCTGAGTAACAAATCTACCAGAGATATTTTGACACTTCTAAAGCTGCCCTAGTCAACTGTTGGTGACAGGAATGAAAACTGGAAAAGCGAAGGAACAACCACAACTATACCAAGACCAGGCAACCCTCAATTAATGACAGCTAGGCATCGTTGAGTATTGAGGAGGGTGGTTGTAAAAAATCACAAGAAATCAGTGGAAGGAATCACTTGTGAGTTCCAAAGTGCTACCAGTAGTCCAGCCAGCACAGTGACTGAGCGTGAGGAGTTAAAAAATGGGGTACAAAGGTAAAGCTGCTTCTCATAAGCCAAACATTTCTGTAGTCAAAGCTAAGCCATGCTTGAGGTCATATAAAGAGCAACGCCAATGGACGTTGGATCACTTGAAATGAGTGATATAGAATAATGAATCGTGCTATACCCTGTGGCCATCTGATGGATGGGTTTGGTGAATGCCTAGAGAACATTTCTTACCATCTTGTGTAGTGCCAACAGTGAAGTATGGATGAGGTGGTGTTATGGTATGGAGGCATTTTTTGTAGTTAGGATGTGGTTCTCTTAGTGTGCTTAAGAAAACTCAAAATGCAAAAGGATATGAACACATTTTAAACCATTGTGTCCTTGGGTTTGGTCATATCGTTGCTGGATTATTTTGGGGTAGAATGGGATGCACATTATGAGTATCAAATTCAAGAGTTGAAGGGTATGCAAAGAAGGACAGCTAAATTTGTTTGTGTAAATTACTAACTGATGTGATAAAGAGTTTGGAAGACAGGAGGCAAGTGAAGAGAGTGCTGGGAATATAAGACGTTAATTGGTGATGATAGCTGCATGGATTTTAGTAAAAGAATTAGGAGTAAGTACAGGGCGTTCGCCGGAAAACGCTACCCTCCCAGTCTGTTGCCGTCAGCAACTTGCTCGGTCAGTCGACCAGCAGTTTCCACCACACGGCACCGTGAATCACCGCACTGTTTAACACCTCCGCTGCCCCAACAGTGCATTGCAGTGACCCTTACATTGTTAAGAACGGTTTCTTTGCATTGTAGATAGTTTGTGACTTCAGTCTCTTATTAATCAGTGTTGTGAATAAACGTTTCTTTGCGGTTTGGCTGGTTTGGGGCTTCATACTCTTATTAATCTGTACCGTGTTTGAGTGTGAGTAAAATTATGGTACGTTACAGTTTGCAACAAAGAATATTTCTCTACGATACATATGTGAAGAAGAAGTCGTTTAAAAAGTGTCGCAGTAAATTTCGTCGCGAATTTCCTGGCGCTTTACTGCCAGCTAAATCAACAATTCTGCGTCTGGTTAAAAAAGTAAGAGAAACGGGTTCATTTTTTAACAAAAAGAGACTGTCGGTCAACCGTATTCTCACAGAGGAGAAAATTAACGATATCGCTTTTCGACTAGAACAGTCACCCAAAAAATCATTAAGTCAGTTAGGGCAGCGTGTGTCTCGAAATATGTTCAGAAGATGTGAAATGTGCATTACACAAGAGGGTCAACACTTCCAGCATCTTTTATAAGGTAAGCTAATGAATTACGTCACATTTAAATGCTTAGCACACAAGTTTATGAAGTTTATGAAGCGTAATTATTATGAAATAGTCCGCGGCCGACGGTCGAACAATGCCGGAAACTGAGCGCTCGCTCGCCGGGAGCAGTTTCTTCCTTGTAGCGCTAACAGTGGGTTGCGTTTCCCGGCGAACGCCCTGTAGTATGGGGAAGGAAATGGATGACCATGATCTTAAACTGGTTCGCAATTTCAAGAATAAGGAAAAGGGGAAATTTTTCTTTTGTTAAGTATGTTCCCCAACACACTTAAAAAAAAAATAAAAATTACTGGATTTAATAATTACCAATGGATTTGCTGAATAATTTATATCAGGCACTGAAAGAATTTAAATTGAAAGTTCTTGAAATGCATAAATAAGTGGGTAGGAAAATTTCACTGGAACATATACTCCATTGTATGAAGTCATTATTAATGGAGGTATCATTCACTACAGTACACAGCATAGTGCAATTGCAATTAAGTCATTAACTGGAACATATACTCCATTGTATGAAGTCATTAGTAATGGAGGTATCATTCACTACAGTACACAGCATAGTGCAATTGCAATTAAGTAATTAATGTTAATGAAGATATCATTTACTATAGTACACAGCACAGTGCCAGTGAAACTTGAACTGTATACTAACATATAACTAATGAAATTTTTTTTAAGCTGGAAAAAAAGGGAGGGAGAAGTAATAATATACAATAGTAAGATCACCTGATCCTTAGGATGTGCATATCTTACTGTTCCCCAAGCCCAAGTGTTGTTGATGGAGAGACTTTGATGATGTTCAGATTCTTGATATCACTATAGAGTTGGCAGAATCTGTTGATGATTGAAATTTACGTGTTTACTGTATGGATATAACCATTCATACTGTCGGGAGAATTTCGTTGTTGTAAGGCAGGGCAATGTGTGTATGACATTTAGTTTGTGGCTTGAGTTACTGTTTACATATCATTGTTTGGGATGTGTAATTCTTCAGTTGTTGGGTTGGTGATGTTTGTGAAAGCAGGATGAATACTGCAAGATTTAAAGTATGGTCCATAAAGGAAAATAAGCTGTGGGATTGTTTCTCAAGTTGAAGGGTTTGTGAACAAGGAGAGTTTTCTTCTTTTTTGGTAGAGAGGTGCAGAAACTATTTTTTCTGATTGGAGGAGGGATATCTTATTTGAGGGAAAATATGACAGAATTTGAAAACCCTTTTCCAGCTTCCAGTTTTTTGTTTATTTATTAGGAAAATATGGAATAAATAGAATGGTATATTCACTTTGAATGGTGTGTGGCTCTATGGAAGGGTTGGGCAACATTGGGTGTATTTGGTTTGATCGAAAATGTTGAAGTCACTGATGTCAAAGATGATCCCCGCAGGGGCCTGGTACGGAAGTGCCAGATACGGATTTTGTAAACCTATTGTACCCGAGCTGAAAACTTGTGAACAATGAAGGTTTCCCACACTGTAAGCTCCTTGGATACTTCAACAACCACCACAGGGTGTGGCAGTGGAATGTTGTGGGACAAACTAATAATAAACAAACCAAAAACCAATAATTCCACTACCTGTGGGACGGGTGGGCTGCAAGACATTCCAAACGCCCAAAGAATAGTTAGTCGGGTGAGGGTCGAGAGCCCTTCTCTTGAGAATACAGTGAGTAATAGGAAGGATTATTTTATAGATAATGCCTTCATAATAATGTCAAGGATGGATGTTATGAGAAGGTCTCTTCTTATATATACAGAAAGGATTAGAGGGTTTTTCACGAACACTTAAATCTTAGGAATGGGATATTGCTGCTTGAAACAGCTACTGGAAAGGAGGTTGTCCTACTCCTTAAGTCTGAGAAGCTCATGGAGTTCACAGTAAAATGTGAACTTCATAAAACTCTTAAATTCCAGCCAATATGTGATCACCTGCCAGGATCTAATCGATTTAGAGACTGAGGAACTCCTTTAGGAGTGGGCATCAGAACATGTGGTTGAGTTTCATCAGATCACATGAATGGTAAATGGCAATCTTGAAATGATTTCCACTTTTGTCCTGATGTTCAACACTCCTACGTTGTGCCAAAGACCATGAAAGCAGGAGATTTAAATATTAATGTTCGCACTTATGGACCAGACGTCATGTGCTGCTTTAAGTGCCAGCACTTCGGCCATATGATGACGACCTGCAAAGGCATTGTGAAATGGTTGCACATGAGCCGGGTAATGATTGCGTCCTCCCACAGGTGTGTGTCAATTGCTTCAGATCACATCCAGCCAGGAGCAGGGAGTGGAAGAAAAAAAGACACAGGAGTTTAAAACGAAAGAGGAAATACCATACAGCAAAGCCAAGAAATGGTATACAGCTCTCACTCCACCTGTCTTTGTGACCAGCTTCATGAAGATGTTATCAACTCCCACTAGAAAAGAAAGTGTTGCTGCTCCATTGCAGACATGAACACAAGTACAATGTGCTCATATCAAAGGAAATGTGTCACAAAGCCACTAAGGTCATAACACCAAAGACTGCAGAAGTTGTTAGCAATTCGTCTGCAACCCCGACCATTTCAATGGCAGGTTCAACAGATCCATCAGCAGTAGTAACACCGCCATCCATTGCTGTTTCGGAAACTCTGACATCTTAAGTGGCAGCTATAGTGCCAGCAGCAGCACTAACACCTGCAGCAGCAGCATCATCAGATAGCCACGATTGGCAGATGGCAGAAAAGGTTCAGGGTCCAAAATTTAAATATACAGACCCAACTTTGTTCATGAAATCCTCTACAAATTGGCAGGGAAAGGAAGGATGAAAGTCATTGGTGGAAAAAAAATCTGCAAGTCTTTGAGGCCTTTACACTGCCTGATTTGTCTTTGGAACCCGAAGACAACGAAATGCTGGTGGAGGAACCTGGTCCCATTCCTAAGCAGTCACCGACGGAAGATCCACCTGAACCGGGACAGGTAAAGATCAATAGATAGGATGGCTCCCATATTACAATGGAACATAAATGGTTTCTAGGCTCACAAAGAAGAATTGCAACTCTTTGCATGGTCTAACCCTTTGTTCCTGTCTCCAGGATACACATTTTATACCATTTTATGACCTATATAGAAAGGACGACACTGAGAGTGATGGAATCAAGAGTGTTTGAAACACTGTCCAATCTGAACCTGCTGCTCTCACCTCTACCCTACAAGCAGTAGCAGTGAGGATACAGTCACATCCAACTGACCGTATGCACGAGCTATTTGTCATCTAATTAATATACCTGTTGTTTACAACGAATTGGCATATATTTTGTGACAACTTACTCGGCAATTTCTCCTCCTGGGAGATACCCATAGTGTAATGTGGGGTTCAAATACCAATTGCTCCAAGGGTCAAGTAGTTGCCACATTAATAGAGTGAGAAGATATACATATCCTCAACTCTGGTGAAATGACTCATTTTACAACTGCTTCTTGTTTGTCCTCTGTTTGACCTTTCTCCTTTGTGCTCTCCTTCAATAGTGGACTCATGCGTTGGGAGGTGGACCGTGACCTTCATGGAAGTGGCCACTTGCCAGTGTGGATTGATGAAAATTTCGGACGTGGAGGAAGAAAAACACAACATAAATGGATAGTCAGGTAAACTGATTGGCCATTCTACTGTAGTTCTCTAGTTCTCTCAATCTTTAGCAATGTCATGACATTGAGGAGAAGGTGAAGCACTTCACGAAAGTGATTCACCAAGCGGCTGATGTTTTAATGCTGAAAAGTTCAGGAATGCTACGAAGAACGCCCGTTCCCTGGTGGAGTGACGAATGTCTTCCCACAATTCAGGGATTGAGATGAGGGTTACGTTGTTTTAGGTTGCACCCAGCACCTAACAAACTAGCAGTATTCAGATTTGCAAGTGCTAAGGGGTATTGTGTATTTAAGGAGAGCAAAAGAATGTCATGGCAGAACTTTGTGAGCATCATTAACTGTTCCACAACATTGTGAAAGTATTGGATTCTATCCGCCGTCCATCTGGAAGATATCCTCCATCACCAGTATCTGGATTACGGGGCCAGGGGCATGTATTCAGTGATGAACAAAGCATAGCTCAGCTGATGTCAGAGTCCTTCACTGCCATCACTTCATCTGCTGGATTGGACCTTTAGGTCCAGCAATAAGGAATTGCTGCCAAAAGGCACATTTTAATCTTTAATTTGTGCTATGTCCAGAAACCTGACGGAACTCTACGGCATAGTGTATACCAAAAACCCATCCTCCCACACTGAGCGCTACTTGGAAGCAGACAGTTACCATCACCCGGCTCAACACAACTCCATATTGGCTACACTGATACACAGAGCGAGAGCAATCTCCGATCGTGAGAGCCTGCCGAAAGAAATGAAACATCTTAATACCGTCTTTGAACAGAATGGCTACTCTTGGCAGCAGATAGTGTGTGCCTTTGTTCAGAAGCCACCTACAACATCCACTGAGCAAGATGAACCTCTGAAAACTATTGCTTTCCTTCCATATGCTGAGAACACATCCGGAAAAATTGGACAACTCCTGGCATGGTATGGGATAAAAAGTATCTTCCGGCCACTCGCCAAGATATGTGACATGCTGCGATCGGTAAAAGATGACTTAGGTTTAAGAATTCCTGGGATTTATTCCATACCATGTGAATGCGGCAAAGTCTAAATCGGTCAGACCATCAGAACCATAGAAGAGCGTCTTAACGAGCACAAGCAACACTTAAGGCTAATGCAACTGGAAAGTTGGCAATAGCTGAGCACGCTTCTGACGAAGAGCACAGAATAGAGTTTGAAAAAATGGTGGTTCTGGCCAGAGCTTATTCCTTCTGGGACTTGGCCATAAGCAAGGCATTGGAAATAAGGCTAAGTGATAGCAACATCAAAAGTTATTAACGATAGCTGCTTTTTGTAAGTAACAGACTTCTACTAAGCCAGTATAGGTGGTGACTTCTAGCTTACATCATCTGAAGCTTTCCACACCTGATGAAGACAGCAGAGCCAGCTGTCAAAATATTGTGTTTTTTGACGCTATCCGGTTTAACACCCGTGATACTTATATTGAATTTGGCAGACTTATTGCAGTGCCATACATTAGACTTTCCATTTTTTTTTTTTTTTTTTTTTTAGAAATATCAGATATTCGGTCATGAAATGAAATAAATGCCGAAATATGCACCCATCTTTGGAATATGTACTAACCCTCAAAATATGCGTCTGCATAGGCACATAAGTTTTTTTTAAAAAAATTCGGTCCCTACTCATAAATCACTTATGCATTAGGAAATTGCAGTAGCAGAATTGATCTGTTTATCAACGTCTGTGTCTTGTGCCCAAAATAGCACTTCAATAATATTATGGTCTTGTATGTAGAAATCATTTGTAGAGTAACAAGCTGGAAGTTCTTTTTATTCTCCCCTACAAGACTATTGACCTGTTCTGGCTTCAGGCTCTATTCCCATCCCTTCTTTGATCCTCTGTTTTTGTCATTTGTACAGTATATTTTCAACTCCTGTCTTATTACTTATTAAACATGGCTTTGTACATCCTTTCAGAGATCTTAGGAAACTTCAACTCTGCTGTTTGTCTGTTCATTATACATGACTCGCTTCCTTAGAAAAACATAAGAACTGACATAACTTGAGTAAAATTTCATCTTTGCATCCTATTTAGTTCTCTATGCCATGGATTAAGTCAAATAATTTCAGATGTGGTTTGCTGTATTGATTATAGTGAAGTATGCACCTCCTATCATGTATTATTTTCTGAAGTAAAGTTAATCAAGGTTAATAACTATCATTTTAGTTTTAGTTAATCTTCCATACATCATCTGGTACTTATTATCAATATCTCCTATGATGACACATACAAGGTAGTTATAGTGGGAAATCATTTAAAACAGTTGACCACTTACAATTGTTTATGCTTTAACAGGGTCTCGTCCACAAAAATCCATTTTTTCCCCCTGCTGATATCTTCAAGTTATAATGATCTGAACATATGTGTAATTTTTGGAGGGCACTATGTAATCCATTTTCTGTGTCCTCTATTATCAGCAGGTCATCAGCAAATAGAAGCACATTAAGTCCACACTCCTCGTTGGATATCTTAAAAAGTGTTGGGGGAAGACTGCGCCCCTGTCTCATGCATTTTTAACTGTTGTTACCTGCTGTTCATGTCTTATTTTGTGATCTTTGTATTTAAATATAGATTCTTCATTAATTTATAATGTGTTTCTTTGAAGCATTTTGTACACAATATTTCTGTCAACTTTATCAAAAGCCTTTTTAGAGTCATCAAATGCAATTTTTGTAGCTAATTATATTTGCTCCCCTTCTCTCTAAACCTATTTATAATTTGTATATTGAGTGAACAAGAAAGTCCTTTCCTAAATCCATTCTGAAAGTTTCTCTTATTCTATTGGTTACAGTCTAACATTGATTATTCTGGCATAGATTTTGTATCATGTATTCAAGATACTTATTCCTGTACTCACATTTACCCGCGATTTCGTCTGCTTGGAAGTGTGTTATAAGAGTTATTATTTAATAATAATAACAGTAATAAATATTGCAATAATGAAGATTTATTTATGTTCTATAACAAAAAAAAAAAAAAAAAAAAAAAATAATCCACTAAAGAAGTAAAATTATTTGCTGTTTGTATATTGGCGTTATTTTGATCATATGCTGATGTGATCAATTATTTCTGCTTTAAAATAGACATTTTTGTGGATTACAACTAATCTCACATGTACAGTAGAACTCCAATTATCTGAAGCAATTCGGACCGGACCCAATTCGGATAATCAGAAATTCGGATAATTGGATTTTTCCGAAAAAAGGGTCTGTTTTAATTAATCATTGATGTATGTTTAAAATGGAAGAAAAACAGCTTTTAATTAATTAAATGAAAACGCAACGCTTTTGCATGTTAAGCGTACTTACAAGTGCTGTACAGTATGTACAGTCTTTGACATTATTTCTGGCCGCCGCTGAAAAATTCTATCACTCTTATTTTGCACAATCTGGCATCAATGTCATCCCAGGCAACAGTAACGCAATACTGGCTCCGCCTCCTCGCAATTTCATTGGTGGATATTTTATTCAGAGCCATCTATACTGCAGATTTTTCATTTCCTTAAGTCAATGCAGGAAACAATTGGCTAACAGGTAGGAATTAAGCTCCTCCCACTGACGATTCTTATTGGCATGAACAGTTCATCAATCCTTACCATTACATTTCTATAATACTTTACCAAAATTCAGATCTTGAAACGTATGCCAAAAGTTGCTAATTAACGGGATTGCATTAAAGTGAGGCAGGAAACAGGCTCAATGCTATATATTACTACGGTTGATTAGCATAAAACTATAACGATAAGATTGTTATACTCATTTTGATAATTCCTTCGGATAATATTTCACTCATATATCTGGTCAGTCCACAAACCAAGGGATAATCATGTTCCATGAGGTAGAATTTTTAGTACTACGAAACTACAGAAACAAGAAATTATTTCGGAAGTGTCTCTCTCCAAGATGGATTGAATGAAACAGTCTTCCTTCGCTGCGTTGTATACACCTATATGAGGAAAGTAGCACCGACTGTGCAGTGGTCCTATGGTTAGCGTTCTGGGTTGCTGAGCGAGTGGTTCCGAGTTCAAATCCAAGTAGTTTTTTTTTTTTTTTTTTTTTTTTTAGTTTTGAAATTTATCATTACTTGTATTTTCTTTTTAAGCGTATCGAAACTGCACATTGCTTATGAGTATAAGATATCCGTGATTCTTTCCTTCAGGAAATAAGATAACGATCTGCGAAACTACCCAATGTTTCGTAACTAATAATGAAAGATTTGCGGCGTAAGCATGAAAGATTTGCGGCGGCAAAACTGACGAAAATCTACACAGATTTCAAGCCGCGCCGAAATCATATCATCTGTCCCTTTTCAAACGACACACATGTTTCCAAAATAATTATTTCACAGTAGAACGATCATCGCGTTTCAGAAAGAAATAATTTACAAGAGGAATTATTGCTCTCTTTGTAGGTGGACGATAATGATTATGCACTATATAAATAAATGAGAGTTAATCGCGTAGAACTAAATATTAGCACCGCAACAAATCAAACGACCATTGTCACTAAAAAATTTACAACCAGATTATTATCGTAGGACAAAAATAAATTCTTTTATAACTGGTATAAGTAATTAAAGTTAATTGAGAATCGGGCTTAAAGACAGCGAGTTCTTAAATTACCGTTTTTCCCGTTTTCTACAATAGCTGTTAGTTGTTTCTGACACTATTACTTCATGATCTTTACAGCATTGGGATTTATTAAATACTGGGGATAAATGCTCATTACTTAACAAGGCGTGAAATTACCTGCGTTAGTTCTTTGTTTGGAATAACATAAATAAATTACAAGCATTTGGCGAATGAGGATGTCGCCGTTCGCGTGATTGTTCTTTAGTCTCCGGTATAAAGTGGAACGCTCAAGTTTTGTCACCCGTCACAATCGACTCCATAATCGCCTAGGTCTCAAGGATTCAAACAAACACAGTCTACCGGTAAAGTAAGGTTGATAATGACTAAAGACCGGAAGACCGAGCGTGGCGTGTGAGCGGTAACGCTCTGGCTCCAGGCAATGTGCTGGGATGATTCTTACTAGAAGGCCATGGCCGTTCCCTTCTTTAATAAATTCAACATCGATGAAACGTAAAGCAATAAACAAAAAAATAAGGATAGGGAGGAGGTATTGTTAATAGATTTCAAGCCAGCTGCGACATCCTCAATAAATTTAGCCAGATCTTTTTTTTTATGATTTTACGCCTCGTCGACATAGAGGTGATTATTGGCTGGATAGGAGTAGTGACAAGGATTTCGGCCATGCCCTTGTAAGGAACCCATTCCGGTATTCATATGGAGTGATTTGGGGAAACCTTGGAAACCACAAATCTGCATGGCCGAACTTGGATTCGAACCTATGTCCTCCCGAATAAGAGATCAGAACGTAAACGATTTTCAGACGACGCCTAGTCATTCACAAGCCGTCACAGCACCGACAAATGCGTGTTCCGAAACTGTAATGATGTAGAAAAATAGATATTTGTTCAACCTCTAAAATGGTAAATAAATAAAATAAAATAATTTGATTCTTTATCTATGAATGCTTGGGAGACGTTACTTTTTGTATTGCCCTCATGCAATTAACATGGATTCCCACCGTTTTTTCAATTACCAGCTGTAAGTTGGATAATTGTGAAACCAACAAAAACTATTGCCAAATGTTCTGCTCGTGTTGAATTATTACATGTATTATTTACGCGTTATAAAGGTATTCTTCCTTGCCGAAGGAAGTAGGAAAGTTAAGACTACTTCCTGGTAAGCGTTGTCATATTTACTTTCTGCGATGTTGCCACGATGTTCTGCCTAGTAGTAGAGCTGTAGCAATTTCCCTATACAAGAAATAGTGTCTCATAGCTGGACACACACATCGGCGAAATGAAAAATTATTTATGTTCCAGTCTCATCTAGAATATTTTCATTTAACTGATTACTTCTCTTGTAACAGTTCGATTCTTTATACATATTACTATTCAATCACGGAATGTTGTATCTATATGTATATATTTTCTTTGGTCATATAATTGATGAAGCACCAGCTTCTGTAAGTCCAGGTGCTGTCAACGTGCTGGTTCTCAGTTCAAGCCCAGGTGCTGTAATTTTTTTTTTCATTATTTATCTCCTTTTCACTTGTTGCAAAATACATATCATTTAAGTTTATATATGTTTCGTGGTCAATTGGAACAGTTGAAAAGAATCATAAAATTAATGTTTTGGCTGAAATGAGAAAGTGTCAACGCATCTTTCGTCAGTAGGAGCTGAAAGCCAGTTTTCCGATAAATTTAATTTAACCATTACGATTTGTGCCACTCAACTTTACCAATTTTTTTCTAGTGCTGATGGCAAAGGCGGGAGATTGATGATTGGGGTAATGATGGCTGTTTAAAAAAACGAGGACCTAAATCAAACTAATGTGCGGTTTTTGTAGCTAATGTTCCTGTTGGACACAGTGGTGCTAGCAAGGAAATCAGAATTGAAAAAATGTGAGTAGTTATTATTACGAAAACAAAAAATCATCATTGACGAATAACATGCTAATGTGAGGTTCCTTATTTAACAAAATGCTGCTCCTATTAGTGATCAGTAATGATATAATTGATGTATATCCTCAATATAATGACATGATAACCTTATTTCCGAAATCTGAAATTGCAAGAAAAAAACAGGAAATTTGAGGAAGGAGGAAAGATAATGCCAGGCTGGTTATAAGCTGATATTACCTTAGCTTCTGTCTCTGGTAATCCAGTGAGGATGGTACTGTAAGTGGCTCAGATTCGCGGATGCCATGCTGATCCCGGAATCTAGTGCGTTGTCTCGCGGTTCCACGGTTCGTGTCAGGCCGCGGGCAAAAGTGGTTTTATGAGCATTATGTTTTTCTTGTGTTGCTTGTACACAGGACAGTGAAAACATATTATACACTTAATGAGAAGCAAAAGCTACATATGTCTGCATTTTCGTTGTTATTCTTTAGTAAAGTCATTATTAATGCAATGGCTCGGAAAAAAATTAGTTTTTAAGCAATGAAAAAATAAAAAAAAAGAAAGAAAGAAAAAAGACACCCTTGGTCTTTGAGAAGGGGAAATTTCACATTTCGTATTTTTTTTTTTTTATTTAAACCGAAATTTTGATGACTGGATCGTGAATGTGAATTGCGTACTGTCTAATGTCACTGCTAAACTTTACCCTTCATCCATTCGTTCGGCTATGAATTAATGTAAATATATGATTTGTAATTGAGTCTAAACATTACTGACAAACATTTTTAAAAGTGAGGCTCAAAATTTTTTGATATTAATAGATCAGTCAAACATCCGTATAATTCAATCAATGAAACAATCCATCATTCAACCAAAATATTATTGGATTAATTTCCTATTCCTTTGCTGAATAGTAAGGGGGCATCCATAAATTACGTGAGGTGAAATAGGGGGGGGGGTTGAGCGAAATCTCACCAAATCTCACCAAGGGGGAGGGGGGGGTTCAACGGAAATCTCACGTGAGATTTTTTAAAATTGGGCCGGTCTGTAGAGCTATTTCGCCGAAAAGTGAGCGTGAGACCTAAAAAAAGGTCTCAAAATGTCACGAAGATGACGTGTAAGGGGGGAAGGGGTATGACAGGACCAGATCTCACCAGAAGGGGGGGGGGGCCGGCCAGATCTCACCAAAATCTCACCAGAAGGGGGGAGGGGTCCGAAAATCCGGAAAAACACCTCACGTAATTTATGGATGTCCCCTAACGCAAACAAGATTTAATTTAGAACTACTGGTATCTGTATGTATTGACATATTAACCTGTTGTACGCTGAAGTGATGCTAAAGTCAAACACAATCCATTTCAGAATACTGGAATGAGTAACAATCCAGTCTTACAGTACAAATCAGGATACTGGATGTAGATTCATTTAGCCAAAGTTTCAAGCAAGTAGTTTGTTTCCTTCATAGTTGTAGAAGAACAATAGCCAGGATATGGACGTCGTAACATCCACAAGGAAGAGGAGTGGTTTTATAAATATCCTACGTTTCATTTATTCTAAGCTAAAAGCTATCAGTTTCTAAATTTCTGGAAGATTTTGTCCCAAGATAAAAATCATAAAATAACAGATAGAAATAGTGACACTTACTTTGCGTAGCATTTTGGTAAAAGATAAACTATTATGTTGTTAAGTAAAAATTACGTGTCAGCTGATAGATGCAGTTAGCACTATCTAGAGCCACTTCAGAAGACTCGTTATTGGGTAGATCCTCCAATTTGTTTGGAATTCATTGGCCGAAGATCGCGGCCCACCCATATCGCTGTAAACTAATAATTACAAGGATCTTTAACGCTTCGAATAATTAAATTCTGTCAGTTCGGTTAAACTGCTATAGCTTTTATCAGTCCATCGTTCGCTCGGATTCACAGCAGAATTGATGTTTGTGTCTAGATTAAAAGAAATTTGGGTACATTTTTATTTTCTCTAACACAATGAATATTTGTATAGAATGAATGGATGAATTTTATAAATAATCTAGACGACAGTCTTAAAAAATCTACGAGTGAGAGCATTACAGCACTTGTTTCTCATTTAAGAATATAGTTGAATATTGGAGTGAAATAAAGTGTCCCTTAATGCTTGATAGCAGAGTTTCAGGAAAGTGAAACACAGGTTATTTATAGAAGAAGGACGTTCATATTTTCCCGTTTCCGCATAAGTAGGCGGAAATTTTGGTAAGCACTGGCCTTGCTTTCGATCTTTCCTTCCAGTTTACTAAATGAATGGACTCTTGGTCATTATTGTATATGAATTCTTTTGTATATCACCATCAGTGTCGGTTTCACTTCTAGAAGTGTGTCTTCTTTATTTATCAAATGTAATGAGATATAATAATTCCTTTGTTCTAACAGTTATGGGCAGCAGTCTGGGAGCTTAATGGTTATGGCAGATGGAAAGAAATGGCAGTATCATGGATTCTCAAATCACTTGTTCTAAATGAATTTTTACTGAATTTACTTTTGTTCATGTCAGTAGTCAAGGACGATCAGTTGTTCGGATCCCACGGTATAGCCACGACTCAAGCCTAATGCACAGCAGAGAGACTTTCACTAGGCTGCCGAAGTAATTTATAATTCATATTTCATTTTACCTGAATGTATTATGATAGGATCGTGGTATGTGGAATGAAGAAACATTAAAACAGAAATGAAAAGCAGAACTGAAGAATTTTGTAATTTAGAAATGTGAAGTGACTTGTCGCAGAAATCAATAGTTCTGCATGTGGATTTTAATGAAAATAAGGACTCTTAAAACTGTTATCCTGTATATCCAGCCTATTTCTGTGAATATATCTTCCTACAAATTCTTTCTTAGGCCACGATTTCCAAAACAAGTGTTTTTTTTTTAGACTTCATCTCCCAGCATAAATGTAAATATCTTCTACAACGCCACGTTTGAAAAGTTTTGACTGTTTTTATTTGAAGGTTCATTTCTGTGAGGCCCTGGACTCTATCCATGCGTTGTTAGAACCATGTTATGGGTGATAAATTTTTTGGTATCAGATAGGTTTTTTTGAGATTTGATCCTTTATACTTCTCTCGTTTAAATAAATCTAGAGCAAAAGGGGTATATAACTTTCTTAACGACGTACAACCTTCCTTAGGTATGCTGTTATGCTGGGAGATGAAGTCTAAAAAAAAAAAAAACACTTGTTTTGGAAATCGTGGCCTAAGAAAGAATTTGTAGGAAGATATATTCACAGAAATAGGCTGGATATACAGGATAACAGTTTTAAGAGTCCTTATTTTCATTAAAATCGACATACAGAACTATTGATTTCTGCGACAAGTCACTTCACATTTCGTAATTACGAAATTCTTCAGTTCTGCTTTTCATTTCTGTTTTAATGTTTATTCATTCCACATACCACGATCCTATCATAATACATTCAGGTAAAATGAAATCTGAATTATAAATTACTTCGGCAGCCTAGTGAAAGTCTCTCTGCTGTGCATTAGGCTTGAGTCGTGGCTATACCGTGGGATCCGAACAACTGATCGTCCTTGACTACTGACATGAACAAAGTAAATTCAGTAAAAATTCATTTAGATCAAGTGATTTGAGAATCCATGATACTGCCATTTCTTTCCATCTGCCATAACCATTAAGCTCCCAGACTGCTGCCCATAACTGTTAGAACAAAGGAATTATTATATCTCATTACATTTGATAAATAAAGAAGACACACTTCTAGAAGGTAGTACTGAAACCGATACTGATGGTGATATACAAAAGAATTCATATACAATAATGACCAAGAGTCCATTCATTTAGTAAACTGGAAGGAAAGATCGAAAGCAAGGCCAGTGCTTACCAAAATTTCCGCCTACTTATGCGGAAACAGGAAATTATGAACGTCCTTCTTCTATAAATAACCTGTGTTTCACTTTCCTGATACTCTGCTATCAAGCATTAAGAGACACTTTATTTCACTCCAATATTCAACTATATTCTTAAATTAGAAACAAGTGCTGTAATGCTCTCACTCGTAGATTTTTTAAGACTGTCGTCTAGATTATTTATAAAATTCATCCATTCATTCTATACGAATATTCATTGTGTTAGAGAAAATAAAAATGTACCCAAATTTCTTTTAATCTAGACACAAACGTCAATTCTGCTGTGAATCCGAGCGAACGATGGACTGATAAAAGCTATAGCAGTTTAACCGAACTGTCAGAATTTAATTATTCGAAGCGTTAAAGATCCTTGTAATTATTAGTTTACAGTGATATGGGTGGGCCGCGATCTGCAGCCAATGAATTCCAAACAAATTGGAGGATCTACCCAATAACGAGTCTTCTGAAGTGGCTCTAGATAGTGCTAACTGCATCTATCAGCTGACACGTAATTTTTACTTAACAACATAATAGTTTATCTGTTACCAAAATGTTACGCAAAATAAGTGTCACTATTTCTATCTGTTATTTTATGATTTTTATCTTGGGACAAAATCTTCCAGAAATTTAGAAACTGATAGCTTTTAGCTTAGAATAAATGAAACGTAGGATATTTATAAAACCACTCCTCTTCCTTGTGGATGTTATGACGTCCATATCCTGGCTATCGTTCTTCTACAACTATGAAGGAAACAAACTACTTGCTTGAAACTTTGGCTAAATGAATTTACATCCAGTATCCTGATTTGTACTGTAAGACTGGATTGTTACTCATTCCAGTATTCTGAAATGGATTGTGTTTGACTTTAGCATCACTTCAGCGTACAACAGGTTAATATGTCAATACATACAGATACCAGTAGTTCTAAATTAAATCTTGTTTGTGTTACTATTCAGCAAAGGAATAGGAAATTAATCCAATAATATTTTGGTTGAATGATGGATTGTTTCATTGATTGAATTATACGGATGTTTGACTGATCTATTAATATCAAAAAATTTTGAGCCTCACTTTTAAAAATGTTTGTCAGTAATGTTTAGACTCAATTACAAATCATATATTTACATTAATTCATAGCCGAACGAATGAAGTTTAGCAGTGACATTAGACAGTACTCAATTCACATTCACAATCCAGTCATCAAAATTTCGGTTTTAATAAAAAAAAAAAATACGAAATGTGAAATTTCCCCTTCTCAAAGACCAAGGGCGTCTTTTTTCTTTCTTTTTTTTTTTTTTTTTTTCATTGCTTAAAAACTAATTTTTTTCCGAGCCATTGCATTAATAATGACTTTACTAAAGAATAACAACGAAAATGCAGACATATGTAGCTTTTGCTTCTCATTAAGTGTATAATATGTTTTCACTGTCCTGTGTACAAGCAACACAAGAAAAACATAATGCTCATAAAACCACTTTTGCCCGCGGCCTGACACGAACCATGGAACCGCGAGACAACGCACTAGATTCCGGGATCAGCATGGCATCCGCGAATCTGAGCCACTTACAGTACCATCCTCACTGGATTACCAGAGACAGAAGCTAAGGTAATATCAGCTTATAACCAGCCTGGCATTATCTTTCCTCCTTCCTCAAATTTCCTGTTTTTTTCTTGCAATTTCAGATTTCGGAAATAAGGTTATCATGTCATTATATTGAGGATATACATCAATTATATCATTACTGATCACTAGTAGGAGCAGCATTTTGTTAAATAAGGAACCTCACATTAGCATGTTATTCGTCAATGATGATTTTTTGTTTTCGTAATAATAACTACTCACATTTTTTCAATTCTGATTTGCTTGCTAGTACCACTGTGTCCAACAGGAACATTAGCTACAAAAACCACACATTAGTTTGATTAAGGTCCTCGTTTTTTTAAACAGCCATCATTACCCCAATCATCAATCTCCCGCCTTTGCCATCAGCACTAGAAAAAAATTGGTAAAGTTGAGTGGCACAAATCGTAATGGTTAAATTAAATTTATCGGAAAACTGGCTTTCAGCTCCTACTGACGAAAGATGCGTTGACACTTTCTCATTTCAGCCAAAACATTAATTTTATGATTCTTTTCAACTGTTCCAATTGACCACGAAACATATATAAACTTAAATGATATGTATTTTGCAACAAGTGAAAAGGAGATAAATAATGAAAAAAAAAAATTACAGCACCTGGGCTTGAACCAAGAACCAGCACGTTGACAGCCCAGTGCGTTACCCCTCAGACACCTGGACTTACAGAATCTGGTGCTTCATCAATTATATGACCAAAGAAAATATATACATGTAGATACAACATTCCGTGATTGAATAGTAATATGTATAAAGAATCGAACTGTTACAAGAGAAGTAATCAGTTAAATGAAAATATTCTAGATGAGACTGGAACATAAATAATTTTTCATTTCGCCGATGTGTGTGTCCAGCTATGAGACACTATTTCTTGTATAGGGAAATTGCTACAGCTCTACTACTAGGCAGAACATCGTGGCAACATCGCAGAAAGTAAATATGACAACGCTTACCAGGAAGTAGTCTTAACTTTCCTACTTCCTTCGGCAAGGAAGAATACCTTTATAACGCGTAAATAATACATGTAATAATTCAACACGAGCAGAACATTTGGCAATAGTTTTTGTTGGTTTCACAATTATCCAACTTACAGCTGGTAATTGAAAAAACGGTGGGAATCCATGTTAATTGCATGAGGGCAATACAAAAAGTAACGTCTCCCAAGCATTCATAGATAAAGAATCAAATTATTTTATTTTATTTATTTACCGTTTTAGAGGTTGAACAAATATCTATTTTTCTACATCATTACAGTTTCGGAACATGCATTTGTCGGTGCTGTGATGGCTTGTGAATGACTAGGCGTCGTCTGAAAATCGTTTGTTCTGATCTCTTATTCGGGAGGACATAGGTTCGAATCCAAGTTCGGCCATGCAGATTTGTGGTTTCCAAGGTTTCCCCAAATCACTCCATATGAATACCGGAATGGGTTCCTTACAAGGGCATGGCCGAAATCCTTGTCACTACTCCTATCCAGCCAATAATCACCTCTATGTCGGCGAGGCGTAAAATCATAAAAAAAAAAAAAGATCTGGCTAAATTTATTGAGGATGTCGCAGCTGGCTTGAAATCTATTAACAATACCTCCTCCCTATCCTTATTTTTTTGTTTATTGCTTTACGTTTCATCGATGTTGAATTTATTAAAGAAGGGAACGGCCATGGCCTTCTGTAAGAATCATCCCAGCACATGCCTGGAGCCAGAGCGTTACCGCTCACACGCCACGCTCGGTCTTCCGGTCTTTAGTCATTATCAACCTTACTTTACCGGTAGACTGTGTTTGTTTGAATCCTTGAGACCTAGGCGATTATGGAGTCGATTGTGACGGGTGACAAAACTTGAGCGTTTCACTTTATACCGGAGACTAACGAACAATCACGCGAACGGCGACATCCTCATTCGCCAAATGCTTGAATTTATTTATGTTATTCCAAACAAAGAACAACGCAGGTAATTTCACGCCTTGTTAAATAATGAGCATTTATCCCCAGTATTTAATAAACCCCAATGCTGTAAAGATCATGAAGTAATAGTGTCAGAAACAACTAACAGTATTGTAGAAAACGGGAAAAACGGTAATTTAAGAACTCGCTGTCTTTAAGCCCGATTCTCAATTAACTTTAATTACTTATACCAGTTATAAAAGAATTTATTTTTGTCCTACAATAATAATCTGGTTGTAAATTTTTTAGTGACAGTGGTCGTTTGATTTGTTGCGGTGCTAATATTTAGTTCTACGTGATTAACTCTCATTTATTTATATAGTGCATAATCATTATCGTCCACCTACAAAGAGAGCAATAATTCCTCTTGTAAGAAATTTCTTTCTGAAACGCGATGATCGTTCTACTTTGAAATAATTATTTTGGAAACATGTGTGTCGTTTGAAAAGGGACAGATGATATGATTTCGGCGCGGCTTGAAATCTGTGTAGATTTTCGTCAGTTTTGCCGCCGCAAATCTTTCATTATTAGTTACGAAACATTGGGTAGTTTCGCAGATCGTTATCTTATTTCCTGACGCACTAAGGAAAGAATCACGGATATCTTATACTCATAAGCAATGTGCAGTTTCGATACGCTTAAAAAGAAAATACAAGTAATGATAAATTTCAAAACTAAAAAAAAAAAAAAAAAACTACTTGGATTTGAACTCGGAACCACTCGCTCAGCAACCCAGAACGCTAACCGTAGGACCACTGCACAGTCGGTGCTACTTTCCTCGTATAGGTGTATACAACGCAGCGAAGGAAGACTGTTTCATTCAATCCATCTTGGAGAGAGACACTTCCGAAATAATTTCTTGTTTCTGTAGTTTCATAGTACTAAAAATTCTATCTCATAGAACATGATTATCCCTTGGTTTGTGGACTGACCAGATATATGAGTGAAATATTATCCGAAGGAATTATCAAAATGAGTATAAAAATCTTATCGTTATAGTTTTATGCTAATCAACCATAGTAATATATAGCATTGAGCCTGTTTCCTGCCTCACTTTTATGCAATCTCGTTAATTACAACTTTTGGGATATGTTTCAAGATCTGAATTTTGGTAAAGTATTATAGAAATGTAATGGAAGGTTGATAAACTGTTCTGCCAATAAGAATCATCAGTGGGAGGAGCTTAATTCGCACCTGTTAGCCAATTGTTTCCTGCATTGACTTAAGGAAATGAAAAATCTGCAGTATAGATGGCTCTGAATAAAATATGCACCAATGAAATTGCGAGGAGGCGGAGCCAGTATTGCGTTACTGTTGCCTGGGATGATATTGATGCCAGACTGCGCAAAATAAGAGTGATAGAATTTTTCAGCAGCGGCCAGAAATAAAGTCAAAGACTGTACATACTGTACTGTGAATAAGTCATTGGTTGCTGATCATCTCAAAGTGAGCTGTTTGACTGTACTCATTCTTTTTCAGGCAGCCTAGTCGCGTGAATGCTTGACAGTGAGAAGTTGCATGTGGTCACACTCGAACTGACGTTCCATTCACATCAACGCTGATGGTCCCGTGTCTGCATCAAATTCGATATTAAGGTCAACTGCTTCCTTGACACTTTCTTCTCCCACACTTTCAATAACGTCATCATTTAGAATTTCATACGCACGGTCTGATGAATCTATATCTTCAGCACTAACTTCTGAACATCCAGGAATTTTCAAAAGAATGTTTCTGAATTCTTCAAGTGACACGTCATCCACATCTTCTCCTGTCTCCTCCATTTCTTTTTCTTTAGCTTCTTTTTCTTCTTTTCCTTCTCTTCTTCAGTTGGTATGCCTTTCAACTTGTTCCACGCACGTCTTAATGTGACTGCGTTAACCAAGCTCCAAGCTTCCGCCACCATGTAAGCGCAATCTTTCAAATTTATATTTCTGTGGTTAGCCAACACACCTTCTTCGTCTTCGCCCTCCACCAAAAGTTTCCCTAAAATTGTCTTCTGTAATGGCTGCTTTTTCACTTCAGGGATGGAAATTTCGCCGCACCATTCTGTAAACAACGCTGCAGGCATCCAAGCTTTGGGTTGGTTTTTAGAAAAGAGGAGAAGTTGTTCGCAATACGTTTCCATCTTAATTAAAAGAGTGATTCGGATAATCAGCTATTCGGATAATTGGAGTTCTACTGTTTCACTTAAGTTCCGTAAGAATTTTTTTTTTTAAATTTCCTTTGCTTTCAATGATGCCATGTTACAGATGTTATTATTTCAGCTGCATGTAAGTAGTGCCAACGGGTCAAGTTTTGACCACAGTACAGTGAATGCATTAATGTCTGTGTGAATGAAGCTATGATTTTAGAGTGGCAATAGTAGTGGAGGTTGTGGTTAGATTGAAATGCAGCCTGGACCAGAATGAGAACTGACACACTTTCTTAAAGCATAAGGCACGATGGATTTAATTTTATAATTGAGGCAATGTAGCTTAATGTTTTAGGATACCTAGTTAATTTTGAATTTCATTAAATCCATATTGCTATCGTCGTTAATTCAATAGCATGTAAGAAGTTCCAACTTTATGACTAAATTAAATACTAACCAAAAACGTACATGGTTGTGAGCATTATTTAATAACAATTGTATTTAATTAAACAACTGAAAATATTAAATTACCAGAGCACTGCATTCAGCTCTTTGTCTGCTTGAAAGTCTAATGAGCTTCAAAGCTAATTGATCACCATTTTACTTCTTTCCATAGATATGACTTAAAAAAAAATTAAATTTAAGAACTATTTTATATTTCATACTTCAGAACTATTAGTTTATCAGTTGCATTAATTTTTGCACTTTTAAACATAACACATCATTGAATGTGTTATTATTGCTTTGATCTCTGAGAAGCATTATATTCAATATCTGTGAAAAACAATAATTAAAAGTTGAAAGTACCGGCTACGAAGTAGGCGGTTTTTTGGTGTTGGTAAAATGCGAATTGATAATGACAATTCCTAAATGATCTATTCGTTTTGAGATTATTATTACATTTGACTAATGTATTTTGTGTACAAAACTGATGAACTAAATAACTTAATTAATAAAAATAAACAAAATCCATGCACGATTGTAGTGTAATCTTTTGTCAGTGTTTCTTGAAACGAGTGTTCATCTCAAAAACAGAGTGATCTGTGCATTTAATTCTGCTATGTCAAAATTGTTATAATTTCTTGCTCTGTTCCTCAGTACATATATGCCATAAGTTTTTTTTTTTTTTTTTCTCTCACAGATTTTAATATAACCATAAGCTCTGAAAATTTGAAAACACCATCAAAATTGCTGTGGCAGTTTTTGTGTGATGTCATTTCAAACCTTCAGACACACACAGCTTGCTTACAGATTTATAATAATATAGATAACTATTCGTGTTTGTTAAATTACAAGGACTCATCAAAGTTGAAGGCAGTGACGGGTGAAGAACATAAACAACAAGCACAAGAATACACAATATTTTGGTTTTACACCTTATTCATGCTGAGGGGAATGAGTCATATGGTTCGGGAGGTGTGCACGCGCTGAAGTTTCCTACATGACTGAATGCATTATCGATATGGCGGGGGGGGGGGGGGATGAGATGTTATATATAAAAATGTATATCACAGATGATGATAGAATTAGTAATATACCAAAGGGGTATGGAATGATGACACAAAAACAAAAATTAGGCAAATAAATATTGACAGATAAATTTTAAAAAATAATAATTTGTAACTACTTAAATGACAATAATGATAATAATAATGAGTGATACGTCAAAGAATGGAATTTTATTGGTGGTTGAGGCCAGGTGGATGTCTGGTATCTAGGATATTTTTTATGCAAGTTCCCATCTCCGAAGTTCTGAAGTGACGGTGGTTTCAGGGAAAACTCTGATTGCTCTCGCAGTAAAATTGTCATTGAGGTTGTTGGAATTGTGGTAGTTAGCATGTTCTGGTTTTGGAAGATGATATAAATTGCGCGTGTGAACTGTTTATCTGTGACCATTCATTCTGGTCGAAAGTTGTTGTGTAGTCAGACCTATGCAGGAACTAGTTAGTGTAATCTTTGAGTGTTTACTTTTTGTAGAAAGTAGAGATTAGGTACAGTTGAGCAGTTGCTGAGGACAGTAGCAGATTTTCGTTTTGTATTTGAACTTTAGTGGTGTGTAGATTTGGTTAGTGCAATCTCTGAGTGTTTATATTTTGTATGAAGTACAGGTTATTTCGAGTTTCTGTTCCTTTAATCTGTTCTCTTTTTTTTTTCTTCTTCTTCTTCGCATTTTTCAAAAGCAGTATCTCTAGGGACTGTGATTGTTGTGTGCAGACACGAGCTGAGGTGATTGATCTGTGCACACAGCTTGCAGCTGTGTTAGCGAAAGTTGCACAGCTAGAATCTTCCGTAGAAGGTTGCAGCAGATGTGATATTGGGGAAACTGATGTAACCATGCCTATCACAGATTCTCCCATATCGACCGTCGTACCTGCAACCCAGGCTGAAGAGTTGGAGGCTGTGCCGCAGTCGCCTGTCGGTGACTGGCGTATGGCTTCTAGACTTCGAAGCCGCACACAGGGCCAGTCAAACAGGCTTAAAGGCCAAGACTCTGAACTTGTTCGACTGTCCAACCAGTATGATGTATTGTCAGAGGCTGACTCGGTCCCACAATTGTCATCCCGCGAGTTGAAGGCCCCCCAGCCCGCTAGGTCTAAGCAAACACAGAAGGCCATTCTGGAAATCGGGAGCTCTGATGTTGGGCAGTTATTAGAGGCCCTTAGGGAAATGGTGGATTACTCGGGGATGAAATCCAACGTCCATTCAGTGTGTATTCCGGGTGGCCTGATCCGAGATGTGGAACAGGCCATCCCGGATGCCATACAAAGGACGGGGTGTAGCCAACTACAGATTGTGGATCATGTCGGCACCAGTGATTCTTATCGCCTTGGGTCAGAGGTTATCCTCTCTTCCTTCCGATGGCTGGCTGAAAGGGTGGACTCTGTGGCCAGTGGCCGCAAGATATCGACAGAGCTAACCATCTGTAGCATCGTAGACAGAGTTGATTGTGGACCTCTGGTTCAGAGCCAGAGACTGCGACATTTCTGTGATGATATTGGCTGCAGGTTTCTTGATCTTCGCCATAATGTCAAGTCATGTAGGGTTCCCCTTAATAGGTCAGGTGTGCACTACACACATGAATCGGCTACACGGGTGACGGGCCGTGTGGAATGAACTGGGTGGTTTTTTAGGCTGAGGTAGGAAGATCCGAGCACGAAGTAGTTACGGGCAACCCAATCAGATACAACACCGGAATGTAGGAGGAACGTAAAAGAATCTCGACAGTTAAAAGTTCTGGTAATTAACTGTCGAAGCGTTTGTAACAAACAACTGGAACTTGAAAGTGTTATTTGTAGCACAGAAGCGGATATCGTTATCGGTACGGGAAGTTGGCTGAAACCGGAAATAAGTTCCGCCAAAACTTTTAAAGATAGCATGAACATTTTTCCTAAATACAGATTACGTTCTCATGGAGGTGGGGTATTAATAGCTGAGAGTAAATGAAATAGACGTTGATACGATCTGTGAAATCATATGGATTAAATTCAATGTTTCAATGTTGCTCAGTCAAAACTCATCATAGGCGCCTTCTACCATCCACCCGATTCCGACATAGCTATCGCCGAGGAGTTATGAAATAATGTAAATAGTATAGCTAGCTGTTTTCAGGATCATGGAATGATTCTAGGAGACGACTTCAATTTGCCTTATATTGACTGGCGTAATTACGTTCACATTACAGGTAGCAGGGATAAGGCAGCTTCTGAAGTAATTCTCGATTTGTTGTCAGATAATCATCTCGAGCCGCTAATTAATAAACCAATGCGGTGTCATAACGGTAGCGAAAATATTTTAGATCTGTTGGTTACCAACAGGCCAGAATTATTCACCGACATTTCAACGACCACAGGAATAAGTGATCACAAAGCGGTAATTGCGACTATCAAACTAATGACCAAGCGAAAAAGGAGAAAAGGGCGGATTGTGTACAGATTGAGTAAGGCATCAAAGGAGTGCTTTAGAACCTACCTGAGGAATAATTACCATAATTTCAAGTCAACAAAGGACACCGTTGAAGAAATGTGGCATCGATTTATACATATAGTCAGGGAAGGTATGGAAATACATATACCGAAGCGAACAATAAATGGGGAGGATGATCCACCGTGGTACACATGCGAAGTCAAAAGATTACTAAAAAAACTGAGGAGGATACACGCACGCTCAAGAAGGAAGGGGTTTCACAGCGATTTAGAAACGTTAGCTGAGTTAAGAGGACATGTTAAGGATGTAATGCACGAGGCCTTCAATGATTTTCATTCTAACTCTCTCTCTAAGAGTCTCACAGAAAACCCAAACAAATTTTGGTTGTATGTACGAAAAGTCAATTGTACCAATAGAATCCTTAAGAATAATTATCCAGATATATATATTTAAAAAAAAAAAAGTAAATTGTTTTAAGTATAAAAACTGTAGAAACTAAGGGCCTACTTTAGGTAACAAGGTAGTAGGCTATGTAAAATCAGGAAATAAAATAAAAAATGTACCAATAGCAATATTCCAGCACTAATTCGTGAAGGTTCTGTGGTTAATGAAAGCCGCAATAAAGTTAACGTGCTAAATACTGTATTCAAAAATTCATTTACTTATGAAAATAAGGATAGTATTCCCATTTCCCCACGCCGTGTTGTGTTGGTGATGGAATCATTACGAATAGATACTGCAGGTATCGTAAAGCAATTAGAGCCCCTGAAATGGGGGAAAGCACCGGGCCTGGATGGAATTCCAGTAAGAGTATTTTCAGAGTATGCGGCGGATCTCGCGCCATTTCTGTCTGATATATTCAGTAAATCATTAAAGAGCGAAAAGTACCTTCAGACTGGAAAATTGCGCAAGTAACTCTGATTTTCAAGAAAGTTGATTGAAGTGATCCTGGAAACTATCGTCCCATATCTATAACATCTGTTTGTAGTAGAGTTATGGAGCGTATTATATGCTCAAACATTATGAATTTTCTAGATGAAAATAATTTGCTTACAACAAATCAACATGGATTTCGGAAGAAAAGATCACGTGAAACACAGCTGGCCCTATTTACACATGACGTAATGAAAGTTATTCATGCAGGTTCACAAGTAGATGGAATTTTTTTAGATTTTCAGAAAGCCTTTGACTCTGTTCCACACAACCGCTTTTTAGCGAAGCTTCGAACGTATGGTATATCGTATCAGCTTTGTGAATGAATAAAGGATTTTCTAACTGGTAGGTCGCAGTATGTCGTTGTTGAAGGAGAAAGTTCTTCTAATCTAGATGTTACATTGGGTGTACCTCAAGGAAGTGTAATAGGACAACTTCTTTTCTTAATTTTTATAAACAATCTCGGAGACAAAGTGAAAAGCCTTTTTAGATTGTTTGCTGATGATGCGGTTATTTATAGGGAAGTAAGGAATTTGGCCGATTGCTTAGAAAATCAGCATGATCTGGATGTTATTTTGGCATCGTGCACTGAGTGACAACTTACGCTAAATTGTAAAAAGTGCAAGACAATGAGCATAACTAACAAAAAGAATCCAATTGTTCAGAAATACGAGTTAAACAATTTAGTTATTGATATGGTTGATTCTATGAATTATTTGGAAGTAACAGTACAAAGGAACATGAAATGGGACATACACATTAATTCGTTAGTAGGTAGAGCTAATTCTAGGCTGTGATTAGTAAGTTGAATCTGGAAACATTGTAATGAACAAACAAAGGAGATAGCGTTCACATCTCTTGTGCGTCCACATTTGGACTATTGTTGTGCCATTTGGGATCCGTTTCGTAAGGGATTGATCGAAAGTATAGAGTAAGTGCAGAGAAGAGCCACTCGATTCGTGACCACTTGCTACAGTCTTTATGAAAGTGTCACAGAACTGATTAGTAGACTAGGCTGGGAGTCTCTGGTAGATAGATGATGCACGTTTCATTTAAACTTGTTGATAAACATGTGTACTCCCACTTTCACTTACGAGTGTAGTGAAATACTTCGTTCACCAACCCATTTGAGCCGGAATGACAGGAAAGATAAGATTAGAGAAATAAGGTGCCACAATGATTCTTATATGAATTCTTTTTTCCCTTGTACCATTAGGGATTGGAATGCACAACAAAGAGATTAGCTTTGGTGCTGGGAACCCCCTGCCGCCCACAATTTTGTGAACTGCAGAGTTTATATTAGATGTAGTGCAATGGTGGCAAGTTAGCTGGTATATGATGTGCGTTGTGGAGCATGTAGCATGTCCAGCGATGGCGAAGGTTTCCCCTGTGACAGGGTTGCAATACATAGTAGTGGGAGGATGCATGTGGCAGGTTTTACAGCGAAGTCTATTACAAGGAAAAGATCCATAAGGTGTTTTTGGAGATTCAGATGAAGGGTATTTGTGAACCAAGATGTTTTTGATGTTAGTGTTTGTTCTGTCACACAGGAGAGATCAGTTGATAGCTATGGAGGACTCCTGCCTGTTACACTTTTATAGAGCTTTAATGTGGGCTCACCCTGATTATGGGTACATTGTATACTGCTGATTCTGCAGGAGCTACTGTTAAATAATAGACAATATCCGACCTGTGCAGACCGGCTCTATTCTGAACTTATGTGCTGAGAATGTTGATTCATCATTAGTTATCAGGTGGCACCACTTAAAGATGTGATACCTCATTCACATTGCATTTTATATTCAGATTCAAGTGTACAATTAATCTTAGGTGCTCTAAAATTTTTCACTCCATACAAAGGCTATTTTAGAAATTTACAGTACAGAGATGCTAAATATTTTGCATTAATTTTTCAAGCAGTTCTTCATCCTGAATTTTTTAAGGCCAAGAACTATTTATGACGGAAGTTTCTTGCACCCCACAGTGTATTTTAATATAATTTTTCATTATATTCTAAACCAAGCTTGTGCTTCAGTACGTGCTTAATATTTTAAACTAGCAGATAGTGTTTTATGATCTATAAATTTCTCTTTATGATTTATTATTACAAGTATGATAGAAGTTATAGTGTACAAAAATTGAAAAATCTTACACTGTAACAGAATTTCTCCATCAAATGAGAGATTTACTGGGATAAATGCTCATAATTTCATCTGATTCCATCAGTCCGATCCAGGCAGTAGTAAGCATGTAACCAGTGGATTTCCGATGTTCACGACGCCCTCTGTTTTCCACAGTTCCATGGAATGACATTTTTCTTTGCTATTTTAGAAATGGGGAGGTGAAACGACAGACACAACTGCTGAACTGTTAAAGGATGACAGCTGATTTTGTTATGGTCCTAAAAGTCTGATTTTGACTCATTTTTGCTAGGGTCGATTCAGTCTTTGACAGCTATTTATTTATTTATTTATCAATCTTGTTCCATGGATCCCTGCTGAGGAAATACCTCTGGGATGTGAAACATGTCATTGTTGATACATATACACATAATATGAGTCATATCATAGTAAATATATACATATTTTACAAATACAAGAAATAATAATAAACATACATTTTTGCAACTGAGTTTTGCAAACGTCATAATGAGTACAATTAATTATTTTCTTCAAATTCTTGAATGGAGTAGAAGGAGTTGCCAATAAGATAATCTCTAAGTTTTTGTTTGAATACATCTTTATTATCTGAAAGCTGTTTTATACGATTAGGTAGTTTATTAAACAGATGTATCCCAGAATAATTAACTCCTCTTTGTACTAATGACAGAGATGTTTGTGTTTTATGCAAGTTATTTCTGTTTCTTGTATTGAAACTGTGTACCTGTGAATTAAGTGTAAACAGGTTAAAATTTTCTATGACAAAGCTCATGAGAGAATATATATACTGAGAATACATTGTAAGAATATTGAGTTTCTTAGAGTTGTCTGCAAGAAGTTCTTGGTTTTACCCTACACAGAAACCTAATAGCTCTTTTCTGTGTTATGAAAACTTTTTTACTTTGTGAAGAGTTTCCCCAAAAAATTATGCCATATGACATTACTGAATGAAAATATGAGTAGTACACCTGTTTCATTAATTCTAGATCTGCTGTTAGAGAAAGTGTTCGTATTGCAAAGGTGGCACTACTTAACTTTGCCAGTAGTGTAGTGATATGATCATGCCAACAGAGTTTCTGATCTATTTTAATACCAAGAAATTTTATACTCTCTGTTTCTAAGATTGTGTTGTTTATAGTGGCTGTTACTAATAAATAATAAGCTCTATGCAGCCCATTTGCCAGTTCCTGACTGGTGGTAAGAAGGAATGAAATGCTTCTTGCTAATCACTTAATATGACACTGCCTCTCACAGATGGATCTCTCTGTCAATGAAATACTCTGTGAATACAATGATTGTGATATTCCTTGGATTGCTTTTCTTATTTTAAGCAGTAGTGATTTATTTTGTGTTTGTTGGGAAATCATACTGTTAGTTGTTTTAGAAAAAATATTAAATAGCTTGTTAGTGGTACATTATTATTAAATTATCTGGGTGAAGAGTCATTGTTTTGGCAGTTAATTCGACTGCATCATCTCAAATTGTGTCGTGGTCAGTTAGTTGTCTGTCTCAACTTCTCCAATCCTTAGCCTTATATTAATGTTCATATTTTCACATCTGATTTTGAGTTCCAACACACATGTGAGTTAAACACTGATAATTTTAAACTCGGGTAAATTTTTTGACTGAGAGGGACATTTGGAATATGTTAAGAGTTTTGATAAAAGTTCTATTGAGGTAGTGTAATATTGCAATGTATCTTCATTGTACTTCTTGGATGTAGTGTCATATGTTACTTTGGCCGTAATGTTTTTTGCCAAGAACTCTTTAATTGTGTTTCAGGTGTTACCACCATGGCCAAAGCTTTATCACTGGCAGTCGATAGATGTGGGAGGACAGGATTTGCTGCCATGGAGTACATTTTTTGATACTGAAAGTCTTGGAAAGTTTATTCCAATTGTAGAAATGACTGAATTCTTTAAAGGTAAGAAGTTTAACTTTCCATACAAATGGTCCTAGGACAGAGCTCATACTACCTGGAAGTGAAAGCAAATTTCAGATAAATATGGTATGTGTTCTTATGAGATACTGTAATGAACATTTGTTCTGAATTATTTTTTCCCTCCCAGCATGGTTCACTATTTGAGTTTCATTTGACAGTTACAACTATAGAAGGAAACCAAACGGTGAGTAAATCAGGATTAAGCATCATTTATATGTTCAGGCGGTAGAAGTGTTTACGTTTTCTAAAAGATCTGCGGTATCTATTGAAAACATTCCTTTACTGTAATAAAGGTTGCTTTTATTTATGGAAAAGATATGCTAGAATGAACATTTCCCAACATCCTATGAAATATCAGCAACTTGTAATAGTCACAGGACATTTTCAGCATTCCGTGTTAAGCTATGAAAAGATAACATTTTACTATTACAAAAACATGTAAGACTATACTGTAAATTTTATAGAGGCAGTTAAGAATATGAAAGTATGACAGTATGACAGTTTTAACATTGATCAAGAAATTTGAAGAAGCTGAGTTTGTTTGTTAGTGAACTGAGTTGTGAGAGTCTTTGTTCCATTCAGTCAATGAAAATCTATGCGGTATTGAGTGAAATTGTAGCTGAGAATTTAGTCTGTGTACTTTGATTCGACATATATAACCACTGGTAATTTCAAGAAGCTCTCTGTAGTGCATTCTAAAGAAAGGCCAGAATTTCCATGCTAAAAAAAATTGCTGCATCATTTTGCATACAGAAAACTTGTCAGTTGGTTTCTGGAGAACCGAAATGAAGGCGATTTATTTTTATTTTTTTGTATAAACTTAATTAATATGGAACTCTTTAAGAAGGCTGTGTAAACAAACAAATCACTGGTGCTGTTTTTGAACAATGGAATTATGGTGCCCTACTTAGATGAAAATTTATCAGCAATATAGCGATTGTGTATCACAATTGCTGACTCACTATGGTAACCGAGTTCTTGTGGTCTTTTTTGATTATTTTTGACATATTTTTCTAGCAGATTTTCACATCTCATTGCAGAACATTGTAAACAGTTGGCTTGTTATGGTAACAGTTTATCATCTTGTGAAGCAGTGACATCAGTTAGTCAGCTGGACAGTGAAGTTTAACACCAACTTTCCTTTTTTTTTGGGGTGAAATTTCATGTTTATGTCAATAACCCACAAACAGTTTCCAAGCACAGCCTTAGAGTATATTTATTGGAAATTACATTTAAAATTTAATCACATATTCTACACTTTCAATAGAAATAAAGTATCACAACTTAAAAGTGCTGTGTTTTACTTAAAGATTAATAAACTGTGTATGTTTGTTGAGATATTATTTTGTAGAAAATCTGATAGAAATCCAGAGAAGAAATGTAATAAAAATTGGCTTACTGAAATATCATTGTTAGGTAGTTGCAAGCAGCTGACTTGAGTTCCAAGTTGACACACTTTCCACATTTGTCATGGCCTATCGTTCATAGTGAGAATCGTGCATTATTTGGCTGTATTGGTTCTGGCATAATTAATTTAGGCTTAAGAACAGGAATGAAACAAAATTTAATGTATTTACTAAGCTTGCTGATATTTATGCATAATAGAAATTAGACATGTGTAGTTTCATCCAGCTGAAGATATTTTGGTACAAAAATGGCCCAAATTGCTTCGAGAAAAGAGTAGCTAATGCAGCCATAGGTTCAACTTGATGGGTGCATGGCAGTTACTGAACCATATAAAAAGGCATGTAACTATATAAGCTAACCAGGAACTCTTGCAGATGTTACAGAGATCATTTTCGGCAGTTATAATTATTCACTGCTTTCACTTTCAAGTCAAATGATGCAGGAATCTTGAAGTTAGCATTATACAGAGAAATCTCACGAAACCACACCAGAGTAACAAAAAGTGGTATCTGGACATAAGTTCACCAAGAATTGTGGTATTTCGAACATCTCTGGTCCAATATTAGCTAATTTTCAATTTTTTTCACGCGATGCATCAGAAGACAAATAGCTATGAAACAAAAAATTTCATCATATTCAGTATCTTTCCACTTTGGTATTCAAGAATGCACTGATTGTGGAATATTCTCCATAGTGGTTATATAAAACCGATTCTTTTCATCAGCTATATATTTCATCAGTTCTTCTGTAAAAAAATAATATGAAAACTGACAGAATATTTGGCACATTCCCTATTTGACACACATGACACTGATAGTGTAACATCAAATGCGTGACTAACTGGACGAAAATTATTTTCTTTCCAGTCAGATTTATCACTAAGAAGTAATTTCTTCATAGGAGTTTCCCTATCACTTTCTGATTCTTCAGATTCAGAACAATTAACATATCTTGTTGAAACATGAGACTGCATTGCCACCCCTGCTGACGAGTATGGTTTATGACTACAGCTTTCTGATTCTGTAGAAAAGCTATCACTTCCATCAAAATCAAGTATTTCATCCTCGGTGTCACTCCTCGTAAGAATCTCCATGATTTCTTCCTCAATGCACCCATGACGTCTTGCCATTTTCTTCATAAAATACAGGACACAAAGAAGACTGATGTAATTTCTGTTGAATAGTGAACTGTAGAGCAACGCCTAGGCTCCCTACAGACAAACATTCGGATGATAAGCTAGCGACCAGAACTGCAAAAGGCTATTGAGAAATGGGTCGTGAAGTCCGCTGTACGACTCAGTTAGCGGCGCGTCTATATTCGTCAGCAGCACTCGGGTAGTGGCAGGCGGGTGCGGCTTAACTCGTCAACAGCACTCGGAGGAAAATCGGCGGCTGTGTCTAAACTCGTCATTAGCACTCGGGGCCAGCAGGCAGCATGACGTGTATACACGTCAACAGCAGTCAAAGGGAGTTGAGTAAAGGAGTGGAAAGTGAATGCTCTTATTCATTGGAGAAAACTGTCCTAAGCTTCATGTGAAGTGTGTGGGGGAAATATTACCAAATGTTGCATGAAACCTGCAGTACCTGCAGTATTAATAGTCATTATAACTCCTCAATTATCAACACAATGCCTCAATACATTACTTTTAGGAAATTCAAGCTTTTAGATATGGATGCTTTTGTATCCTGTGGAAAAAATAGGCTCCTTGTGTTGATAATTGAGGAGTTATAATGACTATTAATACTGCAGGTTTCATGCAACATTTGGTAATATTTCCCCCACACACTTCACATGAAGCTTAGGACAGTTTTCTCCAATGAATAAGAGCATTCACTTTCCACTCCTTTACTCAACTAATGACTTTGATATCAGCTAGAAATAAGCGATCAATGTACCAGTAAGCATGCTCTCAGAATTAGTGGCAACTGATACTATTTTTCACAGTGTTGGTTTAGTATCTAAACAAATGTAACACAAAACTGCACTTGTATTTACCTAAGAAATTTTAACAACAAAAACAGCTCTTTCCACAGCTCATTAGGTAAAGAACTGTGACACATTTCTGAAAAAGATCTTAGAAAGTCATAGCTATTACAAACTATTTGGTTCAGTGATTCCAGGCTAGAAGCAAACTTGGTATGTAAAACAGGATTACAATAGGTTTTGTATTGTGTATGCTTGGTGTTTTGGAGTGATGAAGAAATTGTTTAGAAGAGCAGTGGGTCGATATTTATGGAAAAGTACATTTTTCAAATGGGGTGGCATGCTAATGCTGATCTAGGGAGGGATAGAGGAAAGAATGTGATACATTTCTGAGAAAAATCTGATGAAGTCACAGCTGTTTCTAAAATATTTGGTTCAGTGATTCCAGGCTAGAAGAAAACTGGGAATGTGAGACAGGGTTACAACAGGGTTTGGATTGTGTTTTGTGGTGTGATGAATGAGTTGAATATCTGCTTATGGACCAATTTTTGTGAAAAATTGCTCTCTGGTAGAGTGATTCTTTCAATCAGAATATGTAGATGGTGATTACTTTCTTTGAGATTATTGTTGAATTATCAGTTGTTTTTTTGAAGACGCAGTTCAAATGTTTCCATCACCACCTTCGTATTTGGAGGAAAATGAATTGCAAGCATCCAGAAAGTCAATAAAAGGATCCTAAATCATTTAAAAATGATGAAACAGCATTATTATTTAAGAAAAAAGTTTTTCATGGCATTGTAAGTAAATAAAATCTTCTCGTGCTTCAAGCCGTGCAAAAAAGTCACATTTGTGGGACGTTTCAAAGACGCCTATCTCAGCCCTCATTTTCAACCATACATATCACTGATTAACTGCTTGTGTGTAAACAAACAGTTAATCAGTGAGATCTATGGTTGAAAATCGGGCCCCGCACAGCCTGGTACGCAAATGCCAGGTACAGGTATGGCGAACCCGCGGTGCCCGAGCTGGAAACTTGTGAGCGCCGCAAGTTTCCCACACCGTAAACTCCTACCATGCTTCAACGAGCACCCATCGTAGGGCATGGCGGTGGAACGTTGTGTGCCTAGAGAACGGGGATCTTGGCTTCATCGCCTGGATCGTGAGGACGGAACAAACCTCTATAAAAAAAACCTCAACCTCAAGGTCAGACATGTGCCGAGGAGGTGAATGGGTGTTGAGGGAGATTACTCGCTAGCGTGCATCCTGACGTTTGACACTCCAGTACCGCCAAAGAACATCAAAGCAGGGTACATAAACCTGAACGTCCATCCGTATGATCCGGACCCGATGTGCTGTTTTCAGTGTCAGCGGTTTGGACATACGACGGCGTCATGTAAGGGAAACCCAACCTGTGGTAAGTGTGGCAAGGGGCACATGAGCCACCACAGGTGTGCGTCAACTGCTCCGGATTGCACCCGGTTTGGAGTAGGGAGTGTCAAGTGTATCTTGAAGAGCGCAAGATAGAGGAGTTGAAGACAAAAGAGTGGATTCCTTAAGCAGAAGCAGTGAAGAAGGCCAAGTCACTCGCCATTCCAATTTTTGGAACTAGCATTCTGGCATTCGCCTGCAGTGATTTTGGGAAACTATGGAAAACCCAAACCTGGATGGCTGGACAGGGATTCGAACCTGCATCCTCCTGAATGTGAGACCACGCTCAGTAAACAGCACTAAAGTTCACACTTGATTTATATAGAATTTGTAAATACAATTTGCCTTTTCTCCAAACACCACAACCACCGTTCTTTGACTGTTTACAAGTTCTAATTGACACTGGATTTTATTTACTAAATTTTAAATCCTAAACTGCAACAGTCAGTCTTCAAACAATGAAAACTGAGATTGATGCACATGAACATGATAAGCTGCCAAAAGACTATACACTTTAAAATTCTCTGAAACAACTAATTGATTTCTGAATAATATACTTCAAAACCTGTTTGTGAATGAAATATTTTGTTTAAAATTTAAAATAGTCTTCAGCTTGGTAGCTAAATTTTGAACAATTTCTATCCAAAATTTGCCATGAAAACTGACATGATTACACCCGCATCAATTCTAGACATAGACTGCCTCTGTGCTGCCACAGACGTGTATTTATAACACTTTGCATACATACTCTTGTTGGTGGGAGATGACCTTGGCAAAAGGTCTCGTACAGTGAAATTTCATGAACACCTGTCCAAAATCCAAAAGTTCCCTTTAACTGACCTACCATTAATTTAATTCCCCAGACTTAATAATCTCTTCTAAATCCTTTACTAACATAAGTATTAATTACCTAACACTCTTGTTTCGATCTCCAGTCTTGATGAAGAAGATTTTTTCCATAACTGGAATGGACTAGCTTAGTGGCAGTAACCTTTTGTTTGTTATAAGGAAGCACTGAGTTCTAATTGGTTCATTATAATCACTTACCCATACTAAAAATTAATATCGAATGTATCATGTGAGACCAAAGCAACAAGATACCCAATGATGTCCGAGGATTGCATTGAGTTAATAATGACAAATTTAATTTTTCATATACTTCCACACATGATGCCACTGACAGAAATTTCACTTTATCAAAAGATGGAAAAATTAATCATTTTGAGGAAAAATTAAACTAAGGAAAAAGGAAACTGCTTTAGGCAATATAGTTACAAGGAAAGGGAAAATGACTCATCACTCACCAAAGTTGAAGGCAGCGACGAGAGAAGAACATATATAACGAACACACAAATAAACACTATATTTCGGTTATTCAACCTTATTCATGATGAAGAAAATGAGTCATGAGGCTCGGGAGGTGCGCACACACCGAGGGTTGCTACATGACTAGGTGGATTATCAATATGGCGGTGGGACTGAGATATTGTGTATAAATCGCAGATGGTGGTACAACTAATGAAAAAAAGGGGGGGGGATTAAGTAAATAAATATGGATGAATAAATTATGAAAAATAAAACAAAATAAGGTTTTGTTTTTCAAAAAAATAAATTTTGAATAATAAAATATAATAAAATAAGGTTTTATTTTTCAAAATTTATTCGTTCATATTTATTTACTTAATTTCCCCCCCCCCCCTTTTTTTCATTAGTTGTACCACCATCTGCGATTTATACACAATATCTCAGTCCTACTGCCATATTGATAATCCACCTAGTCATGTAGCAACCCTCGGTGTGTGCGCACCTCCCGAGCCTCATGACTCATTTTCTTCATCATGAATAAGGTTGAATAACCGAAATATAGAGTTTATTTGTTTGTTCGTTATATATGTTCTTCTCTCGTCGCTGCCTTCAACTTTGGTGAGTGGTGAGTCATTTTGAGGAAAGAAATTCTGATAAACAGGTTACTTCCTGAATGGTTTCCTTCCCTCTGCCACACTGCCACATTTGATTGATGGTTAAATCTCAATTCTTAAGAAGTGGATCAAACACTGGGTTAACGTGTTGTGTGCAAGTTTTCTTCAGACCATAGAAGTACTTGCTAAAAAAGTTTTAGATTTTCTTTTGAAAAAATCGGAACTTGATACGTGCTGTGATTTTAATCTTTCATGTTTAATTTTGTCCTGTAAGTTGTATGCTTCTCAATCTTTTCAGTTTATCTCGACAATTACTTCAGAAAAGGTAAAATGCTTTGATTGAGAACATATAAGGATAGGAAAAGTAAACCCATCACTCAACTAAGCTGAATGGATGAGGACTGCAAAGACATAAAATACGACAAACACAAATTGCAGTAATCATGCAAGAGTGAGTGCGGAAATGGAAAAATATCATCTATGGACACATAATATCACTGGAAATGGTGATTAAGTAAAAAAAGTGATGTACTAAAAAGTAGTAATTTAAAATGAAATAAAATCAAAAATATTAATCTAAATGCCGGTGTTTTATGAATGCACGTATGGTAGACATCACTTGAAATGAACTCTTATTCATTCCACTAATATTGTGTGCGAAACATGTATCTAGGAGAAAGTGTGAAGTCTGTCTAGTATTGTGTGATGATACTGTTTCATTCGTACCTGACTTGACAACATGCAGTCGGTCATTAACTGCTCTCTAGCTGTTAGTTTTATCTAGGTATCAATTGGCGATTCGGTCATCATGTGATTTTTACTCTAGTCAAAGCTTTCTTGACTTTCAATGACTGCTGGAATTAAGTGTGGCATGTTCACTTAATTAGGAGAAATTATAAGTCAAATATTTTAGTCCCTTATGTTTGAGTTGTTGAACCATGTATAATGAACTTCAATCTAAAGTATAAAAAGAGTACAGTCTAATTGATAAAGCAAAATGAATTACATTAGCAATTATGTGATGAAAATACTGTGTTCATATAGTTAGTGCATGAAATTTGCAGCAACTGGCTTATGCACCCAAAAGCGGCAGTAGAAATTCACAAAGGTATGTTTGAGAAGTCGTGTGTTGAGACAATGTGTAGCTTCAGATACGTGATAATCCACTACTTTTTGTGAAAATTGCAGCATCCTGAAGGAATCGTCTGATTCACTCCAAAATCTGAAGATGTGTAAAATATTGGAACCATAATGAGTGATTAAAATGGCATTTATATTTTGCTTATGACTTTTTGCCTCATCGACATTGATGTCATTAGAGGTGAGATTAAGATTGCAGAGAGATAACATGAATGTAGGCCAAGCGGTGTTCTCTTTTGTTTTACCAGACAGGTCAATTTTATGCCATGCTCAGTCGGTGCAGAGCTTTCAAATGAAGTGGAAATATGTATGAGTGCTGATATACACCAACTGTGATGAATGTGCGGTAACTTTCTGGTCTCTCATTCGGGAGGATGCAGTTTCAAACCCTGATCTGACTATCTAGATATCAGTTTTCCATGGTTTCTTAAAATCATTCCAGGCAAATGCCAGGAAAGTTTCTTCAAAAGGCCAAGTTCAAATTTCTCACTGTTCCTTGCCTCCCAGTCCTTACTCGCATCTAATGACCTTGACGTCAATGAGGTGTAGTCTCGTCAACATCAAAGAACACAATATCAGTATGTGAATGATTTCAAACATGGCAGAATGATTGGTGTCCAGGAAATGGGTTTGTTGTTCCTTGACACTGTGGCTCGTGCAGGACACGCTGCTACAACAGAGATGTGTATGTGGAACCTGAGGATAGAAGAGGGTCATACACAGCAATGAGCAAGTACTGGACAACACAGTGCGACCACAGCACGTGATGACCACCATCTTGTTCACATGGCCATAAGTGACAGAACAGCTTATTCCATACTATTGGCTGGATGCTGGAGCACTTTAACGAATGTGGACATGTCTGTGTTGACAGTTCCGACGCCATCTGCCGTGGGCTGGAGTGGTGGCCTGAATGACATTGCATCGGCTTTCATTGACCAGAAACCACCAATGCCCTCAGGTGTCAATGGGCTCTTGAATGCCATCACTGGCAAAATGTATTGTTTTAGTGATGGCTACTGCGGTGAATGCAATTGTATAGATTGCTTCGTCGAGCAGCATAGGACACGAACGCCTTGTCTGACGGTTTCGGGTGCCAATAACATGCGATATCGCCTCCTACATACTCAGGGAAATCTAAACAGCATCTTCGAAGAATGAATGGTACCACTGCTTCCCTGGCCTGCACGTTCGCCTGACATGTCACCCACTAAATATGTCTGGGAGTATGTTTGGTTGGCAATTTGTTCATTTTGGTCCTCGTGCAACCATTGTGCTTTGTCAACCACGCCTACAAACCGCTTGGCAGTGTGTTCCACAACAGCATATCCAGGCTCTTTGATTCCATGCCACAATGTCTAGAGTAGGGTTACCAACATTTTTCATCCCCCCCCCCTTACCACAATTATATTATTAATAAGGTAAATGTCTGCTTTTCAGTACTAACAATGTCAGAGGAACTCACTAAGTATGTGATGTTAGAATAAAGGTTTTCACCTCTTAAGAGTTGGTGAAGGAGACAGTTCTTGTGACAGTGTAGCACTATCTTTCACACAGATGGTTGAAGGTACCTCGCACCCTTTGCCCCCCTTGACATGTCTTCGTGCCCCGTAGTTTGGGAATGTCTAGTCTAGAGGTTCTGATTGCAGCATGTGACTGCTTCACAACATACTGAATTATCACGATCAAACTATATGTACAGTGTTATAATTTTAAACATTTGTATATGTTCATGTTCTTAATCTATAGAATAAATTTCATTGTAATTACGTCTCCTTCTTGGTAGTGCATTTTTCACATATAGTAGTGTACAATAATCTGTTAATTATAATTATTGAATGAAACTTGGTGAATTTTAAAACAATGTTTTACAAAACTTCAGCAGCATATTTTGGCAGATAGATTGTCAACATCACTAGTGTGAAGTATTTGCTTTTGTTCTGCTTTATTAAAGAATTGGAAAGAGGTTAACGGTACCAATAATATATTTTATAATAATGCTAATTTTGTTTGAGTTTAGAAAACCAAAATCTGGATAAAGTGGATTGTTAATACTATTGAGAAGTGAGGGCACAACTCCTGACAATCAGTTTATAATGTAAATGGCCTCAATACAGTGTATCAGTTTCTGAATCACCATCCACCAGTCTGTACAGCATTGCATTGCTCACATTCATTGCACATCTTAAACAGTCCAGGAAATACTACTGTTTACTTCACAAATAATTACCAGTTCTGCAACTGGATGACCCATAAGTTTTCCTTTGAATCGCACTGTGGTTTAGTAAGATATCTGAGTATACTACATGAGAAAGCAAAGGATGTAGAGGAAGGTCATTCCTTACCATAGTAGAACATGCAGTGGATAGAAACATACATTCTCCTTACTAAAAAAAGAGCTTGCCTAAAAATTTAACTTACTCTGTTTTTTCATTTCTACACATTGTAATTTTTGCTGTGGTAAGTGATGGCCTTCCTTTCTAGTCCTTAATTTTACTCCTTAATTTCTGTAGCAACTACTGTCTCTTGAGTTTTACCAACTCCTCCAGAATACAAATAACTTCATTAGATAACCATATTACCCAATCCAAAAGCGAACTACACATTTGTTAAAGTCAAACCTTCAGCATTAACTCCTTTCTTGAGTTAGCATTTTCTTACATTAAATGCTCTCTTCCCTACAGCCAACGAATCGAAGATTTTCACAGTTGCTCTAATCAATAATCTCTCAATAAATACTGCAACATATTCCAACTTCTTATATTCTTGAACTATCTCCGTGAGCAATTTCTAGTTTTCTATCCCAACTAATGCACTTCGTAGCAATTCCAAATCATCTAAGATAACCAAAACCTTGTTCATATCTGTTAATTTCAACTGGGCCTTTCTCTCACTCCCCCATTTAACCCCTTCCCATCGTTTGCCAGCAGTATGATTTCCTATGATATTGCCCTGAAATTAGACTTATCATCTTTGTGTCTTTTTTTTTTTCCCCAATCTCATTTACAAAGGAGGCTTTCAGTGCTCTTAGTAAATCATTAAATTTTTTGACTATTACTTGCTATGAATAAACATACATTTCTTAAGCTATTTTGAAAGTTTATTTATCATTACAGCGTAGAATTTTCAGCATTACCGGTTGCAGATGCTTCAGTAGACCTTACATCCCACTGAACTTTACTGCCATATAATACAACTTAACTGAATATACTTTTTTTTTATTTTTAGAAACCACACTGCAAATCCTACAGCAGGTACTATACCCTCCCCTCTTTTCCCTCCTCATTATTACTAAGTCTGGTTCACCTCCTGTAATTCATTTTTTGTCTCTGGACATGACATTTGTGCCACATAACCCTCCTACCAAGACCACAAAATCACTATTTTGTATCTTATATGATCCTCACCACCAGTCAACTGTCTATAATACATTTGAATGGCATTCTAAATATGTTGATGTTCCACCACAATATCCCCGCGTAGGGGCCTGGTACGCAAGTGCCAGGTATGGGTTTGGCGAACCCACGGTGCCCGAGCTGGAAACTTGAGAGCGCTGCAAGTTTCCCACACCGTAAACTCCTACCATGATTCAACGACCACCGTAGGCCGTGGCGGTGGAACGTTGTGTGCCTAGGAGAACGGGGATCTTGGCTTCATCGCCCGGATCATGAGGAAGGAACAAACCTCAAAAAAAAAAAAAAACCTCAACCTCAAGGTCAGATACGTGCCGAGGAGGTGAATGGGTGATGAGGGAGATCACTCGCTAACGTGCAGCCTCAGGGGCACCTGCGCATCCCTGTTGTATTAGCATTTCCTTTTTAATTGGTTATACTCGTGGGACCAAAATTCAGGCCCTCAATAAAACCAATAAAAAAACCTGCGGTATGGGTGTGCCGCAGGCTGATATAAATACACCCAGTTCTAAGAAGTGGGCGAAGGTTGATACCCCCCCCCCCCCTTCCCCCTGCTTCTGACAGTGACAGTAACAGAAAAGTATGTTCGTGACCATGCAAAGAGTAAAAGTAACAAACATTTGAAAAAGTGTCGCCCTTCTATATTTCAAAGGGTCTCGTTGGTAGCCTTAATTCTGTTAAAAAACTGAGGAACGGGTCACTGCTGCTGGTAACAGTCACCAGTAAGCAAGCTACCCAACTGCTGAATTGTGAGAAGCTCGGGAAATTCGCCGTAAAATGCGAACTCCATAAGTCCCTAAACTCCAGTAAATGCGTAGTCACCTGCCGTGTTGTCATAGATTTAGGGACATACGAGCTTCTTAACGAATGGAAATCTCAGAAAGTGATCTAAGTACGTCAGATCACACAAAGGGTAAATGGCAATCTTGAAAAGACTGCCACCTTTGTCCTGACGTTTGACGCTCCAGTATTGCCCAAGATTATCATGGCCGGATACCTAAACCTGAACTTCCGTCAGTATGTCCCGGACCCAATGCGGTACTTCCATTGCCAGAGCTTCTGGCATACGATGGCATCAGGTAAGGGCAACCCCACTTGTGGCAAGTGCAGGAAGGATGCACACAAACCAGGCGTTAGTTGCATGCTGCCACCAGTGTGTGACAACTGTACCGTGTTGCACCCTTCATGGAGTAGGGAGTGTCAAGTGTATCTTGAAGAGCACAAGATACAGGCGGTGAAGACCAAAGAGCAGATTCCTTACAGGGAAGGTAAGAAGAAGGCCAAGTTACTTGCCGCCCCCGTTTTTGCAACTAGTTTTGCTAAGATGGCTTCAGCTCCTGTCAGGAAACAAATTGTTGCAGACATGGGCACAAGCTCTACGTGCTCATGTCAGTGCAAATGCAGTGCTAAACCTGCTAAGGTCATAACGCCTAAGACTGCGGACGTTGGTAGCAACATGTCTGCGACCTCGATCACACAAGCAGCAGTGAAACAGGACCCACCAGCAGTAGCAGTGAAATTTGCGACACCTCCAATACCACCACGTGTCACGAAAGCAGTAGCACTACCAACTGCTACCAGCATTACTGGAGGTGACCAGAAGATACGGGGTCCGAAGTTTAGGCTGATGGGCCCCACTCAGTTCGTTAAATCTCCCTCTTCGTCCCCTCCCAGAACACCTGGTAAAAGGGAAAGAAATGGAAAGAGGGCGAAGAAGAAGGAGGCTAAGGAGGTAGTGGATGAGGACACTGAGTCGGAGATGTCTGACTGTTTGGAGCCAGAGGAAACTGCAATGCTGGTGGACGACACTGGTCCTGTTCCTCAGCAGACAGAGACCGAAGACCCACCCGAACCGGGGCGGGTGAGGTTAAATAGATAAGGATGGCTCCCATACTCCAGTGGAACATCAGCGGTTTTATGGCTCACAAACAGGAGTTACAACTCTTAGCACAGTCTGATCCTTTGTGTGTCTGTCTCCAAGAGAGACATTCAGACCAACACACCAACCTGTGCTAAGAGACTATGATGTTTACCGAAACGATGATACCAAGGGTGATCGAGCGAAAGGGGAGTGGCTGTGTTTGTACGGAACACTGTTCACTCCGAACCTGTTGCTCTCAGCTCTAACCTACAGGCAGTAGCTGCCAAAATTCATGGACCGGTACAAATGACAGTATGCTCGTTATATCTACCGCTGGGGTCACCAGTTGATTTCGGTCAACTGGCTGATTTATTGTGGCAAATTTCCCGGCCTTTTCTCCTGCTAGGAGACTTTAACGTGCACAGTGCTCTTCTTCACTAATGGACTCCGTGCGCTGGGAAGTGGATCGTGACCTTCATGGAAGCAACCAATTCCAGATACGGCTGCACGTGGAGCTCGAGCAGGGAGGAAGAACTAACCATCACAAATGGAATGTCAGCTTAGCTGATTGGCAGCTCTATCACCATTCAGTTACTATTCACCAGTGTGAGAACATTGATGAAAAGGTGAAGCACTTCACCGAAGTGATTCACCGGGCGACTGATATTTCCATGCCTAACAACTCAGGAGCGCTGCGAAGAATGCCTGTCCCTTGGTGGAGCGATGAATGCTATTCCGCCATTCAGGGCTGCAGACGGGCCTTGCGCCATTTCAGGTTGCACCCAACCCCTGACAACCTCGCGGCGTTCAGAGTTGCTAGAGCTAAGGCGCGTCGAGTGATTAAGTGATTAAGGAGAGCAAGAGAAGGTCATGGCAGACCTTTGTGAGTACCATTAACCATTCCAGTTCATCAACAAAAGTATCTGGATTACTGGATCGTGGATGTGTTGTCACCGACGAGCGAAGCATAGTGCTGCTGATGGCAGAAAAATTCACTGCCATCACTTGGTCTGCCAGTTTCGATCCTCGGTTCCAGGAACGAAGGAGTGCTGCTGAGAGGCACGTGCTGTGCTTTGTTTCGTCAGATACAGAGGCCTACAACAGGCCATTTACGCTTTGGGAGCTCGAGTTGGCGTTGAATAGCACAAAAGACACTGCTCCAGGGCCTGATCTGATCCAGTACCAGATGCTGAGGCATCTTAATAATAATGCTAAATAGCTTCTGGATATTTTTAACTGTATATGGACCGAGGGATACTTCCCCAACTCCTGGAAAGAAGCAAGGCTCATCCCTATTTTAAAACCTGGGAAGGATAAGTTGTTGTCAGGTAGTTATCGTAGCATCGGCCTTACAAGCTGCGTGGGGAAGACGCTGGAGAGGATGGTGAATCGCCGCCTCGTCTGGTGTCTAGAATTCCAAAAACTTCTGAGTTGCTTTCAGTGTGGATTCAGGAAGTTCCGTTCCACCTTGGAACACCTGATCCTGCTGGAAGCGGCCATACAGGATGCATTCATCCGCAGCCAATACCTAAGCGGCCATACAGGATGCATTCATCCGCAGCCAATACCTTATGGGTGTATTTTTCGACATTGAAAAGGCCTACCTGGTGGCATGTTATTTTAAAGCAGCTGCATGAGTGGGGATTTTGGGGTAACTCCCCCGTTTTTTAAAATCGTTTTTATCAGAGCGTTGCTTCTGGTACAGAGTCGGCAGTGAAGCATCTGATCTTTTTATTAAGGAAATTGGTGTTCCTCAAGGATAAGTTTTAAGTGTGACTCTCTTCGTGATTGCTATTAATAGCATTGCAGCCATAATAAGGGGTCCTGTAGGGTACTGCTTATATGTGGATGATTTTATAATTTTTTGTACATCGTCCAGCCTGAGAAGCGCCGAGCAGCAGATCCAACTCGTGCTGAACAGGCCGGATGAATGGTCAGTGCACACCGGTTTTTGTTTCTCTGCCGAGAAAACCCGTTGTGTACTTTTTACTCGTAACAGAAGCCTTTTACCTAGAGGAATACTGTTTTACGTTTTACTGAAACTGTTTGGTTTCTGGGCCTCATTTTAGACAACAGGTTAACCTGGCTACCACATCTCAAAGATGTGAAAGCCAGAGCCTCAAAAGCTTTAAATGTTTTAAAATGTTTGTGTGACAGGCCATGGGGTGCCGATCGCTCCTGCCTGCTACAATTTTATAGAGCCTTTGTACGGTCGTGTTTAGAGTATGGTTGCATCGTATACGGTTCGGCACGGGACAGTTATCTACGCATTTTAGATAGTGTCCACCATGCGGGTATTCGGCTTGCCACGGGTGCCTACCAGTGCTGGAGTCTGGTGAGGCGCCGCTTTCCATCTGCCGACATATGCTCATGGTGCGACACTATTTACATATTGCTACTACACCAGTCAGTCCCATGTACGACGTAGTAACGCATCCTACCTTCGTTCAGCACTACACCAACCGCCAGTGAGCGACGAAACAGTTCAGTATCCGTACAAAGGCTCTGTTGGAGCGTTATGGTTGTGAGCTGCCCCCTTTTTATCACCAGGGTTGGAGTAAATCTCCACCCTGGCTTTTAAAGAGACCCAGAACTATTTTAGACTTGTCACGATACAGTAAGTTGTTTACTGCTGACAAGGTATTTATTAGAGTTTTTAACAACGTTTTAAGCCATCATTCTGATTTTACCCCGGTGTATACGGATGGGTCTAAGCAGGCTAACAGAGTAGGTTGCTCCGTCATGTTTCCTCGAGCGACTTACACATACAAACTGGATAGCAGGTGCAGTGTTTACACTGCCGAGTGCTATGCCCTGTTAAAGTCGCTCCACCATTTGAAGGTAAGTCACGATATGAATTACATCATTTGCTGTGATTCCCTCAGTTGTATTCAGGCATTAATATACATGTACCCAGCAGACCGTTTGGACCAGGACATACAGGATGCCCTCCTTTCTCTTCAATCTCATGGAAAGGAGGTATTATTCTGCTGGGTACCAGGCCATGTGGGAATCGGGGGGGAATGAGGCAGCCGATGTAGCTGCCAAGTTAGCCTGCGACAAGGTTGGAATCGACTTTGCTCCGGTCCCATAGTCAGACCTTGTCTCGGCAGTGAATAGAAAAATATTCGATGTATGGCAGAGGCAGTGGCAGTGTCTGGAAGCCGAGCATAATAAGCTCTGGCTGGTCAAACCAACCGTTCAGCTGTGGAGCAGCTCCTTCCATCAGGCGAGGAGGGATGAGGTTATCCTTACTCGCCTCCATATAGGGCACTGTCCTCTGACACACAGTTTCCTTCTCCTCCGAGAGGACCCTCTGGAATTTGATGCTTGTGGCGTGCCATTGTCGGTGCGCCACAATTTAACTGAGTGCGTATTATATTTAGATTTAAGGGCAGACGTTGGCTTTGCCAACGATCTGTCCCTTATTTTAGACAATGATAGTGGCAATGTAGTGAAGGTTTTAGAATTTGGTGTAGTAGCCGGTCTTGTGCCAAAAATTTTTGGGAGATAGATTGGAGACCCCTTTAGTCTCCAATCCTCACATATTGTGATAGTTTTAATTTTCTAACCTGGTAGGCCTTTTTACTGTCAACCAGGTACTCCATTTTTATTATTATTATTATTTTTGTGGCCCATCTACAGCCATCATTTTAACATTTCTGTTTTATCTGTCTTCGCTGTCTGTGTGGCTGACCCCTTTACAGTCGGTCACACAAACGGTAATTATGTTAATTTTTAAATCAGATTGCCAAGTCAGTCATGTTACGGCACTAATGACCCCGTCGTCAGTATGCCCTAAAGCACAAACAACAACAACAACATCCACCGCAATATTACTTAATATTAATTAGCTATTTACAAAAGTGAATGTTTCGGTAATAAATCTTCTCTGTAGATTACATTTCGCTTATGTGTAATTACACCTTATAATACCTGCTACAAACATTAATGCATTTGGAACTGTATGCATATGTGCTTATTTGGCTTATTTGTTCCTGATATCAAAGTCGACACAGGAGATTATGAAGCATAACTACCTTCATTATTCAAAGTACTAATCATTATGTAAGTTGTAATCTACATTAAACATTCTTTTCAATTGTTTTAAACAAAAAATTAGTTGTGTTCTTTCCTACACGTTTTCTTTTAGGTGATGGTCTCTGGCAATTTCAGCTTCTCAGTGTTGAGATTGTTAGAACTGATTTTCCTTCAAACTACTTTTGTCAGTAGCTGTTAGCTTTAAATGAAATACTGTCAAATCATCTTGGTTTTAGCAAACACAATTTTTTCCTTATTACGTTACTTTTTTTGGTTGTTTGTGCCTGCATTATAGTATCATCAGTGGATGGTATGGACCCTGACCTATTTGAAATTATATAGCCATTGTAGTTTCTTTCTCTGCTTTATTTTGGACTTTTCTGTAAGAACATAGTAAAGTTTCAGGTGTAAATTTGGTGAATGGCACAGAAACTGAAACCAGCCTTGGTTTGTGCTTGAAAGTTAGTGATATATACATAGATAAATTCAGTGGCAAATCCAAGATTTTGGTATTGGGGGGGGGGGGGGAGGTCCTTGACTGCCACCCTTATAAATCCATGTTGTCAGGGGTCACCTTGGTGGATTTGGGGGGGGGGCCTTGAGCCCCCTACCCTCCCCCCCTGGATTCGCCACTGGATGAATTATTAGTGGGAAAATTAAAGTAAACAGGCAAAAAATTACTGAGGAAAAAGCAATTCATGTAAAATTAATCTGTAAACAAAAAGTGAGGAAATTGTCTTCAGCCAGTTTAAAAGTAGTTTTGTAGAACTTTGATGACAGATGTTTTGGTGAAAGAGAGTTGAAAGATCTGGATTTCTACTGAAGCTACAGGAAACTTTGCTTTAGGATTTGTTTTCTGCTGTGAATTTATCAGCAACACAGATTTGATTAAATGTGTCATTGTGTATTTTTACTTACTAATATTAATTTCTGTATGTAATTGTTACAGAATTCAATAGCACAATCATTGATAAAGTTTACTTTCTACAACATCCAGAACATTTGTGGGAAAGTGGAAACTTTAAGGAAAGGTATTACTTTGGAAACTGTCCTCGGGACTTTGTGTACAGGTATGAAATATGTTATTTTGGATGACTGAAATGTTGAAGTAAACGTTTTATGAAAACAAAATTTTATCCATTGGGTTGTAATGTTATTTGTATAATCAATCCTTGTGGAAGAACAATTTAATAGTTTACTAATTTTTTTCATTAAATGTCATTGATAGGGTTAATCCTTTAATCTGAAGTTATTAACAGATCAGACTGGATATATCAATTTCAGATTTACACTTTTCCTTAAAAACTCTCGAATAAAAGACTTTCCAGTATGCAGAAGTTATTTGGTTTTACAACTTTGATGTAATTGCTCTCCAAACATACTGCACTGAATCTATCAATACTATTATAGTAGGAAACATTACTTGAACTTTTTTGAAATACTGAGCAACATTTCAAGCACATTTTGATTAATGGGATATGTGGATTCAAAATGAGGTTTCATTACACAATTTCTTTGAGGGTTGCAGATAGAAGTCTGCTAGCTCTATCTTTGAGGGTTGCAGATAGAAGTCTGCTAGCTCTAAGTTAGTTGAATACAGAGATTTAGAAACAATGTATGTTCCTGGTTAGAAACTCATGTTCACATGAAACATTAGAAAGCTAGAAATGAAGTTACGGAAAACACCCATTTGCTCGAATCTAATAGTACAAAAGAGCTGCCTCAAGATCATAATGGAAGTTACATTTAGATCCAGTCATTATTTATGGTCTAATTTAAAATATTATAATAGTTAATAAAACAGTTATTAGATAAGCATGTTGCCAACAGTTACTGATCACTTAATAAGGATTATTGATCACATATTTACTGAATTATGTAATGCTTTGCAAGGCACCTCGCGTATTAGCGATATTTCTGAGTCCTGGTGGAACGATTCAATGCGGCGTGTTTAAGTTCGTGATTAAATGTTCCTATTACTACAGGTTCAATTTCGTCCGGTCGCCAGTGGGGATTCCACAACTAATTCTAAGAATTAAAGTTATTCATAAAACTAATCACTTGAAGCAGCTCGTGATGGCAACTATACTACTAACATGGGTAGGAATTACTACCACACAAATCAAATAAGTTTGCATTCAACACACAACTTTATTATCTGGAGGAACACGAAAAATACACCGCCGAAGTATCCACCAGTTACAGTGACCCGTGTAATCGAACTTCTATCACCAAAGTTTGCAGGATTCGAACCGAGTAGGCGAAAATATTATGCGGTGCCACTATCACAGTAATTAGAAAGTTCGGAGTACTGTCCTCGTCCGTGTACACTGAACACTCCGCATAACACTTGAAATTACAGTACGCGTTAGTTGCACCATTACAAACACTTTTAGGTTATCGTTCCCGCGGTATTGTCCTCAACAGTCGGCAACTCCCGCCATTAGGTCCACACGGTATTGCAGCGTACTGTCGACTGTCGCCATATTGTTTTGACACCGTCAAAGATATCCCCACTCACAGATACTCCTCTCGATCTGTGTTAGTTCGATGGTATCGTCACAGCTTGCTTGCCAAAGAGCTGCATACTTGAATGAGTATTGATGTATGTCAGTTTGAATGATTGCATAACATATTGACTCATTGTTTTACGGTATTGCCATACAGTCCTTGTTGAGTTGAATGAACTGATGTGAGTACTTGCTGCCACTATAAAAACCATTATGGTTATGATTTTTAGGCACTTTATCCCCATTGTACTCTTCTATATACTTCATTTTAGAAGTAGTAAACAATGTTACAAGATGATATGATTGGCAGAATGTGAAGCAGGTTGACTCTTAGTGTTATAGTGTAGGTGCTGTCCTAGGGGAAATGAAATGATGTTGGTTCTTGCTGCCACTGTACAAACCATCCTGGTTACAGTTTTTAGGAATTTTATTCCCTTTGTACTCTTTTGAGGCAGTATCCAACCAACCTTTGGATTGTGGTCTAAGGCCCTCTTCACACTGCACAATTCTCCGGTGACGCGCTGGAGACTCGTGTATCTTGAGAGTATCCAATATATCACTTCCAATGTTGTGTAATGGGGAGACACAAACGGCACAACTCCCAAGAGACACGTATCCTACCAGTCTCATGCGACCTGCAAGGAAGTCGCCAGACAGTCGCGTCGCTTGGGAGTCTTGTGAAACATGGTTGATGAACACGTGTTCAAGTTAACTTTGTGGGTGAATTAGAGAAAAGAGTAGGTGTAATTAGTATTCAGTAATTTTCTTTATCATTTTAAACTATTTCATAGTATTTGGCTGTAATAGACTGTTTTGTAAGATTCTGACAATGAATGCTAGGTTGTCACTTGTACTCATTGTTGATATTATTCCTTTCAAAGTGTGGAGGAAACATCAGTCTTCATTGCTTGGTTCGTTTAAATAGGTAACAAGCAATATAAATCGTCAAGCATTTTTGTAGTAATTGGTCAGAGGCATATGTGAAAGAATCAGCGAACAGTTTGATAAAAACAGAAGTTAAATTTATTTTTTGTGAGTCTTCATTTGGTTAGTTGTAACTTGTCATTTGATGAAGAATTTCAGGAAGTTATAATTATGTATTGTGAGAGAATGCTTTTTTCCATAGTAAATATCGACTCTTGTTGGGTATGTGTGGTGTAACATCAATAATATTTTAATTAATTAATACTTTAAAAACCTTGCATGTTTATTTACTTTTCATTATTTCTTACCAATAGTATTAACTTCAAAATTTCACAAGTGATCAATATATTATTAAATTTGTTTATTTACCTACCTATGTTTCTCTTCTATTCCTCTCCTATGTTTGATTTAAGAATGGCAACACAATCTTCAGATTTTTCTTATTCTGTAATAGTTGTAGCAGTAATAGGCGACGATAACATCACCACCACTTGATGAAAAATTCAGTTAGAAGCCACAGCAGGGATGTTTATTAGAATGACTCTTACCATGTCTAGAGGCAGACTGAAGGGACTCTATCACTTCATAGTGTCCTCAGTATGTGGCATTAGGTCGCCTATTGAGTATCGTACTCGCAGCCAACTGAAATTAACGATACTCAAGTCTCAGTCAAGTCACTTCGGAATTGTGCAGGTTTGTTCAAAAAGTAATGGGAATTTTGAAATGTCGTGAGTTATATTAGTCTGATTATTACGATTTTTTTTTATTGTTGTTGTTGGCAAACGTGTTAAAAGTATCTCTACATTTTGAGCTGTATTGGATGTTTAGCCTCTTGTCAGCTGTTAAAAGGATAACACGTGTTTTGATACAATCGACAATTTTTCATTTGTATAAATCATGCATCAGAGAATTTGCATTAAATTTTGCTATAAAAATGGAATTAAGTGCAACAAAGTTTTAGAAATGTTAAATATCGAGTATATGCGTTTTTCAAGAAGCCATGAAGGCGTTGAAGATGACGAACGTATGGGTGTTCCTAGCACGTCAATAACCGATAAAAACATGGAAAAAGTGAAAGAAATGATATGAACAATCTCCGAATCACAATTAAAGAAGTGGCTGATTATGATGGCATATGAGTTGGCTCATGCCATGAAATTTTTTCATCTGTTTTTGGTATGAAATGTGTTGCAGCAAAATTTGTTCCAAAAGTGTTGAGTTTTTAACAAAAACAATGGCGAATGGAAGCTACTCAGGAATGGCTGAATGACGTCAACAACGATGCAGAACTATTGGAATGTGTCATAACAGGTAATGAAACATGGGTTTATGGGAATGATATTGAAACTAAGGCTCAGTCGTCCCAGTGGAGGCATTCTGGATTACCAAGACCAAAAAAAGCTCGGCAAGTTTGGTCAAATGTGAATGTTATGCTCCCTGTGTTCTTCAATTTTAATGGTATAGTGCACCTTGAGTTCTTGTCATAAGGTCAAATGTTCAATAAGGAATACTACCTTTAAGTTCAACACCGTTTGCGTGAAGCAGTCCGAAGAAAATGCCTGGATTTGTGGCAAAACAATTCATGGCGTTTGCATCACGATAATGCACCTGCTCACACATCATTGCTTGTTCATGAATTTTTGGCCCTGTGTGACTTTTTTCTGTTCCAAAAAATAAATAGAACCTTGAAGGGTCATTGTTTTACAAGCATATATGAGATTAAAAATGCGCCACAGAAAGAGCTCAAAGTTATCTCAAAGATCGAGTTCCAGAAGTGTTTTGGGGATTGGAAGAAGAGCTAGCATAAGTATGTAATAATGAATGGGAACTATTTTGAAGGGGATATCATCAATGTAGACGAATAATTAAAACGCTTTTAAAAAAATGAAAATTTCAATTATTTTTTGTAACACACCTCATATAAGGAAGAATATGGAAATAAAACCCAACATCTACCATAGATGACAGCAGCTGTGAATGATGGACATAAAAAAGACAAACACATGTAATGCAACATTACACTGTTGAACTTTGTTCTTGCACATAGACGAGACATTTCCTGGTGTTAGATGTGATAACATCATCGCCCAAGTTTGGTAAAGGTATCCCATGGCAGATATCAGATTTGTAAATGAAATAATTGGAAGTTATAATTATACATTTGCTATCAAATTAAGCAAGATACATGCGGATCTTATACAGTAAAAGCTCCTTATTCATGGGGGATACGTTCTGTAAATATGCCACGAATATGGAATGGTAATTTGTATGGGGTTATAGGGGATGAATCCAAGATTTTTTTAAAAAAATCTAATTATTATTGTTGGGCTTAGGCAGTGTTTTAAAGAATTTAGTAATTTTTCGTTGTTTTGCTACTTTTAAAAGATCTTTCAATTCAGATTGATATTCAGTTGTGGCATAAACAATTTTTCTTTCCATGGATCAATTTTCATGAAGAAATCATAAAGCTCATTTGCCATCCGCATACCTACATCCAGGTTTTTAAAATTAAATGTCACCATTTCAGTGCTCATTGAAGCCTCTTGTTCAAGGGGATGGGGATTTAACATTTCCTCCAAGTCGATTTCACTCAAATTTTCATCTTTTGATTCAAGCAGCTCTTGAATGTCTATCTATTAAAAACCATCTCGTCCTACTCCATTTGCAAGTTGAGTAATGTTTGTAGTTAAAAGTTTCAATTTGCATGGATTCTCCATTTCCTACAGTGAGATCAGGCTACAGTTTTTTCCAGCACGGTTTCAATGTGTATGGTTTAAGTTCTTCCAACGATTCTTTTATTGTAACAATCCATTTTGCTATGTCAAAATTTTTAAATTGGGAATAAAGCAGAGGAGACACGTGTTATTCACTTATAATTATTGCAATGACTGACTAGTTGAAGTAATTATAGATTCAGAGCCGGTTGTGGTGGTACGGCTTTTATCAGAGATTGTAGAGGAACATCTAACACAGCGGCAGCGACAGCTTTTGAAAATAGGTTTAGTGGCAATAAGATTTGTTTTTTAGTTATTTCAGTTACATAGAATGACTCTCGGCACATGCCAGCAATACTCAAACAATGCCGACACATTAGTAAAGGATACTGAATCCACTGAATGTACCAAATGGATACACGAATAATAAAAATTTCAAATGGTGAATACTGAAAGTTGTCAGAATTATTTTATCCGTGAATACTGAAACCGCGAATACAAAAAGTTGTCACAATTATTTTTTCCACGAATACTGAAACTGCAAATAAAGAGCTTTGAACGTATTTTTTTTTTTTAAAAAAATACTCCATCTAAATGTTTTCCATCTTGGCAGAAACACTTACTGAATCTATTGATGGCATTCTTAGCAACACATTTCAGTAGCGAATGTGGAACAGCGTTCACTTCTCCCTCAATATTTTCTCTTAATTCTGATATATATGTTGGGTTGCTATCATACACTTTTCCCTTAAGGTATCCCCACAGAAAAAAGTCCATGGAGGGTGAGATCTGGTTATCTGGGTGGCCATGCAGTGTCACCACATCAACTAATCAATTTTATTACAGGGAATTGTTTGTGTAAAATTTTCATTGTGGCTCCTGCTATGTGAGGTGTGGCATTATTTGACTGAAATCATATGTGTGAACTGTATGACTGATGCTCTCTAAGTCTAGGCATAAAATATTAATTTATCATGCAGCATACGAATCGCCATCAACAGTTATGGTCACCCCATGGGAATTTTGGAAGAAAAATGGCCCTATTATTCCATTAGTGAACAGGGCTTCCCAAACGGTTACTTTCAGTATATGCAGTATTTGTTGGCATTTCAATCTCAGGTTTTGTCCCTTCAGTGCCCTATACAAACAGTTTTGCTTGTTAACACATCCATTTCAATGGAAGTGTGCTTCGTCATTAAACCAAATTGAGTTTATAGTTCTAATTCAGTTCAACATGTTTTCACAGATATCCTTGCACATTCTGTGATCACTCGGTTTAAGAGCCTGCACCAATTAAATCTTAAAAGGGTGGAGTTTGATATCTATGCTTAATATTCAGTTCATCATTGTTTTTGTCAACCCCAAAGATGATGGACGCTCTCCAGCGTATGGACTGGCGTGGATTTTCTCATACACTGTTTTCAACACATTCAATGTTTTCTTCAGTTTTTTATGTTTGGCTGGGGCCTGGATGTGAGTTGTTAATGATTGAATCTGTTGTGTGGAACTTTTGTACCCATTTTTTAATTAAATTTTCACTTGATGCATCACTTAATCAATCAATGCTTAAATGTGAACAAAATTTCTGGAGACCAATCATCCATTAATCATTGCTTTTAAAGTACGCCTCAAGTGTAAACGTGCATCTTTCACCATTCCGCTGTGACATTGCGACTAACAATCTGCACGAATGTCATTCTGAACAATACTCCCTCCATGTTCCTCTGCGTAACAGTTGTAGAAATATTCAAATTTCATATCCGCCACAGGACACACTGTAGTTTTTTATGAGTAGGGTGACGGACACTAAAGAGATGATATGACTGTCAGAGTATTGTAATATTAGCTTCCCTCTTTTGATATAGCTCCTTCTTCTAGAATATAGGTTCCTAAACTGGAGGGAGAGGGTGGCATGCCCCTTCAGGGCGGTGCAGAAACATGTCAGAATGGGGGTAGAGTGTGAGGTAGCTTTGCCACCAGTGCGAACGATACCCTGGCTCTACACCGTTGGAAGTATTGTCTCCTTCACCACCTCGTAGAGTTGAAGACCTTTATTCTAACATCACTTAGTGAGTTTCCTCTGAGATGTCATTGTTAGTTCTGAGAAGTAGACATTGACCATTTTAATAATAAAATTGTGGGGGGGGGGGAGGGTGAATGGGGGCGGCTTTTATTTTAACTGAAAAGGGCCATGGTAAGTAATGCTTTGGTAACTTCTATTCTAGAACCTTGGTGCTGATAAAATGGCCTCTCAATAATCTACAAACCTATTATGGATTGGGTGGACCACAAGGATTCTCCAACCCCCTCCTCCCCCCACCTTAAAAAAAGGACCAGGTTCACCTGCCACAAATGCTCCATGGAGTGACTGTAACATAAAGGTATGTCAAGTAGATAATGTTTTTATAATGATTGCCAAAGATAGGAGGGTGCTTCAAAAATGTATCAGAACGATTGGAGGGACTAACTTAAAATGTAGAAGTTTGTTTTATTCATTAAAACTATACAGAAACATGAGCTCTGATGGCAAGATATTTGTTTGTTTGCACTGCAAAGCCACTATTGGATTCTGAACTCCGCAATTGACATTTAGAGAAATCATGATGTTTCTGCATCACAGATAATTTGGTAGACACCAAAGGTCACTCTCTGTATGGTGCATAGTAAAGTGTCCCCTGGAGGAAGGCAGTGTAGCTTGCCAAGGTGTACCAGTCTTGGCTATTAGAGTGAAGCTGTGCCTATGTGGAGGAGGTGTCCCACAGTGGTCTTCGGTTGTAGGTGTGTGTGTTTCGCTGTGCCAGCTAGATTGGAAGTTGTGTATAGGAATCCTGGGATGATAGATCCAGCCAGCACTCTGACCTGTAACAAACAGCCTTAGGCTTTTGGTATGGATTTCAGAAGGAGGTGGTACATCCAGACAGTGAATAAGACTTGCTTTTTGATTAGACAACTTGAAATAAACATCATTGTTGGGCTTAGCATAGTGATGATAGCCTTGGAGGCATTTCTGTGATTGTAGCAGTATACTGGACATGAATCCCTCTGGAGCCTGTTTTCACTATAATCTGAAAACTCATTTTATCTAATGAAATGGCAGGAACCCTCAACCTTTTTTCCCCCTTACTCTCTGCTTTGGCACAGTCCATGACAGATTTGTTGGACAGCTCCCTTTTTCCTAATAACTTCAGGGGCTCTTTACAAATAGGCCTTATTGGACCTGCTGGCATATTTCAGCAAAGTATCCACATAGCCATTAGCTTTCTCACACAGGCGCTATAGAATAACTGCTATAACTGTTTTTGTATTGTGTACAGTAAGAAGATATTGTCTTTGAAATATGTATTATTTGTTTCAATTTGATTGAAACTCAATTTAGTGACAGCTGTACTGCAATGATAATTCAGCAGATTCATTACAAGAATATTTTTATTGAATTTCCTGGCTGCTTCAACATTAATGATATGTCATAATATGCCATAATTACTGTGCTAAAATCTCATACCACAGAAATTAATTTTCAACCAACCTACACAGTATATCTTTCTGTGATTTTTCATGCCAGGAAAAGTGCAGGTACTGAACATGGTGGTTAAGCGATAATGTTCAGGAATCGTATTCAGGAAGAAGCCAATTTGAATCTTCAACCGGGGATCCATATTTGGGTTTTCCATGGTTTCCCCAAATCACTCCAGGCGGATTCTGGGATGCTTCCTTTAAAAGGCCATGGACGAATTCATTCCCATTCCTTGCCCTCCCCCCCCCCCCCCCACTCCCCCACATCCATTCCTGCCTTCCTCTGTTCTTTCTTCCTTGGTAGCCATTTTGATTTCCTGAAAGTAATTGGATCCTGCTTCTCCAAACAAAACTGTCTGTTGGTCAGCAACGTCTTGTTCTAAAATATATGTCACTGTCTTCAATAAGCTGTATAATTTATTTCTCAACTTAAATCCTGTCATAATTTACAGTTTCTGTTGTGTTCTCTTCAGCTACTTAACTAGTGCCCCAGTAAACTTGTAATCCCTTCATTTTTTATAACACTCTTGACCAATTATGGTCAGTTTGTCCACTCTTAACATGAGAAATGTGGTCATCCATATCATCCATACTTCGTAATGGAGAACATTATCTTTATTACTGAAGTGATTATTTTTATTTTTATGAAAAGCTAAATATCATTTAACATAGTGCCAGAGTTGTAGTTAATGATTTCAATATTTCATTACTAATGGGATACATTTTTTTTCTCGCAAATATGCCATGCACTTGTAACACCATGAGATGTCTAGGTGCCTGAATAATTTGACCCTGGCCAAAGAAAATTGGGAATTTAAAAAGGGTTGGTAACTTAAATGTATTTTAATACTCCTACTGCATGTAGGAAGTTAGGGTTTGATTTCCCAAATTTGACTTTTTTAAAAAATACTACTCGACATTTTTAAAAATGATAATACAGCCTTATGTGAAAAAAATCCTTATTGATGGTTGATCCATGGTCAGGCCAAATTGTCATCACCGTGAATGATAATTTTTGTGATAGCCTTAGAGAAGTAATATACACCATAATTCCTGGGAAATATATGCTGCTCTGTTAAGAGCTGTGGCAAATAGTGTTTTGTAATAATGTTATACATATTCATTCAATTATCCACCATCATTTAAGTGCTACGGTTTTTTCAGAGATTTATTTAATATGCTTAGTTTGATTCCAAATCATTAGAAAAATGAGTGTCGTTATTAAATGTCAAGTGACATTTGATTTTGATAATTGTTTTTATTTTAAAAAGAAAAATGTGCTTGAGGTAAAAATGGAGACTTTTCTGGTGTATGCTTGAAATGAAGTCTTCACGGCAGTTAGTGTTTTGAAAACACGATATTTTGACAACTAGCTCCGCCGTCTTCATCAGGTGTGTAGACATCTTCTCAGGTCTGCTGACTGTGAGATACTGAGACAGCCCCTTTTTGCTGCACCTCCTTATATAGCTGATGGCTGTACTGTAGCCTCACCCACTTGCAGCCAGCTGCCGGGCGCAGGCCATGAAGAGGGCTGTGGGCTATATTAGGAGGTGCGGGAGCTGGGCTGTCTCAGTATCTGACGGTCAGCCGACCTGTGCAGATGTCTCCACACCTGATGAAGACGACAGAGCTAGTCGTCGAAATATCGTGTTTTCAAAACACTATCCGGCAGTACACCCATGAAGACTTCATTTCAGAAATGTGCTTGTTGAGGTTTGGTTCATAAAATTTACTCTGCATAAGTTTGAATTCTGCTTCAAATATTTTTATGATGAATATCACAGGCATTGGCTGTTATGGGTAGTATATATATATATATATATATGAGACAAACAGGAAAATGCTCTAAGGCAATAAAACTAAAGAAGGATAGGGAAATATGACCCAACACTTACCAAAGATGAAGGCGGCTGGGACGACAAACATAAAAAAAAAAAAAAAATCGCAAGAGAAGCGCAATATTTCAGCCTACAGCCTTATACGTGCAGAAGTGAGACACCAGGTGGAGTCTGATGTGTACACGGAGACCGCCGACTGGTGAACGGCATTGCTGGTGCGGATGGTAGTTTAAAGGGGGGGGGGGGTGCTCAAATATTGGATCGATAATTGATACTGTAGATGGTATATTATCATTGAAAGAGGTAAATCAACATAACTACTGGGTGAGAATACATATATTAAAAAAAATGTAAAAACTATAAGTGAAAAATAAAAAATCATAAATATAAGAAATGTAAATTGTATAGATAATAAGTGCTGCATCTGGTTGGAGGAATTTATTGGAGATTGAGGCCAGGAGGATTTCTGGTGTCAAGGATATTATGATAGGCTAGTTCCCATCTACGTAGTTCAGAGGAGGTTGTGTTGTCAATTGTGTTCGTCGTCCCAGCCGCCTTCATCTGTGGTAAGTGTTGGATCGTATTTCCCTATCCTTCCTTAGTTTTATTTATATATATATTGGGCACTTGTTGCATTGAAATGATAATAAAAATGTCTCAATATAATTTTCTTAAAAATGAACCTGCAGTAAAATAAACCGTTTGAGGTTTTGTTGAGACAGGAAACCTGCTTGGCGTTTTTTAAATAGAGGAATTTTCAATTAATACAAATATCCAACTCCAAAAATTTTTAACTGCCATTTAATTTTTTAAATTTAAAATGCCAACTGTTAAAAAAAAAAGCAATAAAAAGAAAAGTCCAAAAACATTTGGGACTGCCAGGAATTGAGCCTGACTTTTTCTGTGGCAAACCATTACGTTTGATGATACTAGTGGCATCAAAACAATATTTAAGCTACTAACCCATTTGAATTTCTAAATTAACTTCTTTGGATATAAGCATACCTACCAATAAAAATTTTCATCTTAATAAACATTCCGGTCCTAACAGCTTATCCTTGTTTGGTATATTTCACTCCATGCTTACAAAATTGTTTGCACAAATTGTTAATAAGCCATTTTTTTTTTTCATGAAACAGTCACTTCCAACTACCTTGTACTGATTTGTGGGAGCATGTATGGACTGCACAGTCAGACTTTAATATGAATAGCATATTGGGTAGGAATTCCAGTATCAACTTGATCCATTATTAAAAGACAATGTGTGGAATAATTTTTTTTTAAAAAATCAAGGTTTGAGTACTTTTAAATATTATTTAAATAACTTGTAGGAATACTGTGTTATAAAGAATTTGATGTTTGAGTGTGGTGGCACAGTTTTCCAAACGTTATTTTAGAAACCAGATATTACCATTTGCCTGCCTTAGATGGTTTTGAGTAGCTAATTTTGTTTTGTTTTTGTATGTAAGTTTTAATTTATCAGTGAACTACCAGATAAGTTTAAATAATTTAGTTTAGTGAGAAAATATTTTTATGCATGTATTTTTATTTTAGGAGGCTTGGAGAAACTAGTTTGTGGACAGGAAATTTCTGGGGGTATCCAAATATTTCTGCTGTTGATGTTAAATGCCTTTCATTCCATGGACATGTATCACTGCTATCAGAAGTTTTACATGATTCAGATGACAGGTGAGCAGGAAGTAATTATTATCACAGTGAGAGCTTCTTTCATATTTTCTTCTTTTCTCTGTTCCATTTTTGTTTCAAAAGTGTGTTATAATATTATGGGTGAGTTGGAAAGAAATATAAGTTTCATTTAGTGATCTCTTGTTCCTCCTCCTCTTTCCTGGACAATCCATTATACTTGTTACTCAGCCGATTAAAGTTTTTATAAGAAAATGGTCTTTTAAATTATTAAAATAAAGAAATTTGCTATGTTGAATCTATATACCACATGTGTTAAATGAAGTACAGACTGTTTTAAAACAATAGTAACAAATCAAAGAATTGTTAAATACTGATATGGAAAGAAAAGGTAAAATAAATTTATTACTTAAAAAATTGAGTGAATGAGGGTAGCTGCATCTAAACAAACACAAAAAATACATTTTGGGCCGGCTGAGTAAGAGATTGGCCTGCTCTCTCTCTCTCTCTCTCTCTCTCTCTCTCTCTCTCTCTCTCTCTCTCTGTGCGTGTCCTTTCCATTTTAATATACCTCAAAGTATTATTTCTCCCTTCTTCATTTTTTCTGAAATTGTTAAATACCGAATGACAAAGAGATACACATCAAAACTGTTTTACAATAGATTTTACTGCTTTTACCATCACTCCATTTGGGAAGACATAGACTTGAAACCCCATCCAGATTTGGGTTTTCCTGGTTTCCCCAATCACTCCAGGTGAATGCTGGGATGCTTCCTTCAAAAGGCCATGGCCAAATTCCTTCCCATTCCTCATCCCCAGTTTCATCCTGCCACTATTGATATCAACAAGGCGTAAAAGACATAAGTAAAAAAAAAAAAAAAAGTTTTTATCACAAACTAAAGTAGGTTTTAATTTGTATATCTGTTATTTGTGATAGTTGGTGTAGGTTATATTAGCCTGGGAAAATATTCTTTCAGATGCAGGATTCGAAACAATGATTGATGCCATGAAAGCAAATTATTTTAGTTTTTTTGCTGGTTGACAAGATATTTATTTTGATATATATTGTGCCATTTCTGTAATGGCATTAAGTTCTTCTTCTTCTGCACTGTTGCCTTCAGTACTTCTTTAACATTACTTCTTCCTGAAGTTCATCCATTTTGAAAAATGTGCCAAGTTTTTGTTTTTTGATAATATTAACCATTGATAGTTAAGTGAGAGGGTCATCTTGCAGAGAAAGTGGCTTGAATAAGTCCAGTTTGCGTCCCGAGCTCATAATAAAAGTGCAAGAGAACTACTATTGTGTTATTTACTTTGTGTTAATGCTAGTTAATAATGAATGACCATAATTTTTTTTTGAAACAATAATTAATTTTTTATAGATGGTATATATATGATACCTCGGGAGTCAAGCATGAAAATTATACACACGACTTTACTGCTTCATGTTACTTTATTTCATGGAAAAAATATTTGTCTTTACCTTTATTTCGACGAGCCATGTTGTACAGCTGCAGGATCCCAAGTTTCCAATCAGGGCTGCCAAAAGCAGAATATCGAACATATGAGCTGTGAGAAGCGCGATGTATATTGTAGATTATACGATAGACCAGAAAAGGTTCAGCTGTGCAGTGGCCCAAGATAAAAATAATTTCTGGAGGTATAATATATGATACCTCGGGACTGAAGAGGTTAAGTCCAGTTTGCTTTCATTGAATTCGTATTGTAATTTAGAACATTTCTATACCATGCACAAGTCTTTTTTTTTTTAAGTTTTATCACTCAACTTATAGAATAAATTGCCGCATTTGAAGCCTATAATTCATTTTCAGTATTTTAGCGAGTCTGACCATTATATCATAACCTTTCAAACACAGCAATATTTTGTTTTCAAGGCTCAGAACAGTGTCTTGTAGATTTTTTCAGTGAATTCTGGACGAAGCCAGATAAGGTTCTGTTTCTTCAGGATTAAACAGTATCCAGAATGCAGTAGGACATTAGTTTTCTCCCATAGATATAAAGTAATATCCCAGTATCTCAAAAGATTTTGTGACACATTGATCAGCAGGGTGAAGTGACAACCATCTGGTTTTTACATGTCACAGGAATGGAGCAAATTCATGTTTGTACACCTCATGAAATTCTTTTAAAGGTTTAACTAGGTTTGTGAAATTTAAGAAATGACTGCAGCTTCAGGATAAAATTCTCTTTCAGATTTATGCAACCCAGAGTATAATTTATACAATTGTAGTTAGGCTGTTAAATCTTACCATCACCGGAAACCCAGTTCGAATCCCCATCTTGGTGGGGATTTTCATAGGCCCTTAACTCTATCTTCATCTCTGGTACAGCTTGTTGTGTGATGTGAAGTACACCAGAACACTTCCGTGGTTTGGATTCCACGTTAAACTGTAGGTCCCCTGTACCCGGTAGGACTACCGGGTTAGGTAAAGGTGGCTACGACGGTAGGAATGCGCCTCCAATAGAAACCCTGTCACCAGATCATTATGACCACATGGAATAGTAATTCCTTTTTCTTCGTTACATTTTTTGCATCATTTTTGCCACCAGGAGATATGCTAAACTGTTTTTGACACAATTCCAACAACTTCAATGAATGTTTCGCCATGAGAGCAATCAGAGTTTTCCCCGAAACCACTGCCGCCTCAGAACTTCGAACATGGGAACTTGCATACCAAAATATCCTAGATACCAGACACCCACCCGGCCTCAACCACCGATAAAATTCCTTTCCTTCACACATCACTCATTATTATCAGTATTAGCATTATTGTCATTTAATTAATTACATGTAATTTATATATATGTATTTTATATTTTTTAATTTTTTTTTCTCTCTTTCCAAAATTATATATCTATATTTTTTGTTTTCATCTCTACATTCCATACCCTTTTGATATATTACTACTTCTATCACCTGTGATATAAATATTTATATATAACATCTTAGTCGCATTGCCATATTGATAATCCACTCAGTTATGTAACAATCTTCGGTGTGTGCACACCTCCCGAACCACATGACTCATTCTCTTTAACATGAAGAAGGTATAAGAGCGAAATATTGTGTATATTTGTGTGTTCGTGATATATGTTCTTCTCCCGTCGTTGCCTTCAACTTTGGTGAGTGATGAGTCATTTTCCCTTTCCTTGTAATTTATATTGCCTAAAGCCATTTCCTTTTTCCTTTGTTTAATGAATATAAGTTAAAGGTCATGGGGATCCGACAGCTCCTGCCACTTCCCGTAGGATTTGCAGAGGTAGAGCTCCACATTCCCACTTCAACCGTTGTTATTAGGATGGATGTGATGTGGTCAGCACCACGTTCTGACCATTCTTTACCTTCCCACGGAGCTTCCACCATTGTACTCATTGGATAGGGATCGAACCCTTGTCATCCAGGCCATAGTCAGGTGCTCTACCGCCTGAGTTACATGGCTGCCCAGTACAATGATTATGTTTTTGGATTTTTTTTTTTCGAAGGGGTAATTGTAGACAAATCTATAAGTAGCAACACTTTGTGACTTATGGTCATATTGAACTGAACTTATGTGGTAAAGATGTCTAGTTAATCATATTAAAAACTATGAAGTCATTGTTGATAGCAGTCACAAATAAATATTGTTTTATTATTGTTATTAAACCTTTTTATTTCCAAAGTCATTTGGTACATTGATATAATTGCATATCACAAAAAAAAACAAAACAAAGAGAATGTTATTGTAATGCAATATGATGGAAATCTCATTCATCATCAAGAAGATAAGAAACAAAAAAATAATTAAACAATAAAATAGTAATACAGTAACATGGAAATACTATCTCAGTCTTCTGGTTGGACATGAGCTGCATGTTTTGGATTGTGGTAGAAGTCTAGGTAAGCAGTTGATGTGATGTTTTTCTGACAATGCATCATCCAATCTGAATATTTTTAATCTGAAAGTGGCAGTAGCGATGAATAAGCATGTGACTGTTGCTATATAGTGTTCTATACTTGGCCTGCGACCTCAAAACTTGTGCATCAAATCAATTGTTTTGTAGTCTGTGTCATTCATGTTTGAATGATAAGATCCATGGTTTTTCCTTGTTCAGCATCAATACTCAATTTGAGACGATTTTACCCTTTCAACATTTTCGTCTTCTATCCAGTTCTTAACTTTTGAAGAAGCTTGTTTGAATTCAACAAATTCATTCTGTGACATCACACCAAGGAAGATAGGTGAACGCTTCTTCTAAAAAGCCATGGCCGAATTCCCTCCAGTTCCTTGCCTTCAATCCTTTCCCATCTCTAATGCCTCAACATAGACGAGGTGTAAAGCCAGAAATAAAAAATATCTGACATTTCACATCTTGTTTCGCTGTGTCTACCAAAGTGTACCACTGTTTTTGTGGTATATAAATGTACACCCTTGTTTTTGATCTCCTCAGTACGTACTATTCCCTTCGTTTTGGGTGTGTCCGTTTATTAACTTTTGTGTAATTGAATTAATAGGTAGTGTGATGACACTCACCGAATACATGAAAAATATATATCAATTTCTTTTTTTCAGCCACTGCAATTATAGGAAAAGAATGAAGCCACCTTGAGGAATCTGTAGATACAGCTAGCTATTTCTATGCTGCCTCTTTGTGCAATACCCTCTTGCCACATGAAATACTATCCCTTTTGCTTCTCTAAATTTTAGATTATCAGATTATAGGTGCTAAATATTTGTTTGTGGTAAATTAGTCACAATATAGTGTGTTGGATACAAATTACAATGTTAAGTTCAGCAGTAGCAACATATCAGTGCCACTTAATATGAATGTTTGTTTAACAGTTAGGTGATATACGTGTATATATTTGATGTTTGTGGGATAGATGTGAAGTATAGAAAAGCATTTACGGTGTTAAGTCACACAAGCCTTAGACAATACAGGTGTCAGAGTATTGTAATGTGACTTACGATTATATATCACAGAAAGTTGACCGATTTGGTAGTTAAGTTGTTTTTTCAACCACGTTTACAAACTAAACCAGCAAAGGTAGATACGATGTCACTGCACTGGTTGAACATGAGGTTTTCTTGTAGAAAAACATCTTGACTTCACTTTATGCAAAATAAGTTACGATAGTATTGTTCTGAACCAACATTTTACTGTGTAAATAAGCTCTAACTCTTACCTACACAGAAACGTTTATATCTCCTATTTCGACTAAATAAAACCACACCATGTTCAAATCTCAAATGAAGTTTACCAGTGAATAGACAAATAATGAATGAATGTGTGAACAGTGCAGTCATGTCACCAGCAAGCAAGAGTGAGAGACAGCTTCAACAATGTGAAAGAGAGAATGGAAAAATTTGAACACTAATCAACTGTAATGACTTTTTTTGTGATGAGAGATGGATTTTTACCACTTGGCTTAAAAAATTGGACATCTGTCATATCAATCAAGAGTTAACCAGGACGCGTCCCAAGACCCCTGAAAATCAGGCTGTCCCGATTTTCAGGGATATGTGTACATATGTATTGTTGGGAAACAAAGGTGCCAGAAAACAGGATAAATTAAACATTTTTATTGGAGAATAATGTTGAAGGCTGGAACAGTGTCAAAATATGGGTAGACACATCTGCACATTGAGCATTGAAATATTTGGGCTTGTGTTCCTTCATCAACAGTAGAATGAGATGGCTGCTGTGTGATGGTGGCTCACATCTAACTGGAGGCTCACCTGCATGGTTGGTGCCTTGAGGTGGGGGGAAAAAATTTTAACATGCGGGGTGTGTGAAGTGGGGAATAAAGAGCAAAAACCCGAACATCGTAAAATTGTCGTGAAAGCATTTCACAGCCCAATGGAAGGAAATGGCAGAAAATATTGTACCTAAAGTTTTTGCACACAAAAATAAAATAAACTGAAAATTTTTTTTTAGTAAAATTTGAATTGAAAGAACAGAAATTCAAAGGTATTTACATTAGTTTAAACATCAGCTATGGTAAACAGTGGCTCATCTTGGCAATAGAATTGGGGGGTAGGGATAGGGAGGAAAAGGGAAGATTGCTGGGTATTATCTTAAGTTGAAACCCAGCAGCAGCCTGATATTGAGCTTGTACTGGTAAGCCAGTTCCCACATTCTGAGCTCAGAGAAGCTGCTCTCTTTGGAAGGGCTCTGGTGGTACAGATGGTGAAGCAAGAATTAAAATTGTTGGTCTTATGAGTGGTGGCATGAAAAAACTAGTGGTTAGGGTTGTGGATGAATAGTTTGTCTGTGGCCATCATTCTAATTGCCAGTGGATTTGTGGTCGGACTTATGTATGAGACTGGATATGTTTGCTGGGTTAGCTGGTATATTAGATGGGAGGTTTCACAGATGGCATGTTCTGTAATGGGTAACCTTTTGCCAGTTACAGGTTTGGTAAAGATGCTGGAGGCATGGTGTATGCTGCACATTTTGCAGTGGGATGGAAAAGAGCTATGGGACTATCTTGTAGGATGGGGAAGATCGTGTTTGTGGACTACGAGTAGGTTGAGGTTAATAGTGAAGCCTGTCCAGGAGAGGGGGGGGGCTCAAGAATTTGAGGCAGGACATACTGGCCTAGCATTCAGCAGGACGCGGGTTTGACTCCTCATCTGGCCATCCAGGTTTGGGTTTTCCATAGTTTCCCCCAAATCACTCCAGGTGAATGCCAAGATGGTTCCTTAAAAAGGCCATGGCCGAATTCCTTCATGTTCCTTATCCACTCTCCTTTCCCACCTCTAATGACCTCAGTGTTGATGAGTCATAGAGCCATAAACAAAACAAAAAGAAAAAAAAAGGAGGGAGGAATATATATATATATATATACACACACACACACACACACACACACACACACACACAGATGAAGAATGGTTGTATGCCCAGTAATTGCAATGCTTCTTGTATGTTTGTGACCTTGTCATGTGTCAGCACCTTCCTGCTCCCATTTGATGGTTTATTCCACTGTTCCCCGCAGGGGCCTGGTACGCAAGTGCCAGGTACGGGTTTGGCGAACCCGCGGTGCCCGAGCTGGAAACTTGTGAGCGCCGCAAGTTTCCCACACCGTAAACTCCTACCATGCTTCAACGACCACCGTAGGGCGTGGCGGTGGAACGTTGTGTGCCTAGGAGAACGGGGATCTTGGCTTCATCGCCCGGATCGCCGAGGACGGTACAAACCTCTATAAAAACCCCTCAACCTCAAGGTCGGACACGTGCCGAGGAGGCGGATGAGTGGTGAGGAAAACCACCCGCTAACGTGCAACCTCAGGGGCACCTGCGCACCCCTGTTGTATAAGCACTTCTTTTTTAAATTGGTTATACTCGTGGGACCAAAACGAAGCCTCACATAACCAAAAAACCCTGCAGTTCGGGTGTGCCGCAGACTAATAAAAATACACCCAGCTCAAAGAAGCGGGCAAGGGCTGACAGCCCCCCTTCTGAAGTGGAACAGAGTAACAGAAAGGGTTTTCTTATTGACAACGTCTTTGTAATAATGACAAGAACGGAGGGATCCTTTGAAAAGGTCTCTCCGTTCTATATACAGAAAGGTTTAGAGGGAATAGCTGGAACCCTCAAAAGCGTGAAAAAGCTGAGGAACGGGACACTGCTGTTAGAGACATCTAACTACAAGCAGGCTGGTCCTACTCCTTAAGTGTGAGAAGCTCGGGGAGTTCGCAGTAAAATGCGAACTCCATAAAACGCTCAACTCTAACAAGGGTGTGATCACTTGCCGTGATCTGATTGATATAGCGTCCGAGGAACTCCTTAAGGAGTGGAAATCAGAAAATGTGGTCGAGATTCGTCAGATCTCACGAAGGGTTAACGGCAGTCTTGAGAAGACTGCCACCTTCGTCCTGACGTTCGACACTCCGACGTTGCCGAAGTCCATAAAAGCCGGATATCTTAACCTAAACATTCGCCCGTATGTCCCGGACCCAATGCGCTGCTTTAAGTGCCAGAGGTTCGGGCATACGACGTTGAATTGCAAAGGCAAACCCACCTGTGGGAAATGCGGAAAATCGGCACACGAGCAGGGTTGTAAACTGCACCCTCCCACAGGTGTGCGTCAACTGCTCCGGGCCACATCCAGCCTGGAGCAGGGAGTGTCGGGTGTACCTTGAAGAAAAGAAGGTACAGGAGTTGAAAGCGAAGGAACGATTATCCTATGGCGAGGCGAAGAAACGGTATAAGGCGCTTGCGCCACCGGGTCTTCGCACAAGCTTTGCCAAAACGCTGACAACTCCCATCAGGAAGAAAGTGTAGCGACGCAGACGTCCGTTGTAGACGCCGCCACGAGCACGATGTGTTCGTGCGAGTGCAAATGTGGTGCAAAACCCATTAAGGTCCTAACACCAAGGACCCACAGGCGTCGGCAGCTTCACTTCTGTAAACTCGATCACATGACAGCAGGTTCAGCAAGTTCACCAGCAAAGGCTCAGCCATCCGCTATAGCAATTGGCCACTCTGCAATAGCGGCCCCCTGTTGCAGAAACAGCAACTGTAAGGGAAGCAGTAACGGCAACGCCATCTGCCAGTAGCGGATGGCAAACAGTGCAGAAGATTAGGGGTCATAAATTCAAGCTCATGGACCCCCACTATGTTTTGTGAAATCCCCCCGAATTCTCCTCCCAGATCTCCCTCTGGAAAGGAGAAGGGGAAGGAACAGGCCTCAGCGGAAGAAAAAGCCCGCGAGACTCCGAGGCCTCACAACGAAAATCGTCTTCAGACACTGAAGACGATGTTATGCTGGTGGACGAACCTGGTTCCGTTCCTCAGCAGTCACGGGACGATGACCCACCCGACCCGGGGCGGGTGAGTTCAAATAGGTGAGATGGCTCCAATACTCCAATGGAACGTTAACGGCTTTCAGGCTCACAAAGAGGAAGTCCAACTCTTAGCACGGTCTAATCCATTGTGTCTCTGTTTACAGGAGACACATTTTTAGACCATCGCACGAAACCAGTGCTAAGAGGATATGACATATTCCGAAAGGACGATACCGAGGGTGATCGAGCCAAGGGGGGAGTGGCTGTGTTGGTCCGAAACACCGTCCACTCCGAACCCGTTGCTCTCACCTCCTCACTACAAGCAGTTGCGGTGAAAATACACGGTCCAATCGAACTGACCGTATGCTCTATCTATCTGCCACCCAGTGTGTCAGTCGCCTATGACGACCTGGTTAGCATCGTACGACAACTCACTCGGCCCTTTCTCCTTTTGGGAGATTTCAACGCCCATTGTGCGTGTGGGGGTTCCTCCACCGATTGCCCCAGGGGCCGAGTGGTTGGAAGATTGATAGAGCAGGAGGACATTTGTATCCTGAATACAGGGCAAATGACTCATTTCACCACTGCTACCGGTACGTCCTCTGCCATTGACCTTTCGTTGTGCTCCCCCTCAATCGCGGACTCTGTGCATTGGGAAGTGGACCGTGACCTTCATGGAAGCGACCACTTCCCAATATGGATGCACGTTGAGTTTGAACGCGGAAGAGGCAATAACCAACGCAAATGGAACGTCAGCAAAGCCAATTGGCCGTTGTATAACAGGTCACTATGCCTCCGGCCTCGTAAAGGCATCACGGAAATGGTGAATCATTTTACAGCTGTGATTCACCAGGCGGCTGACGTCTCCATGCCTAAATGCTCCGGATCGCTGCATAGAACGCCCGTCCCCTGGTGGAACGACGAATGTCGTTCCGCTATTCAGGGATGCAGGAGGGCGTTGCGCCGATTTAAGATGCAACCATCTGATCACAACTTAGCAGCGTTCCGTATAGCCAGAGCTAAGGCGCGTCGGGTTATTAAGGAGAGCAAGAAACGGTCTTGGCAGAACTTTGTGAGCACCATAAACCGTTCCACACCTTCGTCTAAAGTATGGGAGTCTATCCGCCGTATATCTGGAAGGTACTCCCGCCGTCCAGTATCTGGTTTACTGGATTGCGGACGCGTTATTACCGACGAACGAAGCATAGCGCAGCTGATGGCGGAGAACTTTGCCTCCGTCACTTCGTCCGCCAACTTTGACCCTCGGTTTAAGCGACAAAGAGCCGCTGCCGAGAGGCGAGAGCTGTGCTTTAGTTCGTCGAATACAGAGGCCTACAACTGCCCGTTTACATCTTGGGAGCTGGAGTCAGCACTGAACAGCGCAAATGACACGGCTCCAGGGCCTGATTTGATCCAGTACCAGATGCTGAGGCATCTTAGTAAAGATGCTAAGGAGTACCTTTTAGATATTTTTAATCAGATATGGACCATAGGACACTTCCCCGACTCGTGGAAAGAAGCAACACTTATCCCAATTTTAAAGCCTGGTAAGGACAAATTGTTGCCAGGTAGCTATCGTAGCATCGCCCTTACAAGCTGCGTGGGTAAGACACTGGAGAGGATGGTCAATCGCCGCCTCGTCTGGTGTCTTGAATCCCGAAATCTGCTGAGCCGCTTTCAGTGTGGATTCAGGAAGTTCCGTTCCACCTTGGACAACCTGATCCTGCTGGAGGCGGCAATACAGGATGCGTTCATCCGCAGCCAACACCTTGTGGGTGTCTTTTTCGACCTCGAAAAGGCTTATGATACTACCTGGCGGCATGTTATTTTAAAACAGCTACACGAATGGGGTTTTAGGGGTAACCTTCCCCGTTTTTTAAAATCATTTTTATCTGGTCGTTGCTTCCGGTACCGAGTCGGTAGTGAAGTGTCTGATCTTTTTATTCAGGAAAACGGTGTTCCTCAGGGTTCAGTTTTAAGCGTGACTCTTTTCGCTATTGCGATAAATAGCATTTTAAGTGTTATAAGGAGTCCTATATGGTACTCCTTATATGTGGATGATTTTTTAATTTTTATCGCCTCGTCCAGCCTGAGAAGCGCCGAGCGGCAGCTGCAACTCACGCTGAACAGGCTGGATGAATGGTCAGTGCACACCGGTTTTCGTTTCTCTGCCGAGAAAACCCGGTGTGTACTTTTTACTCGCAACAGGAGTCTCTTACCGGAGCCCCACCTTACCCTGAGGAACATTGTTTTACGTTTTACGGAATCTGTCCGGTTTCTGGGCCTAATTTTAGACCGTAGGCTAACCTGGCTGCCACATCTTAAAGATGTGAAAGCCAGAGCCTCTAAAGCTTTAAATGTTTTAAAATGTTTGTGTGGCAGGTCATGGGGCGCTGACCGCTCCTGCCTGCTACAATTTTACAGAGCCTTTGTACGGTCGCGGTTGGATTACGGTTGTATCGTGTATGGTTCGGCACAGGACAGCTATCTCCGTATATTGGATAGTGTCCACCATGCAGGAATTCGGCTCGCCACGGGTGCATATCGCACCAGTCCTATTGTCAGCATTTGTGCTGACTCGGGCGAGCCGCCGCTCACCATCCGCCGGCAACTCCTCATGGTGCGACACTACCTGCAGGTTGCCATAACACCTGGCAGTCCCGTGTACGACATAGTTGTACATCCCAACTACGAGCGGCTCTATACCAACCGGCATAGAGCCACTAAACCGTTCAGCTACCGTACAAAGGCTATTTTAGAACAATACGGATTCGAGCTTCCCTCTTTTTATCACCAGGGTTGGAGTAAATCTCCTCCCTGGCTTTTAAAGAGGCCCAGAACAATTTTAGATCTGTCCCGGCATAACAAACTGTTAACCGCTGACAGTGTTTTTATTAATATTTTTAGAGATATTTTATATCAATATCACAGTTTTACCCCGGTGTATACGGATGGGTCTAAGCAGGCTAACAGTGTAGGGTGTTCAGTAGTGTTCCCTCGAGCGACTTACAAATATAAGTTGGATAGCAGGTGCAGTGTTTACACTGCGGAGTGCTATGCCCTGCTAAAGTCGCTCCAGCATATGAAGGCACGGCGTGATATGAAGTACCTCATATGCTGTGATTCCCTCAGTTGCATTCAGGCGTTGGCAACTATGTACCCAGCAGACTGTCTAGTCCAGGACATCCAGGACGCCCTCCTTTCCCTCCAGTCCTGTGGGAAGGAGGTCGTATTCTGCTGGGTACCCGGCCATGTGGGAATCAGGGGGAACGAGGCAGCTGATGAAGCTGCCAAGTTAGCCTGTGACAAGGTCAGAATTGACTTTGATCCGGTCCCAAAGTCTGACCTTGCCTCGGCGGCGAAGAGATTTGTTTTTGATGTTTGGCAGAGGCAGTGGCTGGAAGTTGAGCATAATAAGCTCCGGCTGGTCAAACCGACCGTTCAGCCGTGGAGCAGCTCCTTCCAGCGGGCGAGGAGGGATGAGGTTCTCCTTACTCGCCTCCGTATAGGGCACTGTCCTCTGACACATGGTTTCCTTCTCCGCCGAGAGGACCCTCCGGAGTGTGATGCATGTGGCGTACCTTTGACAGTACGCCACATTTTAATAGACTGTGTACTGTTTTTAGACTTAAGGGCAGACGTTGGCTTGGCCAACGATCTGACCCTTATTTTAAACAACGAGACCAGCAACGTGGCGAGTGTTTTAAAGTTTTGTGTTTTGGCCGGTCTAGTGCCTAAAATTTTAGGCAGATTGGCCTAGTTTTAAGATGGATGGGTGGCCTCTTTACAGCCACCCTTGCATGTGCATAGTTATAATTTTTTATATTGTTATGATTCAGATCTCGCTGGCTACTATACAGCCAGCGAGACTTGTGTTTTTAATTCTCCTTTTAACATTTTTGGCCCCTTTACAGCCATCGAGGTGCTGTACGGCTTTAAGCACCAGTGGCCCTTTTAAAGCCACGTGTGATATTATGATTTATTTTATTTGCTGTCTGCATGGCCGACCCCTTTACAGTCGACCATGCAGACAGTACTTTAGTACATTTAAAAGCCACAGTAATAGCTGGTTATTGTTAGGGCGCTAATGACCCCGACGTCGACGCGCCCTAAAACACCAAAAACAACAACATTATTCCACTGTTCTAATTTGTATTTATGTAGAAATCAAACACTAAGACCAGTGAATAGCCACCACTTACCACAGTTGACAGCTGGACAGTGTTGAAACACAGATGGACATGTACACACACTAAGCATAGAAATGTTCATGTCTGTGGCCCTTCTTCATCAGTAGAACGAGGTAGTCACATGGCAGAAATTCGTGACAAACTCTTGGCTGCTGGCTCAGTGTGGAGGAAAAACAAGAGGTGAATGGAGATGTGATGATAAGTTTAACTGGATAAAGCAGAGTGTTGAAAACTAAATTGCGAAAATACATCACAGGCAGGCAGAAAGAGTTGGCAGCAAATATTGAACCATAATTTTTTTATACTTACATATAAAAAAACTTGAAATAAATGACCAGATACTCGGAAAGATATTACAAACTAATTTAAACATCACCTATGGTGAGCGGTGGTTCATGTTGAGAAGAGATAGTGGGGATAGAGAATGTGTGTGGAAAAGAAGGAAGATCTCTGGGTATTTTGTTTGCACTGCCAGGCTAATCTCTTCTGAGTGTGCAGGGCTGCTGCTGTTTTGGGAGACTCTGATAATGTGGATGGTGAAGCAAGAATTAAAACTGTTGGTATCATTGCAAAATGGCATGAGCTGTGGCCATTGTCTGGCCATTAATCAACTGTAAATTAAAATGAATGACTACATACAAAAGGTATTCACTCTGAACTCAGACCACACAGTACTGCTTATGCCTCCTCTCGTGATACTAATAATTGCAATACCTACTTCACTGTTCATGCTGTTTGAGTCCTCTCCAACAGCAATAGCCCCTCTGAACTCAAAGGTGAGAACTGGCATACTAATATATCCTGGGCACCAGGCAAACACCATGTCGCAACTGAATATCCAGAGATTTCATTTCTCTTTCACCCCTCTCCTCTATCTCCACTGTCTCTTCCCAAAAGGAACCACCACTCACCAGATGTTTAAATTAGTGTGTAATATATTTTGGTGTTTCTTTTAATTCAAATTTTGTTGATATATATCTTTCATATTTATGTAAGAGAATTTTATTGCACAATATTTGCTGCTGACTCCTTCTAGACACTGTAAACCTTTCCATCCTTATTTCCCAAGTTATCTTTGTTCAGTGATAGCATTGTTGCAATTTTATGCATTCCATATCAACGCCTGCCATTAATCAACTTTGTTTCTTTTTTTTGTTCTGTTTAACTGCCCCTACTATGTTATTCATTTTACATATTTTTACTTCAGAAACATCTAATTTGTCAATCACCATTTTATTTAATTATTTCTTATGGTTTGTTTCTTTTCTTTCTCTTAAAGTATAGGATCTGGCGAGCAAATACCTCTCCAAATACAGATTTGCTGCCCTTCAGCATGCTGTCATTAAATACTATGCACTGTTCCTAAAAGTATAACCTTCCTTCAATATTCCCAAATGGACTTTTTATAAACTCCTTGTTGTCTGCTGTATCCCCCAGAAGCCTCTTGCATTAGTGTGCTTCATTAGTGAGCCAACACCCCATTCAATAAGATAGCTCCTGCTCTTGCCATCACACCATTTACCCTAGGTTGCAGCATCCATGATTGCACCAGCCATTAATCTCCAAGACCATTTTTGCATAAGCTGTACAAATCCTATCTGGTCTCTCTCTTCCACTTATTTTCAGCTTCACATCTGACTACAAATTCTTCCAAACTCATCAATTCTCAATCTATTTCCTTTTAAGCCCCACTCCCAATCTGCTTCTAAAGACCAAATTGTTAGTCAATCTGTGTTCCACACTTCTCTCAGAATCTAATTTCCGAAATATTTTTAGGAAAATGCTGGAATGATTCCTTTAAAAGGCCATGGCCAAATTCATTCCCATTCCTTGGCCTCTGTCTTTTCCCACCCTTAATGACCTTTTTGTCAGTAAGTGTGAAGCCCTAAGCAAAAATTAAAAAAAAATAAACAAATTCTGCACACCCATATCTGTCCTCATAACCTTGATTTTGTGACTCAATGTTGTTCTGCCATACTCCCCTTTGGCGTTGTGACAAGGACGAAGGGTTATGGGATGATTTAGAGCGATGCCACCAAAGAATTCCAGCCACACTCCTGACTTGATCTGCTACTCCTTTTGTAGAACCATAGTCTTCAACTTTTTCAAGATTTTATTGTTTACTGTTTGCAGCCACCCAGGTTCTTGCTGTACCTATCCCAAATCAGACCCTCAGCCATTCAGAACCCCATGTCATCAGACACAACTCTGTCTGACCGAATATAATCATCACACCTTATATGGCTTACGGCATACCATATTCCCGCATAGTACCAAGGCTGTGCTAGCAGAGTGCGCTCTGAGAGAGCATGCCACTAGCAAGTGGAGCACTTCACAAGCAGGAACAGCAGTACCATTAGTGCTTCCACCATGGAGGGCTATCTTCTCCTCCTTTTCCTGTCACCAAGGTTCACTACATAAGAGCAGCCTGAGGCTTCAGCAAGCGGTCCAAGAAGGCTTTAGTGAGAGTTAAATTGAGGCATCTGTTGAGTTATTGTGAACCAATTACTTGTGATTGATCAGTGTGGTGAGGCACTTGGCAAAGTTATTGTGGTTGTGATTGTATGTATCTGCAAGGAATAAAGCTGTAGCAAGATCTCATATTTGACTTCAGAAATTTACCTTACTTTGGCTTCTGCCCTGTACTGAGTCACGCCATAACAATACCCACTGAAAAAGGGCTTCATAGTAATCGTGAATTTTAGTGATTACTTAGGAAAAATCCTTTGTCAGTCATACAACATGAGCATAAACCATCCCCATACTTGTGATCCTACACTATATGTCTGTTGTGATATTTGTACAAATTATCTAGACCAGTAGGCCTCTGCAATGTATGATCCTGCAGTCCCCTAAGGAGCCTCCCACCATGACTGTATTTACAAGAATCCAATATGTTAATCCAGGACACTTTATACTTGCGAGTTATGTTTTTCTCTACATAACTGATTTCCGAATTTTGTGAATCAACAATTCCAGCATATGGTCAACCAGCTCTTCCTGAAATGCTGTTCCACCAGCCCCAAGCAACATTAACTACCTGCCCTTTGACTCATAAATCCATCTGCAATTCTTTAATACTGCTATTGGTTTTGATATATAGCGATTTCAGATGCAGATCTTTTCTGTGTCCATCTCTAACAGTAATTCTCAAGTTCCTGTTAAATCCTATCATGTTAAATCCTATATGTTATTAGTGCATGGGTGAAAACAGTCTGAACTCTTACAGTATTCTGAAGTTATCATGGTCCCTCTTCATGTGTGCCCTTATCCTGGATGTTTTGAGATCATTTACAGTAGCCATCCACTTCAGTGCCTTAGCTCACATTAAACCATTGAAACTCCAACAGTACCTCTATTTGATAGTTGCTGGTTGTTTCACACCAAATACACATTTCAATACAGTGTAAGTATTCATGGCAACATATATATCCAATATTCGAGTATAAACTGTGAAGCCTTAATTACTCCCCCCCCCCCCCCAAATTACAAATTACCTGCTCTTATCCTACGACAGTGCTACAATTTTCTTGAATGCTGCTCTGTGAAATAAGATTACTTCTTACTATCCATCTCAAACCATGCTTCAGTATTCTTCTTTACCTGATCAAATTTTGAACACAGATACCCATTTTCCTGAGCTTCAAAGACAATTCCATGGCTCTTTCCTATGCAAATTAACATGCTGCAAGACTTGTAATATATAACGAGCTTTCACAAACTGCATCAATAGGGAGGCTTTCCCATCAATAATTCTTTCTAGGTGGGATCAAACAACTCCCATCCCAAATCATCCAAGATCCTTCGGATACAATTAACCATATTGTGCAATGTTGTGAAAAAACAACAATTTTCAGGTCAGTTTTCCTAACACTTGTTTTGAATCGCTCGCCTTAGTTTTCACAATACCTTTCTGAGTTAATTGTTGCACCATGTTCAAGGAAATCAACTAGAAGCACTCCCTCAGCGTCCAAAAACCCAGATGTTATACTATCTGGCCGACAATTGTGGTCTTCTGTCAAGATTTTTGGCCCCAATCTTGCACATAACTTGTGATAACCAAGCTTCTCTGATACAATTTCATGCTGTAAACTTCACAAAATTTGGGGAAACAAAGCAAGAGTTCCGTAATCGTAAAGCAGCGATTTTCATGAATTTTATTGTTGACTTCCATTGTCAGTTCATCAGTCACGAGGCTAGGCCGACCACTGCGTTCCTCATTATGAACATTGGTGTGGCTAGTTTTAAACTGAATGCACCACTGCCTCACTCATTATTCCATCTCCGTACACCTCACCGAGTTGCTGATAAATTTCAATTGATTTGACATTTTTTCAGTAAAAATCTAATCACTGAATGCACTTTACAACTTCTGGGATTTTCTATTGAAGCACACATTTCAATAATTCACAATAATAAAGTAGGAAAATCACAGTCCACACACTACGACAGCTTGATGCGTATTGAGCGTAGAAACGTTTTGACACCAAGATGGCGGCTCGATTCCCACCCACCTCCATGCTAGGCACAAACATAAGTTACTTTCTGGATAGCCCTCGTACAAATCCATCTCCATTCAGGGTAAAATAGTCATAGCCAAATAGTATTCACCAAAAATCTTGACCATATCATTGCTATTCATCAAACCACACACAGTACCAATAACCTCAGTTCTGCCTCATTATTCATACTATGAAAGTCATTACCAGGAACTTGGACCATGGAAACTAACCTACAAGTACAACTGGGCATCAAGCCCCTATCTGGTCTCACTCTAAAATAAAACCCCTTTATTTACTCCTGTTCCATACTTAATTGTCATTCCGTCCTGATAGCCCACTGTTTCCTTTGTCATCCTTTGATCCCTCGTCCCTAGCAGAACAACCTCTTTCCAATGATATAATATTTCAGAGTTCATATACTTTTGCACATATTCTTTTATCTTTTTCTGGATTTTCATTCATTTATTTGTGTGGTTCAGATAAATTCTCTTCTATAATGCACCCCACCCAGTTCCTTTCTTTTTTTGTTCTACTTTTGAATTTACTTCCATCCTACTTTCTATCTTAACTGCCATGTTGCAGCTAATTGTTAATTCCATTGGGCTCCCACCCAAATTAATTTGTTGGTAAGAGGCACCTATTCAAAAATTGCAATGTTCCATTTCCGTCCATGTATCTGTGCCATCCTGCTACCATTTTTGGTCAGTGATGTATTCTGTATGCTTATTTAAGTTGCTTACCAACACCTTTTATTGTCAAATCCAGGTACACTACATAGATTGTTTCCAATGTTTTAAAAACCTAACTGTGTCATGTTACAGTGTTATTAGTTCTGGCAATTATTATGTTTGTCAGTAAATCATGTATTTATCTGAAAGATTATGTAATATTCCAAATTAATAATATTAATTTTTTAGGACTGTAATGATAGACCATGCAGAAATTGTTCTACATGATAATTTTGGGGATCAAGAATACTGGCAGGCAAGAAGAAGTATGAGATTTTCTCAGCCTCTTGTTCATATCGCCGCAGAATACAGGAAAGAGTACCTGAGATCCGATGATGAGCTTGACTGCACTGTTAGACCAGAAGACTGGCGAGAAGAGAAGGTAAATATGTAGGTATAATCTCATTTACTTCACTTCTTTATGACATGACTAAATAATTATCCAAAATCTTGTAAACAGGTTATTATAAAATATGATTGGTGGGGTATTGTGAATTTACACTGAAGAGCCAAAGAAACTGGTACACCTGCCTAATATTGTGTAGGGACACGCGAGCATGCAGAAGTGCCACAACACGAAGTGGCATGGACTCGACTAATGTCTGAAGTAGTGCTGGAGGGAATTGACACCATGCATCCTGCAGGGCTTTCCATAAATCCGTAAGAGTATGAGGGGGTGGAGACCTCTTCTGACTGGCACAAAGCAGGGCATCCTAGATATGCTCAATAATGTTCACGTCTGGGAGGTGGCCAACGGAGGTGTTTAAACTCAGAAGAGTGTTCCTGGAGCCACTCTGTAGCAATTCTGGATATGTGGGGTGTCGCATTGTCCTGCTGGAATTGCCCAAGTCCGTCGGAATGCATGTGGATGCAGGTGATCATCCAGGATGAGTACGTACGTGTCACCTGTCAGAGTCGTATCTAGACGTATCAGTCCAACTGCACACACCTCACACCATTACAGAGCCTCCACCAGCTTGAACAGTCCCCTGCTGACATGCAGGGTCCATGAATTCATGAGATGTTCTCCATACCCTTACACGTCCATCCGCTTGATACAATTGGAAACGAGACTCGTCAGACCAGGCAACATGTTTCCAATTTCAACAGTCCAATGTTGGTGTTGACGGGCCCAGGCAATGCATAAAGCTTTGTGTCCTGCACTCGGCAAGGGTACACGAATGGGCCTTCGGCTCCGAAAGCCCATATTGATGATGTTTCGTTGAATGGTTTGCACACTGACACTTGTTGATGTCACAGCATTGAAATCTGCAGCAATTTCTGGAAGGGTTGAATGATTCTCTTCAGCCGTCGTTGGTCCTGTTCTTGTAGGATCCTCTTCCGTCCGCAGCGATGTCTGAGATTTGATGTTTTACCGGATTTCCGATATTCACGGTGCACTTGTGGAATGGTCAAACGGGAAAATCCCCATCTCATCGATACCTGGGACATGCTGTGTCCCATCTCTCGTGCGCTAACTATAACACCATGTTCAAAATCACTTAAGTCGCGATTACCTGCGATTGTAGCAGCAGTAACCAATCTAACACCTGCGCCAGACATCTGTTGTGTTATATAGGCGTTGCCGACCACAGCGCCGTACTCTGAGTGTTTACATATCTCTGTGTTTGCATACGCATGCCTATACCAGTTTCTTTGGCTCTTCAGTGTATTATAGGTGATGTATTAAACATATGACTATGATGTCACAGGTGGGTGGAGAAGCTCTCAAAGTTAGGTTCTATATCACACGCTATCTAAGTCGTTTTGTTTTTCACCATCAGGTGTCAGCATTTGCAATGTGATGGCTAATAGCAAAGATTCATCATTTTCACTCTTGAATTTCATCAAGCTTGGTTTGTTACAATGTTCAGTGCCACTTTCTGGCAACATTTGGAAAGGATCCACCCTTGGACAATTACATTCACAGATGGGATGCACAGTATGTGAAAACAGCTGTTTGTGTAAATGGAAAATCAGTGTTTGGGTTGAAAGTGAATGTGAACCAGATAAAAGAAGCTTACCAATGCATTCCGAGGAACCCATGTAATATACCAATTGCTTATCAGACACAGAAGGAGGAGAGAAAGTGTAGCCTCTAGCATTGCAAATAAATTATATAACCATCAATTTGACATTAAAATACTTTTTGAGACAAAATCTGACCTGTATCATGTAGAACATTTAAGCACCATATTAAACAAAAAGTTTTATTAACATTTCCACAAATACTACAAGTAAAAATAAGAATTTTAAGGTAATATTGATGTGGCCAGAGAATTTTTTTTAGGACAGCAAATCAGTTTAAAAGTTTAATTCACTATGTGGTTACAGGGAAGTAGATGATGTAAGCAAGTAGCAAGGTCAGCATGGGAGTCAAAAGCAAACAAAAGTTAAGTACAGCATCACATTGTCAGCATGGAGATGTAATAGGTAAATCTCAAGTATGTTTTTAGAGGAATAAATAAATACGACTTTAAATAAAAAAGATACAAAATTAAAAATATGGTCAAATGAAGAGGAAGTATAACAGTTTGAAACTAAAAGTATGTTTAAAGGATGAATAAGGGAATTTGAGATGTTTGACTTTGGATCTACATCTTAGTCACATGTCAAAGATAATTAAGAAATAGGAATCTGTCAAAAGTGAGACATGAATAATTAAATAGAGCATGAAATTCTTAGAATAGTGAAATCCCTATGTGAAACTATAACCAAATAAGATATATATAATTTTTTGAAATTTTAGGGGTGGAAAATATGGAAACTAAACGTAAATTCAATACTTATAAATAAAATATTTCATCTAAATAAAAACAGCCCCCACTATGAAATATATGTCAAATTAAAAAGAGAATTAAAATTAATGCCATGATAGAAGTAAGTTTACAAGAAACTAAAAATCTTTGATGCAAAAGAACTGAAATATTTAACCCTTAACCTTCAGAAATTAATAACACCTAAACGATTGTGATTACAAGGAAAATCGTCATAGATAAAAGTATTTAAAATAATCCATTCTATAAGGTTGCAGAGTTTCAAATGAATCGGAATAAAAGAAGGCAGCTTGGGGGAAAAAAAAGGGCTTCACTTTTCTCCAGGCTAAGGGGGCGTCCATTAATGACGTGAAGTGTTTTTCCATATTCCGGACCCCTCCCCCCCCTTTCTGGTGAGATTTTGTCGGACACCCACCCCCTCCTCCTTTTAAGGTCTCATGCTGCGAAGGGCAGTTATACCCCCAAACCTCATGGGAGTTTTCCATTGACCCCCTCCCCATTGGTGAGATTTTGCCGCCCCCCTCCCCCTATTTCACCTCACGTCACAGTCCGCCTCTGCGATGCAGAAGTAGCGACACTTGCAAAATTTACTTATAATATTTCAGTGTAGCTGTGATGTTCAAGAAAATTCTAGTAACATAATTAAACTTGGTAAATTTCCCAACATGTTGAACAGTTCTTTCAAACTCACTCAAATGGGACTGTAGTTTAGATTAATATTGCAAGAGTGAGTGCTTTATGTCTGATGTACGTTTGTTCGAAGAATATCCTGCGATTTTCTTTATGTTTCAAAGTCTGATTTAATAGTCAGCCATGAGATATGTAACCTGATATCAGCTTTAACTTCATGATCTATAAGAATATATTGAGTAACTTACAATAGTGTCTTTCATCTTGTGATTCGCTCTCTCACTGGGATCTCGTGTGATGTAAATATGAGAAGATTAGTGACCGATTTAAAATACGAACCTCGCAGAGACAGATTTATGATAGGTATCAGGGAGCATACATCCATAGTTACAATTAATGATTGAATTGTCTAACCCTGAAGACAATTTTCGTCTTTACACTATGTGACTTTTTTCTGCAGGATTATATCCGCAGCTGGGCAGAAAACCATTAATCGTTAATTAACGAAGTTAACAAAATTGGAAAAGTTTAACTTTTAGGTTAATCTAATAAATCATGAATGTTCTTCTTAACTTCCGTTGAATTGAACTTCCATTAACTTTAGTCCATTATATTTGTTTTCGTCATTTTTTTGGTTTGAATAGTGCGACACGGAACGCTAGTATATTCGGCCAGTCAAAAAGTGAACGAATTAGGTAATGCGAATGCAAGTGTGATGATTATATAACTGTAATGCTAGGTATGGCGCTGGTGTGAGCAGGAAAGCTAGTGTTTGTATTTTACATCTGCACACTGGCGATCACTACTCGTTTCAAATTCTATCGGTGATATTTTTATAGCCTAACTTTTTTATTACGAGGAATACAATACCACTTTTTAGTTTGGAGTTTGTTGGTGAAATAAATTGACATTCGTTGCATAATTACAACATGGAAACTGAAGATCTGTAATCTGTGAAAGCAGCAACGCTGTCAATAGCAACGAGAAGATTAAAATTATTGGTCACATTTATGCGATTGTGTTGCATTTAAATCAAGATTGGGAGAACATTTGATTTATGAATTCACACTGTGTTTGCCTAAACTTTCTACGACCACAATTCATGTTTCTATCCTTAATAATCTTAAACTACACATGAAGAGGATGCATACATCCAAATACGAGGGTGAGTCAAATGAAAACCTTAAATATTTTTAAAAATATTATTTATTGTACAGAAGTGGTACAAAGCTGTATCACTTTTCAACATAATCTCCCCCACGTTCAATGTAACTCCTCCAGTGCTTACAAAGTGCATAAATTCCTTTAGAAAAAAATTATTTTGGTAGTTCGCGCAATCACTCATGCACCACGTGGCGTACCTCTTCATCAGAATGGAACTCCTTTCCTCCCACTTGCTTCTTTGAGTGGTCCAAACATATGGAAATCACTTGAGACAAGGTCTGGTGAGTATTGTGGATGAGGAAGACACTCAAAATGCAGGTCTGTGATTGTTGCAACTGTTGTACGGGCAGTGTGGGGCCTTGCATTGTCATGTTGCAAAAGGACACCTGATGACAGCAATCCACGTCGCTTTGATTTGATTGCAGGCCGAAGATGATTTTTTAGGGGATCTGTGTATGATGCACTGGTGACAGTGGTCCCTCTAGGCATGTAATGCTCCAAAATGACGCCTTTTTCGTCCCAAAAGAGATTCAGCATAACCTTCCCTGCTGATGGTTCTGTTCGAAACTTCGTTGGTTTTGTTGATGAGGAATGGCGTCATTCCTTGCTCGCTCTCTTTGTTTCCGGTTGGTGGAAGTGAACCCAGGTTTCGTCCCCAGTAACGATTCTTGCAAGGAAGCCATCACCTTCTCGTTCAAAGTGCCGAAGAAGTTCTTCACAAGCATCAACACATCGTTCTCTCATTTCAGGAGTCAGCTGCCGTGGCACCCATCTTGCAGACACTTTGTGAAACTGGAGCACATCATGCACAATGTGGTGTGCTGAACCATGACTAATCTTTAAACATGCTGCAATGTCATTCAGTGTCACTCGGCGGTTTTCCATCACTATGGCTTCAACTGCTGCAATGTTCTGTGGAGTCACAATTCGTTGTGCCTGACCTGGATGAGGAGCATCTTCCACTGAAGTCACACCATTTGCAAACTTCCTATTCCATTCATAGACTTGCTGCTGTGACAAACATGCATCACCATACTGAACCTTCATTCTTCGATGAATTTCATTAGGTTTCACACCTTCACTACTCAAAAACCGAATAAGAGAATGCTGTTCTTCCCTGGTACAAGTCTCAAGTGGGGCATCCATCTTTATACTGATACTGCGATGGTATTTGTGCATCTGCACTATGCTGCCACCTACCGGCCATTCTGCACACTGCTTGTAAGCACGCTTACCAACTTACAGGATAACGGCGTGAAATTTCGATTTTTTTTTTATTACAAATTTAAGGTTTTCATTTGACTCACCCTCGTATTTACGGTTTGAAGAAAAAAGTAAAAACGGGTTCCATTCATGGGAAAAGAAAAAAACGGTTCAAATCATCCTTCAAATGTTGTGGATTCTTCTGATGTAGATAGCAGCAGGGAAGTGTGTGTGTGTGTGTGTTTTTTTTTTCCCCATCTGCATTGTAGTTACCGACGGAGGCATATCTCTGGCTAGTGTGGACCTATGCATTTAAACTTTTTCATTGCCAACATGATTCTACTACATCTTATTGTAGAATCCGATACGTTTGAGAAGCTGATTAAATTATTAAATCCCAGTAGGAACTCAATTTCCAGAGAGACACTGGGTAGACTTACTGCTGATGGTTAAATAACTGTAACTTGCGTTAAATTTACAAAAATGTAATGTTTTAACCTTTGTCAAAGTTAACTTTTTAAGGAGCGGATTAATAAATAACGAAGTTAACTTTTTGATTAACTGTGCCCAGCTATGGTTATATCAATGATCAGTTTTTATCCCCCTTTATCTATGACTATACTGGATACCAAGGCATGTATCAGAGCCACTTTTGCAAACATCACCACTGACATGCTGCATTATATGTGGGGTAGAAATGAAATGCTTTATAGATATATGCTGAGTGACAAAGTGTGTCAGTTGTATTGTTACATATTGGATTAGATAAAATAAGGTTTTTTTGCAAATTGGACAACATTGTGTAATAAAAAAAGGAATATGCCCCAATTGTTGGACAGCACTTATAATGAGACAATATTAGCAGTTTTCTAATTTCCCTGGCATCAATTGTGATTGCTTATGGGTTTAATTATTAAGTTAATTTTAATGACTGTTGGATTAATCCATATTGAAATGAATTTATAATTGAGACATTGTATTTAATTCTAATAATATAAATCATAGGGAGTGGCTGGGAAATACTATCATACTTAGTTAAAACCCACACATTAAATTAAGATTTAAACATATTTATTTACCATTAATTCAATCATCAAAAAACTTTATTGATGTATGCGATATTAAACCCATAACAGATAATCAAAGTTTATGATTACATGAACAGAAACAAAGCAATTCACAAATGATTAAGCTCAGGGGAGGGCATGAAGTTTATCTATTTATTTGATAAAGGACATTTAGGTGTCACTGGGCTATACAGGTTTCTGATGAATTGTGCCAAGAATCCACTGATTACCGTGAAATGAAGTATGCAGCTCTAACATTGCGTGGAGATGACTGTACTGATACAGCTCATGTGGGATGTTGAGGTGGATAGTTGTATAGCAGCACCCAATCCAGCAAGATGGGATGACATGCTGAGAAATTGTACCAGAGGACACAGTGGTTGTATTTTTGAGTGTGTTGTCAGATGGCGGCAGGTCATTCAG
>CM061921.1:329359326-329496689 GCA_031002005.1 Vandiemenella viatica | reverse complement strand
CAAAAAAATTGCTCCCGCTGCCATGAAACGGTTAAGATGTACTTGTGGTATCTAATGTCACCTATACTACACGAAGTATTGATTGAGGGCCCAGTTATAATAGAGCATGCACTTTTACCTATAGGCACACTGTCCGAAGTAGCAGCAGAAGCTAGATGCAAACAGTTTCGACAATTTAGGGAGAAATACTTAGAAAATTTAGCCATGTCAGTGCAACTCAGATGTCATTATAAGCTTTTATTGACTTCCGATCGGTATATTCATCAGGAAAAAAAAAAAAAGGTAAATCATTCAAACGAAACTATTAAAATATTACTTTAAGGGACCGAGTACTCAAGAAGAACGAGGCATAGGATGAAGCTTCCAGCGAATAGGGATGGACAGTTTGTCAGAATGTTATTATTTTATTGTTTAGGTAGTTTGTAAATATTCGCTTAATATGTAATAAAGTTTTATTCAAAGTATGTGTTCTTTATGATTACTCCTACTTCATAGATGTACTTCTAATACACAAAAGAACGGAAAAAAACCATACAAATTACGTAGAAATAATTTGATCAACTTTTTGTGTCAAATACCCCTGTGTGCATGGTCTGACCAAAGTTTGGTAACCCAATTCCCTAACATCTTTGGTACATCCTCTCAACCCCTCTCCAGTAAATAAATTTGTAACTTTTTGCTACCACTTGCCCAATGTACTCTGCCCAGTTTCAGTTTACTATCAAACGTTATGCCAAGTTATTTACACTCAAGCCTTCAACAAGCAATTCTGACACCACCCTATAATCAAAAACAATCTTTAGTGTTTTATATGTGTACCTAATAGCTGACTCTCTTGGCATTTATCTTCATTCCATGCTACCTACCCATTTAGATATTCTATCCAGGTCAGCCTGCAGCTGCTCAGTCTTCTTGTGTTTTGATCCAATTATATACCATTATGTCATCAGCAAACAATCTAAATTCTGACTGTAACCATCAACACAATCATTCATTAGAATAATGAACATCACTAGTCCCAATACACTACCCTGGACACTTCAAGATTTACTTCCACCCTTTTGATAATGTATTTCTACTATAACACTTTGTTTTCTGCTTTTAAGAATTCCTCTACCCAGCAAGTAACTTTTTCATCTAATCCAAAGTTTTCAGTGTATTTAAAACCATTTTATGGCTCACTCTGTCAAATGCCTTGGAAAGATCTAGTGCTACACTAAAACTTGGTCTTCCTTACCCAATGCATGTGAAATACCTTGCATATTGCCCACCACTGAGATTCACATGAATATCCTTGCCTAAAGCCATGTTGTCGATCTGCAAACCAGTTTCTTTCTGTACAGACATTTATGATATAGTGCATATCAATTTCTCATCATTTTGCCTATCACTGATATCAAACTAATCGGCCTGTAATTTTCAACCTATTTGTCACCCACCCCTCCCCCCACCCACCTTATATGAACGGTACTAAAATCATTTTTTTTACATTCCTCTGGTAAGCAGCAAGACTCCAGATCATTTTAAATAAATTTGAATATTCAGGTTCAGTATCATATGCCACAATCTTTAATATGAGGGTGAGTCAAATGAAAACCTTAAATATTTTTTAAATATTGTTTGTTGCTCAGAAGTGGTACAAAGCTGTATCACTTTCAACATAATCTCCCCCATGCTCAATGCAAGTCTCCAGCAATTCCTTTAGAAAAAATTCTTATGGTAGTCCGCACAACCACTTGTGCATCGCATGACGTACCTCTTCATCAGAACGGAACTTTTTCCTCCCATTGCTTCTTTGAGTGGTCCAAACATATGGAAATCACTTGGGGCAAGGTCTGGTGAGTATGGTGGATGAGGAAGACACTCAAAATGCAGTCTGTGATTGTTGCAAGTGTTGTACGGGCAGTGTGGGGCCTAACATTGTCATGTTGCCAAAGGACACCTGCTGACAGCAATTCACGTCGCTTTGATTTGATTGCAGGCCGAAAATGATTTTTTAGGAGATCTGTTGACATTGGTCCCTCTAGGCATGTAATGCTCCAAATTGATGCCTTTTTCGTCCAAAAGAGAGTTAGCACAAACGTTCCCTGCTGATGGTTCTGTTCGAAACTTCTTTGGTTTTGGTGATGAGGAATGGCGCCATTCCTTGCTCGCTTTCTTCATTTCCGGTTGGTGGAAGTGAACCCAGGTCTTGTCCCCAGTAATGATTCTTGCAAGGAAGCCATCACCTTCTCGTTCAAGCACCGAAGAAGTTCTTCACAAGCATCAACACGTCGTTCTCTCATTTCAGGAGTCAGCTGCCATGGCACCCATCTTGCAGGCACTTTGTGAAACTGGAGCACATCATGCACAATGTTGTGGCTGAACCATGACTAATCTTTAAACATGCTGCAATGTCATTCAGTGTCACTCGGCGGTTTTCCATCACTATGGCTTCAACTGCTGCAATGTTCTGTGGAGTCACAACTCGTTGTGCCTGACCTGAACGAGGAGCATCTTCCACGGAAGTCACACCATTTGCAAACTTCCTACTCCATTCGTAGACATGCTGCTGTGACAAACATGCATCACCGTACTGAACCTTCATTAGGTTTCACACCTTCACTACTCTAAAACCGAATAACAGAACGCTGTTCTCCCCTGGTGCAAGTCTCAAGTGGGGCATCCATCTCATACTGATACTGCGACGGTATTTCTGCATCTGCACTATGCTGCCACCTACAGACCATTCTGCATGCTGCTCGTAGCACGGTTACCAACTTACAGGATAACGGCGCGAAATTTCGATTTTTTTTTTATTACAAATTTAAGGTTTTCATTGGACTCACCCTCGTACATCTGTACGAGGTGCATTCAAATTCTAAGGCCTCAGATTTTTTTTCTAACTAACTACTCACCCGAAAACTATGAAACTGGTGTTACTTCTTGACGTAATCTCCCTGCAGACCTACACATTTTTCACAACGTCGACGCCATGATTCCATGGCCGTGGCGAAGGCTTCTTTAGGAGTCTGTTTTGACTACTGGAAAATCGCTGAAGCAATAGCAGCACGGCTGGTGAATGTGCGGCCACGGAGAGTGTTTCATTGTTGGAAACAGCCAAAAGTCACTAGGAGCCTGGTCAGGTGAGTAGGGAGCATGACAAATCACTTCAAAGTTGTTTTCACGAAGAAACTGTTGCGTATCGTTAGCCCGATGTGCGCGTGCGTTGTGGTCCGTCAGCATTCGTGGCACCCACCTGGAGGACTCTTTTCGCATTTTCAGGTCGTCATGCAGGATTGTGTGTACAGAACCCATGGAAATGTTAACACTGGAGGCGATCTGTTCAACAGTCATTCGGCGATCCCCCAAAACAAGTCTCTCCACTTGCTCGATCATGTCGTCAGACCAGCTTGTGCGAGGCTGAGGTTGTTTTGGTTTGTTGTCACACGATGTTTGCCTTCATTAAACTGTCACAGCCATGAACGCACTTTCGACACATCCATAACTCGATGAATTTCAGTTGGTGTCACACCACGCAAATTTAGAAAACGAATGATTGCACGCTGTTCAAGTAAGGAAAATGTTGCCATTTTAAGTATCTAAAACAGTTATCATTCTCAACGCTGCCGCTAGAGTTCCATCTGTCGTACAGTGCTGCCATCTTTGTCACATATTAACAATAACTGCACACTCATTTTAAAACAATGCGCATGTTTCTATTTCTTTCCTGTCTGGACAAAAAAATCGGAGGCCTTAGAACTTGAATGCACCTCGTAGTTATGTTATCTACCATTTGTGTTTTTTTAGCTTTCCAAGTTCTTCATAATTTCTTGGATTTATTCCAAATTTTATAATTTCCTCATTTATATCTATAGAAAGACTCTCCTCTGATTTATTCCCTCCCCCACAGGATAATAGTTCCTAGTGGTCTCATTAAACCAGCCAATCCTCAGTGACTTCAACTACATTCTTATCTACAATTGTCTGAATACCTTCTCTTCCCTCAGTTTTCTAATATAATCATATAAATTGTTCTTATTAATTGCTTGTTTGGTTGTTTTAAGTATTCTCTACTGCTTTCCTGTCTCTTAATTGGATTTCTAGAGATCGCGATTCTGCAAGGAATTGGTGTAATAATACTGCAGTGGTCAAATGCAAGACTCAACTTGAAATACTTTCCGAAGTACAATTAATGGTGTCATGCTGGTTCAACCTGTATTACAACCTAATTTATGCTTGAAAATAATGACTCAGGCTGTATTACAATGAAATTGGTGCTTGAAAGTAATACATCTTGCAACTGACATTACTGAATGATGTAGCAGAATTGCGATCTCCAGTAGACCCCTATTTACTCTGTTATGTTCCCATCTCACTAACCTCTTTAACCTTCTCACCTCCCTATTGTAATATGTAATTTCTCTATGTGTCTTTATATTCTGCTTTGGAATAAACATTTCCGTCCCCCTTTTTTTACTATCTCCTTATTCTCTCCCCACTTTGCCTCCACTGTACCTGTGCCATCCTTTAATTTGCTGACCCTTTCCCTAAAATATCTCATCAATTCTAAAGTCTATGCCTTTATTCCTTAAGTCACCTGACATCCCACAAAATTTTGATCAGGCTTTATTATAAAGGTGTCCAACATGTTTGGTCCCTCATGTTCTGCTCTGCCTCTTATGTAAAACTTCTTTCCCTTACCAAGGTATTTGAAAATCTCTCTTCCATTGTGTTATTAATCTTATTTCCTACCCAATTGACACCTGATAAATTTAAATCCCGTCCAATAATGACCATTCTACACCTCTGAACTGTGAATATAAATTTAGTTTCTCTCAAAGAACCTCATCTTCATCATTCATTCTTCCACTATTGTAAGCAGCCTACACCCTGATTTTTTTTTCTTTTCCATCACCCCAAAAATCTACCCCTAGTAACTCATGGTCATGATCTATGAACACTAGAGAACTGTAGTAATCTTTGCTAACTAGTCTAAATACCCCTCCAATAATGGATCCTCTATCTCTGTGGTACACTCTGTATCCATCAGGTAGAACCTCCTTATCTAATACTCCTTTCCAAGACTGGTAGCCTATAAGGAAGGAAATTGTGAAAATAAACACATCTAAAAGTCAGAAGAATGGTTTTTACTTGTGAATTGTAGGAGTGTAATTAATAAAGTTGGGTAACTTATTGGAGATATATCAACCACAGATAGTCGCATGGTCTGAGTCGTGCTTAAGGGAAGTTGTTCTAGACAGAAAGGTTTTTCTTGAGGTTTGCAGAGTAGGCTGTCTTACTTTAATTACTGTCTTACTTTTTCGACCTATCAAAAAATGGTACTAACCTCTTAGGATTTGGATTTATCGAGTCCATAAGATGCATTACTTGTGTTCCCCACTCACATTTTATGGAAAAATCGCCACAAATTAAGTTAAAATTGCCAAATTATGAGAAGACTGTGCAAAGGCAAAATGTCAGCAGCACTGCAAAAATAACAAAAATTGGTTGGTACAAAAGTTACAAAAATTTCATCTCTGTCATCCATCTCAGAAATGGTGTATTAATTTATAACAAAGTCAATTGATTCCCTTTATGGGCCACTTAACATCTCACGTCAACATAGGAGGAGGGGATCCGATCAGATCTCACCACGTAGGGGAAGAGGGGGATAGAATTCCGGAAAAATGCCACACATAATTAATGGATGCCCCCTAGCAATACAACATGGCGTGTGTAGCTGAAAGAAAGCATGGATAAAAAGTTTGTTATTTGTAAATTTCATGAAACTGAAATGCTAAGACAAATCACAATGGATGGCTTAACCAACATTCAGGAGATTTGTATTAATTTTGCAACACTTGAGGCATTTATTAGCTGTGCAACACTCATGTATTTCAGCATTTTTAATTTAATTTGTGGCAACTTTTTCCGTTAAATGTGAGTAAACAACATGAACACACCATTTTTTTGCTGTCATCAGTCTTTCGACTGGTTTGATGCAATCCTCCATCCTTTCCTATCCTGTGCTAACCTCTTTACTTCTACATACCCGTTACAGCCCTCGTCCTCAATTATCTGCTTCATATATTCTAATCTCTGTCTTCCTCTACAGTTCTTACCTTCAACTGTTCCCTCCACCAGCAAATTAACTAATCCAGCATGTCTCAAAATATGACCTACCAGCCTGTCTCTTCTTTCTGTAAGCATTTTCCACAACTTCTTTTCTCACCCATCATTTCCAAAACTCGTTCATTTCTTACTTTGTCTGTCCACTTAATTTTCAGCATTCTTCTGTAACACCACATTTCAAATGCTTCAATTTTCTTTCTTTCCGGTTTCCTAAAGTCCATGTTTCGCTACCATAAAGTACTGTGCTCCACACGTAGAGTTTTAAAAAGTTCTTTCTAATTCCTAGACCAATATTTGAAACTAAAAGGTTTCACTCTTTCATGAAGGCTCTTTTTGCTAGTGCTATTCTGCTTTTAACATCATTCCTGCTTCGGCCATCGGTTGTAATTTTACTTCCCAAGCAACAGAATTCACTTACTTCTCCTATTGCACCCAATCCTATTTTTATATTTAATCTACTAGTATTGGTATCATTTCTGCTACATTTCATCACTTTTGTCTTGCTTTGATTTATACTCAGTCCAAAATCTTCCTTCAGTAATTTGTTCATGCCATTCAGTAACTTCTCAATATCCTCAGCCCTCTCTGCTAACAAGACAATGTCATCAGCAAATAGTAGCATACTAATTTTTTCTCCCTGTAAACTTATGCCACGTGGAAATTTTTCTTTGTCTTCTTCATTGCTTCTTCTACATACAAGTTGAATATTAACGGGGATAGACTACAACCTTGTCTCACACCCTTTTTAACTGATGCATGTCTCTCGTGATTCTCTACTTTTATTATAGCCACTTGATTCTTATATAGTTTATAAAGTATTCTTTCATCTTGATATTTTAGACCTGACTTCTTTAAAATTTTGAACATCTTGTCCCACCTAACATTATTAAAAACTTTTTCTAAATGAGCAAATGCCATAAAAGTATCTTTGTTTTTCTTGATCCGCCTTCAAGTATTAATCTTGAAGCCATATAATTAATTCCCTTGTACCGCGATTTTTCCTAAACCCAAACTGATCTTCTACTACCTTTTCCATCCTTCTGTATATTATTCTGGTCAGTAATTTTGAAGCATGTGATGTTAGACTAATGGTGCGATAATTCTCACATTTGTCGGCTTGTGCTTTCTTTGGAAGTGTGAAGATGATATTTTTATTAAAATCAGTTGGAATTTCTCCTGTTTCATAACTTTTTGATATAAGCTTAAATAATCTTTCGATTCCTTCCTCTCCTAGGGATTTAAAAAGTTCTGCAGGGATCTCATCAATTCCAACTGCCGTATTTGCTTTCAAGTCATTCATAGCTTTATTAAATTCTGTCCTCAAAACAGGATCTCCTAAGTCATCAATGTCGAAATCGCCTTCCTTTTCCATTACACTATTGTTCAAGTCGTCCCCAACATACAGTTTCTCAATGTATTCTTTTCATCGGTTAGCTCTATCTTCTGAGCTTAAAAGAGGTTTCCCATCGGCAGCTTTAATGTTGACACCTCTTTTCTTGATTTCTCCAAAATTCTGTTTGATCTTCCTATATGCATCATCTACTTTACCTACGACCATTTCCTTTTCTACTTCTTCACACTTTGCTTGTAGCCATTTTTCTATTGCTATTTTTTATTTGCTATTTGATTTCTAATTTGCCTGTACTGCTCTCTTCCTGCTTCATACTGAGCATTTTTGTACATTCTCCTCTGATCCATCAGCTTCAAAATTTCCTCTGCGATCCAAGGTTTTCAGGAAGCTTGTTCCCTAAAGCCTAATGTTTCTTTACCAGTTTTCATTATTTCGGTCTTTAATGCATTCCATTCGTATTCGGTTGAGCTCCATTCAGAGTTACTTCTTAGACCTAAGTCTACCATTTCTGCAAATTTTTCTCTCATGCTAGATTGTTTCAGTTTATTCACTTCCAGTCTGTTTTGCTTATACTGCTTACTTATTCACTTAAATTTCAGCCTGCACTCCATTATTATCAAATCATGGTCAGAGTCTATGTCTGCTCCTGGGTAAGTTTTACAGTCTAGAACTTGATTCCTGAATCACTGTTTGACCATGATATAATCTAGCTGATATTTGCCTGTATTCCCAGGACGTTTCCAGGTGTATATTCTTCTTGCATGGTTCTTAAACAATTTGTTTGCCACTACTAGCTTATATCTTTCACAAAATTCTAGCAACCTGCTTCCTTGCTAATTTCTTTCTCCTAGACCAAAAGTTCCTACAGTATTCCCCTCTTTTCCTTCTCCCACTATTGCATTCCAATCACCCATGATTATTAGATTTTCCTCCCCTTCACATATTGAATTAATTCTTCAATTTCAGCGTATATTTTATCTATTTCTTCATCATCTTCCTGTGACATTGGCATATACACTTGTACTAATGTGGTTGGGACGGGGATTAGTTTCTAACCTCGTCAAAATAATCCTGTCACTAAACTGTTGATAATAATTCACCCGTTTCCCTACTTTCTTGTTCATTACAAATCCTACACCAGTGACTCCATTGACAGCTTGTGTGCTAATTATACTGTGTTCCCCAGACCAGAAATCCTGTGCATCCTTCCATTTAATCCCACTAATCCCAACAACATCTAACTTAAGTTGTTCCATCTCCCTTAAGTTTTCTAACCTACCTGCCCTATTCAGACTTCTAACATTCCATGCTCCGACTCGTAGAATGTTTCTATCCATTCTGATGACTTCTCCCTGAGCAGTCCCCACCCGGAGATCCAATTGGGGGACTATTTTACCTCTGGAATATTTTATCCAGGAAGAAGCCATCATGATATATGTAATTTGAGAGGATTACATGTCCCCGGGATACCCTTTGGGTCTTTAATGCAGTGGTTTCTCATTGCCTTCTGCATCCCCATGCCGCTGATCATTTCTGATTCATCCGCCTTTAGGGGCTGTTTCCAACCCCAAGGGCAAGAGGGTGCCCTGAATCGCTCCCTGCTCTTCCGCCCTCCTTTCGGAGGCCATTGGCAAGCAGTGGGTGATTCCTTATATCAGGAATATTTCAGTCGCCAGTGCCTCGTCCGTGCAAACAGGGTGCACCACGTGAAGGAGAGGTTGACATTTGGTTGGAAAAGGCTAATATAGCCTCTCCCAAACCCTTACACCCCGAACACACCATACCAATCCAGTAAATCTAAATTCCAAGACGTTACTACCATTTTTTGATAGGTGGAAAAAGTCTTGCAATCCCAGAGTTTACAATCAAATGTTATGCCAAGATATTTACATTTAATGTTTTCAACTAGTAATTCCTGCTCCAACCAATAATTGTAGATAACCTTTAGTTTATTATTAGCGTACCTACTAGTCAGTTTTAATTTCTTTTCATGTTGATATACCCAGCTGCGTATTCTGTCCAAATCCCCCTGTAGCTGTTCAGTCCTGTGTAACATTGTCTTCTGAAAATATCCTAACTTCTGATTTGAGGGATCAATTAATATTAACTTCCATAAGCTGACTCGTATCTTTGTTCATTTAGCCTTTCGCTGAAAGAGGTGTTTGTGTGGAATTGTTAACAGAATGGAGCAGAGATTTGCAAGCACTTAAAGAAAGAAGGGTTTACACAAGTAGTAGAACAAAACATAAGGGACTTCAATATGCTAGATGTTATCTTAATAAAGCCTGATTAAAATTATGGGGTCTCGCATGACAGGGAATAAGAGATCATACGGCAGTTGTGATGGACGTAATGGGGGTCGGCAAATTAATAACCGAGGAAGGGGGACGATGTAGGTTTAAATACAACAAGGCAAGGGTTTTGGAACTGAAGAGGTATTTTAGGGAGAGGTTCAAGTACAGTAAAGAGTAAGTGGGAATGGTTCAGATAGATAGTAAGAACAGGAAAAGAAATGAGCATAGAAACTGTATACATTAGAGACATGAGGAGGCTGAAGAGATTAGTGAGAACTGAACATGATAGATTAAAGAAGCAGTAGAGAATATAAACTTAGAATTAACAGCAACAAAAAGGGAAGTTAAGGATGTGTTCTTCAAAAATACCATGAATGGGCAGGTACAAGATATCTGATAATATATCCTGTTACTCTGTTAAAAGCTTTATACATGAATGCAGAACACCGTTATGTTGAATTTTTTTTTCTGATATGTTTTTTTAGCAATGGTTGAGTAAATCCATGCATTGGCTTCTCCCTTAAAAACTGTGATCCTGTTTCTGATCAGAATTTTTACAGGCCCTCAACCTGAACTTCACCTTTGTCAGTGGTTACAATGTGTATAATCAGTCTGTCTTTTGGATTGTACTCGTAAGATTCCAGAGAAAAGGAGTTAGCTATCTCACTTCTGGTGTACTGGCTTAGTTTGTTAACTTTGGTGGGATCAAACAAACTTTGAACTGAATAGTGATTATTTACTTTGTTGTCCAGAAATGTAAGAAGAGTTTTGCAATTGAAATGTCTGATTAGATTAAAAAAAAAAAAAAAAAAAAAAAGGTTAAGCTTGGTATTGAACCGAAAATTTGGTTGGACACTCCAAAGGAGGTTTACTTAGCCTGGTATTGGAGGTAGGATGGCCAGTTTCTTTCCTCCTTACTTTACCTAACCTAACCCTATAATCCTACTGGGTAAAGGGATCTACAGTTTAACGTGGAATCGGAACCACAGAAGCTTTCTGGTGGACTTCACATTACATTGCAAGCTGTGCCAGGGGTGAAGGTTGGTCTAAGGGGCTTATAAAAATCCCTGCTGAGACAGAAATTCAAACCAAGAACCTTTTGATCTCCAGTCAGATGCCTAACCACTGAGCTACCTGGCTGCTTAGAAAAATTAAGTTCTATTAAAAAAAATGTTTGAGTTGATTCTCAACCGATAAGTGTTCCTTAATATAATTACCTTAATGGATTTCTCATTTCTTCTAGGTCAAATGACAGTCACTTAACACACAAATCAGTGGTTGACATAGCCTGTTTTGAAGTTAGGTAGCAAGCTCCATTCCATGGCTCTGAATGCCACGCAACAGTGGCACTAATGTTGCTAGTGTAGTCATTTAATTTCAATCCTGTTTATTATAGGTGATACAGCTCACTCTGAATAAAGAGCTCTTCCAATGAAATAGTATTTATGTATGGCAAAGTAACCTCAAAATGCAACTATTTGCTTGTTTTTCTTATAAATTTCAAAACTATATTAGATGCAAGTTGTTTTAGTGTTTATTGTTTAAATACAAGATATGGTTGCTGTTGGAAATGAATTTCAAGTTCTTAGATATGCCTGGTATCGGAATACTCTAAACATGATAATAACTTTAATGGCTGCTCATCTTCTTTGTCTTCCAGAAAAAAAAAGAAAAAATTAAAATATAAAACTATCTTGCCCCTCTAAGTGACAAGGTCTGAACAGGTATACTGAACTTGCTGTGATAAAAGTTGGACCCCTCTACTTCTATGGAATTGTTCTGGAACATAATTTTACAAATTTTAAATGTGATATTAGATTTTGGCTCAATGAAACACACAGTATGAAATTTTAAGTCTGAAACTATTTTGTTAACTAATTCTTGTCCTGGGATAGACGAACAAATGACAGGAAAACAGCAGTAGGGTTTTTTGAATCCCCTTTGACTACAGAAAATATGTATGCAAGATGAAATAGTAGTGCATATTGAGTGGTGTGGTTGCTCAGTAGTTAAGGCGCTTGCTTTCAAAACTGTCACTGCTCTGGTCATGGGTTCGAATCCCGGTACGCACAGGAATTTTGAGAGTTGTGTTTGATCAAATGAGCTATGATAGGACGCTCCATGGTTTGGATTCCACATTAAACTGTAGGTTCCCTCTAGGACTAACAACCGTAGTTGTAACACGATGTGTACACAACTATAGCTACACAAAGGCTAAATGTGGCCCTAGTTGGCCCAAACGAGCATACATACAAAGTAGTGTAGATTGTAGTGCCTTGATTGACCTCAGACCTGCATCTATTGGAGATGGCGATGCATCGACATACTAGGAAAAGAATATAATTGGGCTAAAAGACCTTAGTCAAACCCTTTCCTGAGTATGGTGGGATAGTATACATAACAACTATGAAAGCTGGAAGGTATGTAAATAATAGCAATTATATTTTTCTATAGATATTACTATAGGAAAAGTTTTTTAAATGATATTTTAAACCGGTTTTAAAATAATGGCGTAGGAAGCAATGCCATGAGCTGATATGTGTAAATGATTGGTAAAGTAAAGCAACTAAAAAGTTGAAAGTGGGGGGCTGAAAGGACAAAAAATAAAATAAATTTAGAACACTAAACTTTACACAGTCCTACTCTCACAATCATATCACCTTTCTTTTTTATGGAATTCTGTCTGCAGGATTGTCAGATGTACACCTCTGTCCACATCAAAACTTCAACAATACTTACATTTTGATAGCTGTCAGACCCTTCCTTAGAAACTGCACCCTTCCTTACAGACTAGCCACCAGAGGCAGATACATCTTTTACAATTACAAATCCCTCACCCAGTGCTCCTTTTAAATCCATTCCAGCAGGCAATCCCCCATTTTTATTTATTTATTTAGTGTTTGATGCTACATGACACTTTTAAAATGAAACTCTACAACAGTTATACTAAATGAACAGTTTTTCTAGGCATTGTATATGTATTAATGTTTCTCTGGAAACAAACTGTGTATTACTATTACTTTTACACAAAATTTCGGCGACATAAATCTCCATCACTATCTTCAGGTGTAGTTGTAAGACTTGAAGTTTGCTTAGAGCGCATTGTTTAAAAACTGGTATAGCAATGACAGACATTATGTTGCCTAGCAGCATCTCAGACTTCATTAACCACCCACGAAGCACAAAACACAGAGTGTTGCTGATGAGTAGCCTCAATAACAGGTATCCGTGCGTCACTTAGTTGGAAACCACAATCTCAGTTAACCAGATCAAATGTGAGGTGAATTTTAAACGCTTCTGTAATGATGCTCTCCCAGAAGTCTCTCCCATGTTCCAGCACCTTGGTTGATTTGAAATCCTTGTTCCCAACCGTGTTCCACCACCACGAATTTGTCCTTTTGCCCCAGGCGAACATGCCGGGCATGTTCCAAACAATATTTAATACACCCTACAGTCTGGCCGATGTACTTCTTTCTGCATTCACATGGAATGCTATAAACTCCCAGTGTATGAAGGGCAATGTTCCTTAAGTTGTGGCGGTGGTAGGAAAACAGTTTTAATGCCATTTCTTGCTAGAACCCTTTCAACCCTCGATGTTGTGGTGCCAGAGTACGGCAAGGAGGCTAAGTGATCATGTGGAACATTATCGCAGTTATTAGGCCCATCTTTCACTTCCCGGAATGCCAATTGTATCCGATGTTCACTGTACCCATTCTGTCTGAAGGTATGATGTAAATGTTCTAACTCACCAGGTAGGCTGTCCCCATCACATATTGCCTGTGCCTTGTGGACTAGAGTAGTGAGTACTGTCTTCCGGTGTACCAGATGGTGATGACTGCGTGTGTTTGGGTAAAGGTCCGTGTATGTTGTCTTTCTGTACACAGTTCTGTACTAAAGTTCCAACAGATTTCTTTTCAATAAGAAAGTCCAAAAAGGACAGACAGCCTTCCTTTTGTACTTCCATCGTGAACTGGGTGTTTGTGTTGATACTGTTCGGGTAAAGGAGAAACCTATCATGGTTTTGTCTACCATTGGGCCAAACGACAAATGTTTCATCCACATACCGATAAAAGGCATTGGGCTTCATGGGAGCACTTAACGCTTTCTCCTCAAAATCTTCGATGAAGAAATTAGTTATCACAGGCGACAAAAGGATTGCCCTTTGCCAATCTGTTCATAGTAATGCCCATCGTACAAGAAGTACGACAATTGCAATGTGTGGCAGAACAACTCTACTAACCTGGGCTTGAAGTGCTGTTGTAGTAGACAGTGTATCAGACAGAGGAACCCTGGTGAAGAGGGAAACCACATCAAAGCTCACCATCAACTCCTGTTGACGGCAGAATTTATGAACATCATTAGAGAACTTCGTCTGCCTCAACAGGATTTGATGGTTTTGGTTCAGTACAGGGCTAGTCAAAATCATTGCAGTGATTTCAGAAAATTACTACAGATTTATTATTTTTCATTTACTTAAAAGATTACACAGATATATAAACAAACTGTGAAAGTTTTTTTGAGTGTCTACAGATGCTCAATATGTGCACCTTTAGTGACTCTGCACATGGAAAGTCTATAATCGAGTTCTTCCCATACCCAATGCAGCATGTCTCTGTCGCTGAGAGCAAATGCATTGGTGATGCGAACCCGAAGGTCTGGCAGATCAACTGGTACTGGTGGCACAAACACTGTGTCTTTTACGAAACCCCAAACAAAGAAGTCGCAGGGGGTTAGGTCAGAGGAACGAGGAGGCCATGACATCAGCTGACAATCAGCATCCCCAGCATGACCGATCCATCTGTTTGGAATCCTGGTGTTTAGGAAATTACGAACAACTAGAGAAAAATGGGGTCAAGCACCATCCTGCTGGAAAATGTAATCTTCACTGTCAGCTTCCAGAAGTGGCAACATTTGCAGATAGATTTTCCCTGCGATTGTCACCTCATTAAAGAAAAAAGGCCCATTAAGTTTCTTTTGTGAGATAGCTCAAAACACATTCACTTTGGGAGTGTCACGAATGTGCTGAACATAAGCATGGGGGTTTTCGGCCCCCCAAATGCGCACATTGTGCTTGTTCACTTTTCCACTCACATGAAAAGTGGCCTCATCACTAAACACAAGTTTTTCTGCGAATGTTTTGTCTTGTTCTATATATTGGGCACAGAATTGAAAACGACGCACTTCATCCTTGTATGACAGTGCTTGTAGCAACTGTAACCTGTAAGGGTTCATACACGGTCACTTCCGTAGGATTCTCCAAACGGTCTTCTGTGGAATACATAATTCCCTGCTCGCTCGTGGAGTAGACTTGTGTGGGCTACGAACATAACTGGCGCGCACACATTCAACGGTTTCTTCAGACACAGGAGGGCAACCCCTTTGTTTTACCTTTACAAAGGCATCTCATGGCTTTAAGCTGTTGATACCAACGCCAAATGGTGTTAGCATGCGGGGGATCCTTGCCGAACTTTGTTCTAAAGTGTCGCTGAACAGTTACCACAGAATGAGTCGAATGAAATTCGAGAACAATGTACGCTTTCTCACTTTGTCATCTTGCTCTCTAGCGCTCTAGCAGCCACTGTGGGAAGCTTGCATTTAGTGCAATCGAAACCTGGAGAACCACTTGTCTTATAACAGTAAACCCTATCACAGTACCTATAACAGGACAGCCAAAATAAAATTGTGAAATCTCTGCAATCGTTTTGACTAGCCCCGTACTGTAATGACCTCATTGCCATATACGGTAGGTCAACATGTAGCCACTTGTGATAAAAGTCAATTCTCAACATTTTTTCAGAAAAGGCAGCAGAGGGCGCTCCACTGCTCCCACCACCAGGCCACGTTGCTGCTCAAACCACTAGTGCAATCCTTAATTGTTAAATGTATTATCTGCAACTGTACTCTGTGAATAGCTAGATTTTTTTACTTTGTACTCCTGAACGATTGTTTTCTTTTTGTTAGTAATGCCCATTGGCTTGCAGTTTGTGCATTTTAGTATAAAATGCCATTCGTTGCACCGTGCTGAAATAACATTTAGATCAGAGGTGTCAAACTCAATTTTGCAGAGGGCCGTATATTAAATTTAGAATGTGTAGGCAGGCCAGATTCAAATAAAAAAAATGTATTAATGTATTTTTCTCGGGCTTCCAGCCGTGTTAAGATGTCACATTTGTGGGACGTTTCAAAGGCGTCCATCTCTGCCTTCATTCTCAACCAAATGTCAATGATTAACTGTTTGTTTATTCAGCTGTGCTACGGAAACGGTGGAAGACAAAAACCAACACAACGCGATTACGTCATCCGCTCTTTTGCTCGTTACCGACGCGAAACTGTTTCAGCATTTTAATAGCCGGGTTCCAGGCCGCACTGAGTTGATAACCAGTGTCCCTGTTGACTAATAAATCAGTTGATCTTATTTCTACAGCCTGGAACCCGGCTATTAAAATGCTGAAACAGTTTTGCGTCGGTAACGAGCAGAAGAGCCGATGACGTAATTGCGTTGTGTTGGTTTTTGTCTTCCACCGTTTCCGTAGCAGCGGCTGAATAAACAAACAGTTAATCATTGACATTTGGTTGAGAATGAAGGCAGAGATGGATGCCTTCGAAACGTCCCGCAAATGTGACATCTTAACACGGCTGGAAGCCCGAGAAAAATATATTAATATTCAACGCCGTGAAAAATTACGATCCTACATCACTAGCCTATACGGGGAGGAGATGTTTCGTTCTGTAAAAAAAATGTACTTACGTAGAGGAATCGAGTGAAGTCTAAAAGCTATGAAAAACATGATTCTTCTTTCTGTGTCACATTGTGATCGCGAGCCGTATTGATAGGGACCGGGGGCCGGATGTGGCCCACGGGCCGTATCTTTGAGATCACTGATTTAGATGGTATTGAATTTTTAAACAGTTGGTCAAATTCCTTACTTATCTGTCAATTACTGCATTATCAGCACATTATCTCAGACTACTATTAACTATTTCTCCAAGATTATTTATAAAAATTAAGAACAGAAGTGATCCTATTAGATTATTATTATCCAATGAACCCCCAATTAAAAGTTCTTTTCAGTAAAATAGTATTAAAATATTGCAACATTGCCCTCTTTATTTTCACTCCCTATATGTCCCCTCGATTATCTACTTAGTATTACCACCACTACTGTCATCCACTCTTCTTCCAACACATCTATCTCAGAGTTCATTGATATGTTTAGTCTTGTTGTACACAGAGGCGACCGTTCACAGTGTGACTCACCTATTCACATCAATAAAGTTTATTAAAGTATTATGTGTTCATCACTTTCCTGCCTTCATATTTGTCAAGTTTTATGTTTGCTTTCCTTATCCATCCAGATATATATTTTTTGACTGGTTTTAAACAACTCTCCACCTATTCCTATCTTGAGCTAATCTCTTCATCGCACTATAATCATTACATTCTGTGATCTTAGTTATCTGCTTCACATATTCTACTCTTCATCTTCCTCTACAATTCCTTCCTTCTTCCACTAACAAGTAAGCCAATCCAACATGTCTTAAAGTGTTGCTCACCATTTTCTCTCTTCACTGGGTGGGACTCTTCAACAAATTTCTTACTGAGCGTAGTGGGTGAGCAGTATAAATGCTCTGGCCGTGCATTTGGGAAAAAGCGGGTTTGAATCCCTGTCCGAACATCCAGATTTGGGTTTTCCACGGTTTCCCCAAATCGCACCAGGTGAATGCTGGGTTGCTTCCTTTAAAAGGCCATGGCTGAATTTCTTCCCGTTCTTTGCCCCCAAATCGAATCCTGGTCTAGGAATCCAGATTTGGGTTTTCCATGGTTTCCCCAAATCATTCCAGGCGAATGCCGGGATGCTTCAATAAAAAGACCATGGCTGCATTCCTTCCCATTCCTTGTTTCCAGTCTTTTCCCACCTCTAATGACCTCGGTGTCGACGAGGCGTAAAGCCATATGTAAAACAAAAATCTTTGCCCCCATGGCTTTGGCTGGCTAATCGCTGAGCCTGATGCCTCCTTGGGAGGAATGTTGGGTTGCCATCTGTTTGCAAAACATGTAACTATGTTCTGTGTGTTCTAAGTGTGTTTGTGTGTGTAGTTTACAATGTGAAGATTAGGGTCGTACCAGCATTCGCTTTGGTGCCTGCTATCAGGATGGCTGGTATGTGGGGACCAATATTCGATCCTGCCCCACAGTACCTCCTCAATCCAGTGTGTGACGCCTTAGCGCACTGAGCCACACTGACTGGTCATATAGTCAAATCAACTATATTATACATTTGGGTGAGGTTTATTTTCTGCTTCAAAAGGATTAGTAATATATAAACAGATTTTTTAGTTATACAATTTTTCTTTCATTCTAAATTTTTTTTTTTTTTTTTTTTTTTTACCAACACTTGGTTTCTCCAAACCAAGTTCAGTTTGACATAAATTGATGTTATGTTTGCATTTTCTTTCTTTTCTTCTGATGCTACTACTGTTTCTGATACATATCATTTATTTTCTTCATCTTGTTGTCAATGTCTTGGTTTCATATGCCTTTGAGGAATGTCTTCATTTCCATCTCTGAGCAGGTATTTTTCCATTGTTTTAATGTGGCCATTCTTTTTTTCCATCTTTCTCAACACTTAACCTTTCTTAATTTATTTTGTCAATATCTCACTTGGAGTATTTTCTTTTGAATTGTTGCTACCGTTCTCATTTATCAATTTGTATACTTCATCCTTAGAATCGGGTGTAGTACAGCTGTGCTTGTTTCATTACAACTAGTCTCTCCCAACCCAGAATCTGTCCTAAGGGGGAAGATTATCTTTGGGCTATCTTCTTTGCTTTCACTATTTTTCTTCACTAAATAATATCCGTTTCTTCTAGTCCTTCACACACATTACTTTACTTCCTTAATTTCTTGACTTACTGCTTACGTGTTTCCTGTTCTAATGCACCAGTTTCATTTCCCCATATATTCAGCTCATTGAAAACTTTCAACTTCTTGTTGCACAGTATTTATTTCCTAACTCAAATCCACCAAGTTGTTCTTGCAACTTTTTAGTCTTGAATTTGACTCTTCAGTTTCAAATTACTGTCTTCTTGCTCTTTCTTCACTTCTTTATACAATTCCAATTCGCTCATGAGATTTGGTTTTAATTTCACATTCATTGGTTGCCATGTGGTTGTATATAACATCTATTCACTCTTTCGAACATTTCTTCATTGCTATTACATCCCATTTAAATCCTTTCAAGTTTTCATCCACATCTTGCTCAGTTCAAATCAACCTAGCATTTAAGTTTTGTTTTAACTTTTTGTATCCAGTTGTCAAATCCTATCCATTTGCCAAATTCTGTTTTAGTTTTTCCTATCCTTTTATATACAACATAATTAACTTTTGGTCTGTACCATTTTTCCATTCCTGAACCATCTCATTAGGAATCTTAAATGGCTCAGCCAGTTTTTTCTCCTCATCAGCCAAAATTTCTCTAATCTTTGTGCTATCATTGAAACTAACTTCACTTGAATCCAGATGATGGCCAGTTCATTCTCAAAGGCGTCTAATTCAGAAATGATCTACCTCAGGTTAATCCACCATAATTAATTTAAAATCAGCTGAAAAAATTATAGTTGTCTTTATTAACTTTTCTAGTCCCTAAAAGTTGCAACAATAATATACTATTACACATATACTACATAAGTATTCCACACAATGCAGAAAACAAAATATTCTGATCACTTATTTGCAACTCTTGTCGCATAACCTTACTTTTGTCAGTATACCTTCAAAAACTGTTTAAAGGGTCCTTAAAACACTTAAACCTAACAGCAAATCATTTTAGAGCATTTTCCTGTAGTTTGAGAATCAGAAAACATGTTAGTAAGGAGTGTTTAATCTAGTTAGTAAGTTTTCGAAAGTACTATTAAGAGAGTTACCTGTTTTAGAATCCTTTTGGCCACATCCATTTTCAGAGGTTTAAAATGAAATTATGATTCAAATGAGTTCTAACACTTGGAGTCTAGAAAATTGTATTAAAGAGATATTGTGAACTTGGTAATCTTGCAAGCACACGGAAAAGACTGCACCAGAATCAGTTTTAACTTAACAGACTTAATATTCAAGGTACAGTAAAGATTCATAGCTCAAAACGTTTTGACATAAAATAATACACAACATATGGAAAGATAGTCAATAACTAATAGAAAAGTATGTTTTTAAATGAAATAAGAGATTTCGCTGGCTTTGCAATTCAGAAATTTCTGCGGAAATACACTGGCCTGATGACATAGAAACCATATTCAAATTAAATAGAAATTTTCACTAAACAAAGAGCAATTTTCTTAAAGATTCCAACAATATTTATTCTTTAAAAGTGAAATTAAAGTTTAAACATAATGGCGGCTGCAAAGCATCAGTACGGAAACAAAGGATTAGCATTAAAGGAAATAGTTAATGAGGAAATATTACCATCAGATAGATAATTACATTTATCAAAGTTATATTACAGATCGGTGGCACTCATATTTATGGAGATAAGCGACATCAAAGTTTATAGCTGACTTTGCAATTATAGTCAGGAATAGGTTTTCGCTATCAAATACATTTTGGATCAAGCCATGTTATATGTCAAAAGCTGATGAAATTTTTATAGAATATTTTCAAAGTAAAATCAGTTCACAGACTCAAGAATTGCAGAAATGATGACATATTTAAAACTTTTACACCTTCAGGAAATTTTATCTTTGAAACCACAACACCTAGGAGAAAGACTCTCATAACAGAAATTGACATTTAAAACAGGCTTCACAACATATTAAAATTTCAGAATGATTGGGATAAAAATAAGATTTCTCGTGTATGCTGAGTCAACTGAGCCTAATATGAATGTAAAGAGACAACACTAGCCACGAGGGGCAGCAGTATTCAGGCAGAAATTGAACTGGGAGGATGGCATGTTGGTCGTGGAAATGTAGGGGGAAACTGTAGTAGTGAAGCCACAGTGGTGTGGCCTCACTCTTCCTTTGAGATGAACTTTTAACTTTCACATCTATCTAAGTGTTATGAAGAAGTTGCTTACTGTGCGAGGATGGTTTAGCCTGTAATCATTTCATTAATTCGGATAGAAGTCTGATGCTTTTCTATTATGCTGGTACCAAGTTTATTTAAGAGAACTTTTGCACAGTACATAATTTTTAATCTATCAGGAAGTCTACAGAGTTTTATTTTGGGAACGTACCTTTATCTCTTGGGGTAATTATGAGGGATTGGCTAAACAGACTCTGTAAAGGTACGAGATATGATCACAGTTTAGACAAAATGCTGTATGCAATAACCCCAAGCAACAGGGCCGCATTTAAGCATAGGCTGTAGCCTAGGGGCCTGCAACACAAAGGGAGACCTACACCATTTAAGCATCCGTAGACGGAGGCAACCAGGGCCACTGCCAACAGGGGGTCCTGCACCACATGTATAGCCTAGGGGCCCACAGAGCCTAAATGCGGCCCTGCCAAGCAAGCAAATGTCTTAACACTCTCCACTGCAAAATATAGTCCTTATTGAATACAATGCTTGGTATTCAATAAAACCTCATAATGCAGTCATGTACTAATAAATTAGTCCTAAGTCAGTATGGTACTAAGTATTCAACACAACTCTGAAAAGAATAATCCAATTGTGTATTAACCCTTTGGCATACAAAAATGTGTGGAGCTCGTGGTCAGGTTTTTGAGCCAAAACTGACAAAACTGATCATCACGGGCCCGCCTTGAGGTATGTCGGCTGGACCAAATGTAAACACCACGTGTCACGCCCGTGGTTTGTTGGTGTGCCCCACACCAAATAGCACAGTCCAGGGTAGTGGACTTAGTTGCATGTTATTCTTGACTACGTTTGCACATTAAAATATATTTTCTTAAATATATTGGAAAAGTATCCCAATACAATGTCTTCAAAAAGAAAATTTTGTGATTACAGTGACAGTTGTGCTGACATTTCATTCAAAGATCAAAGATTTGTTAGATAGTTCGGTTAATGATAATGACAGTAGTAACATTGTACGCCCTGTATGAAAAAGTTGGAAGCAAATAGTTATATTGGATAGCGTTAATCATCAACTACCAAAACACTGGATTTGGAAAGAAGTGAAAAATAATCAAAAAAAAATTTGGTTTATACACACTCTTGGCATAAAAGTGAGAACCTTATGTCAGTTAGGAGCAAATAAAAATGAATTAAATATATTTAATACAATATTTGATAATCAGTTTTGAGAAAATATTGTAACAGAGACTAATCGATATGCGGAACAAATATCAACCAATCCAAACAAAATACGAACAGTCGACAAGAATTCCCATGGATTGTAATGAAATCAAAATTTTTTTTTCATTATCCATAATAATGGCTCAGATAAAAAAACCAACAATTCAATTGAATTGATCTAAGAGGGCCTTATCAAAACACCTATATTTTGAAAAACGATGCTGTTAAAAAGATTCCTGAAAATTACCAGATGTTTGCATTTTGCAAATAATATGGGTAACAGTACAGATAAATTAACTAAAACCTGTGAGTGACTTTTTTAATGAAAAATTTAAAGAAGTATATACGATGAAACAAGACATTGCTATTGATGAATCGTTCATGAAATATAAGGGACGCATGTCTTACAAACAATCTAATCTATCAAAAACGACAAGATGTGGCATTAAATTTTACAAATTGTGTGAGTCAGATTCCGGTTATTGTTGCAACTTTATATACAGGCCATGATAAAATAAGTTGTGATGATAGCACTACTGAAAGTATGGTCAAAGAGCTATACCTGTCAGTGTTATACAAAGGACACACATTATAGAAATATAATTGGTACTCTTTGCCAAAATTATTTATGACACTATTACACCATGATGTCATTGGCACAGTATGTTCTAATAGAAAGAACATGCCAAAAGAGTTCTGTATGGCAAGACTAAAAAGGGGATAATATAGAATGAGAAGCAGTAACAGAATACTGGCTTTAAAATGGTAAAGCAAACAAGATGTGTATATAATGTCTACAAAGCATGAAACAGTAGAAATGGCTGCACAAGGCACAAATCAATTAAATCGTACTTCAAAGCCAAAATGTGTCATTGAGTACAACAAAGGAATGATTGGAATTAATTGGCAAGACCAGATGCTAGCATGCTTTCCAATCATGAGAAAATGCCTGAAAGGATATCAAAAATTTTCTTTTACATGTTCGATATTGCACTTTTTAACTCTTATATTTTGTTAAACGAAATACATAATTGGGGGGGGGGGGGGGGTGGAACAGAATTACGTAGAATAGAGGGTTGAAATTACCAAATCTCTAGTGAAGTATATACCAAAACCAGACAATAAAGAACAAGGACGATTATTGTACGGAGATTTGCCAGAAATACTGCATGCGAAACAATGGAGTTATTTTTCTAAGCATATTGACCCAAACCATCGAAGCCAAGACCACGAAAGTTCTGTAAAGTTTGTGGGAAAAATAAAAAAGTAGTGGAATAACGGGGAGTGTGAAAGATTCAAAGTACCAGTATGCTTCAAAAATATCACACAATTGAAGATTATTGATTTGTTAATTTTTTATAAAGATCTAATTGTGTGCAGTGAAATTTGGACTTAAATATTCTGACGTGGAATAGCTCCTAGTCAAACACATGGAAGGTGCATGTAGTATCCGTGTTTAGAATGGTGAAGGTGTGCGATCTATCCAAGTTTGACCGAGGACAGATATTGATGTCCCAGAGGCTTGGAACGAGCATTTCCGAAACTGCCTCACTTGTCGGGTGTTCGAGGAGTGCTGCGGTGAGTGTTTTCGACAAGTGCTGAAACCACGTTCAAATGTCAAGGGTTTGGGTGGCCACCCCTCATTACACACAACCATCGTAGGCTGGGCAGACTGGTAAAACGGGACAGGCGGTGATCTGTGGCAGAACTATCAGAGTTTAATGCTGGGCAGAGTAGAAGTAGTGCACCGAACACTCCTGACGATGGGCCTCCGCATCTGACGACCCATGCATGTGCCAATGTTACCACCATGACATCAACAACTACGGCTGAAATGGCCATGTGACCATCGTTACTGGACGTTGGCATAGTGGCAGAGCATTGCATGGTCTGATGAATCCCGATACCTCCTTTATCATGCTGAGGGGAGGGCGCAAGTCAATTGTTTTCTAGGGGAACAGCTTCTGGACACCTGTTCTGCAGGACAGAGACAAGCTGACAGCAGTGCAATTATGCTCTGGAGAACATTCATACATTCATGTGGGTATCCATGGATTCAGTGGAGCTCGTGCAAGGCACCATGATGGCTAATAAGTATCAAACACTGGTTGCAGACCACGAACACCCCTTCATGACTATCATGTTTCCCAACAGCAGTGGCATTTTTCAACACGATAATGTGCCATGTCACAAGGCCAGGAGTGTAATGGAGTGGTTCGAGTAACATAGTGGTGAGTAGCAATTGATGTGCTGAACTCGCCAGATCTGAACCCGATTGACCACATCTAGGATGTGATTGAATGTGGCATCAGAGCTCATTGCCTCCCTCCCCAGAATTTGTGGGAATTAGGTGACTTTTGTGTGCAGATGTGGTGCCAAGTCCCTCCAGCAACCTACCAAGGCCTCGTTGTTTCCATGCCAAGACGCATTGCCGCTGTTATCCATGCCAAAGACGGACGTATTGGCTATTAGTTAGGTGGTCATAATGTTCTGGCTGACCAGTGTATTTACCTCAATTATTAACCTTTATAGTTTGTTGTTTAATAAATCATTTAGTTTTAATAGTTTGTTTGTTTTTAATTTTTCACTTGTGTTTTTGTAATTTATTAAATTAACTTTTCCCGAATTATATTTTTCTAATAGGTACGACACCCCATGTAAGTCATGTGTGATTGGTACTACTTAAGACAGATTTGCCAAGCCGTGGAATGTCTCGAAGAATCAGCAGTTCTGTTTACATTTTGAGACCACGCTGTTAAATCTTAAATTGTAGGTCAAGGGGTTAACTGTCCTCTGGTATAAACAACTAGATCTGACTTGATACATTTGTAGCGAAAACAATCACAATCACATCAATACATCACCAGAACAAAAATTGAAATTATATGTTATAAATCTGCTTTGAACGGTAAACATCAGATCGACTCAAAAGTTTATTGTGCAGATAAACTGTGCATGAATACACAAACAACAATGTAGTCTCCAACACAGGCTTGCTGCTGTAAATAAAGTAGTTCTTCTACAAATGACATTTAATGCAAAATATCTTACAATAATATTATACTTAATATCTACACATACGCAAAATATTCGGTGCTTCAAAACTCATTAAAGAAAGCTGAAAAGAACTTGGAGAAATCAGTATTATTTCATTGGGTAATACCCAAATTAAAAATTCACCAGTATCACAAAAAATTATAATTTAAAATGCCTTTCTGTTTTTATTTTATTTGGTTATAATGTATGAAGTTCCAAGGTTCTTTCATTTGTTTTTACATGTATAATTATCTCTTTGCAAGAATATAATTTAACAGTCATTAAATACATGTTAAAAATTACATTTTATTATGAAACAAAATAAGTAACTATGAAAGTGAAACATAATGGCAGAAGCTATCAGAAATATTTTTTATCACAATAATCTTACTACAGTAACAATTCTGTGTAAAATTTCTTCTCGAGAAACTATTAATAAAGTCGGTACTTATTTTTTATATATCTATTTTGTTTCATGGATCCCTGCTGAGGATGGACTTCTGGGATGTGAAACATGTCATGGTTAATATACATACCATATGAATCATAATCATAGTGAAAACAATCTTATGTTACAAGGACAAATAAAGAGAATAAAAATAAATATGTGTTTTTACAACTGAGTTTTGCAAAGGGTCTTATAGAATACAATTAATATTTTGTTGAAATTCTTGAATGGAGTAGGAGTTGCCAATAAGATAATTTCTCAGTTTTTCTTTAAATATATCTTTATTATCTGCAAACTGTTTTATACTCTTGGGAAGTTTATTAAACAGATTATCCCAGAATAATTAACTCCTCTTTTGTACTAACGACAGAGATGTTTGTGTTTTGTGCAAGTTATTTCTGTTTCTTGTATTGAAATTGTGTACCTGTGAATTAGAAGTAAATGGGTTAAAATGTTCTATGACAAAGTACATGAGAGAACAAATATACTGAGAAGTCATTGTAAGAATATTGAGTTTTTTTAAAACGTTGTCTGCAAGAGTTTCTTGGTTTTATCCTACACAGCATCCTAATAGCTCTTTACTGTGCTATGAAAACTTTTTTACTTTGTGAAGAGTTTCCCCCAAAACATTATGCCATATGACATCACTGAATGGAAATACGAGGAGTACACCTGTTTTGTTTATTCTAGATCAGCTGTTTGAGAAAGTGTTCATATTGCAAAGGTGGCACTACTTAACGTCTTCAGTATTGAAGTGATATGTTTGTGCCAACAGAGTTTCTCATTTATTTTAATACCAAGGAATTTTATACTTTATTTCTAAGATTGTGTTATTTTTATAGCTTGTAAATCTGTCTGTGCATACTTTTTTGTTTTAAACTTAACATAATGTGTTTTTTTTTCTTCAAAATTTAATTATAATGAATTTGCCTTAAACCAATTTGCTATTTCACTAAGTACTTCATTTACATTAAATTCTAGATTTCTGTTTGGTGTTTTTCTCACAGTCTGGTTAGTGTCATCTGCAAATCAAACACTCTTAATTTTGTCATATAAGTTTCCAGCAAGGTCATTGATGCATGACAAAAAGAGGAGGGGTCCTAGGACAGATCCTTGTGGAATTCCATGTTTAATTTTCTCCCAGTCTGATGAAGCGTCTTTACTTATTTTAGAATCAAAAATGGAAACTTTTTGAATTCAACTTTCCATGTATGATTTAAACCATTTACCTGCAGTTTCATAAATACCGTAGTATTCCAGTTTTTTTTCAAAAGTAATTCATGATTTACACAGTCAAATGCTTTTGCAAGATTACAAAATATTCCTATAGGGCTCATTTTATTATTCAGTTCCCCAAATGTGTTATTTAAAAATGAATATATAGCCATTTCTATGGATGATCCTTTTTGGAACCCAAATTGTGAATTAGTGAGGATATTATGTTGTCTAACATGTTTTATTACTCTAAGATTCATGACTTTTTCAAAAATCTTTGAGAATCCGAAAAGTAATGAAATGGGACGATAGTTATCTACACATGTTGCTTCTCCTTTTTTAAACAACGGTTTTACAATTGCATATTTTAGTCTGTTTGGAAACACACCTTGCATTAAGGATTCATTACAAATGTAAGCAAGTACATGATTGATACAATCTGAACATCTTTTCAGTAATTTACTTGAAATGTTGTCGTAGCTGGAAGAATTTTTAGGTTTTAATTGTTTAATGAGTTTATTTATTTCTGAGACTGTTGCTGGTGGCAACTGCATCTCCACAAATCTATTTGGGAAATCAGTCTGAAGAAGCCTTAGGTCACTATGTGGGGACTGCTTTTCTATGTCTAATTTCTCTAAACCTATAGTAAAATGTTTGTTAAATATTTTGCAAACTTCTCGTACTTCACTATGCACAGATCCATTTTGTTCTATTTTTGTCTTTAGAGTGATTTGCTGATTTTCCTTTTTCAGTTTTTGTTATATTCCATATAGTTTTCATCTCATTGCCTGAATTCTTTATTTTCTCTGATATATACCTTTCTTATTACATTTATTTATATTTTAGAATGAAGTTTATAATTAGCATTCAGTGTATAGTTTATGCGATTATCTTACTTTTAAATAAACTTCCCTTTTTGTTTTACAAGATACTCTAATACCCTTTGTTTCCATCCCTTACCCAGTTCACTGTTTGGAGTGTTGGCAACTTTTCTTTTTTTGAAACTTCCTTCGAAATGTGTTAGAAATATATTAAGAAAGGAATCAAATTTTGCATTAAGACCCTGTGCAGTGTACACTTCTGACCAGTGTTCATTATTTACGGAATCTATGAAATGTTTTATATTGTTTTCATTAATATTTCTTCTATATACCCATCTTTTCTTTATCTGTTTAATAGTGTTTTTGGACTTGATACATAACAGCTGAGCATCATGATCGGAGATACCATTTATTATTGGAAGTATATTGTAATTACTGTACTGAGAAATATCCATAAAAAAATTATCATTTGCAATACTGCTATTATTTTGTATTCTTGTAGGGAAATTTACAAGTGCTGTTAAGTTAAAAGACAACATCAAGGCTTCCATATCTAGCCTCTCATTGCTTTGATTGAGAAAGTCAACATTAAAATCTCCACATAAAACTATTTGTTTGTTATTTGTGAAACATAGTAGCCAAGACTCTGAGATAAAAAGTCTAAAATTTCCTGAGGGGGGCCCTGTAAATTGCTATTACTATGAGCTCTTCCTTGGCAGACTCCAGTTTTGTAACACAGCATTCAAAGTGTTGTTCTATACAATACTTACTTACACTGTTGCATTGAATATTATTTTTAACAAAAATGGCTACTCCCCCTTTCTCCATTTTATATCTGCAGAAATGAGAGCTTAGTTTATAATTTGGGATGGACAGCTGATATATTCCTGTATCAGACAAATGATGCTCAGATATGCACAAAACATCTACATTAAAATTTCTGGAATTTTGAATCTCTTCTAGGCATAAGGTAATGTCATCAATTTTACTAAATATTCCTCTTATATTCTGATGGAGAATAGTGGTCTGAGCACTTTGATTCAATAACTTTGAATTGTTTACTTCATTTGTACATACTGGTATGTCAGTTGGAATTTCAATAAGATTTGAGCAGCAGAGACATCAAATTCTTTTAGACATCTTGATACATCTATTTTATTTACCCTAAAAAAAGGCCGTGACTTAACACCACTTATAACAGGAATACCTCTTTCACTCACCTGGCATCCCCTGATCTCATCAACAGTAAGAAGCGAAAGCTTCCTTTTACCTCTGAAATTCAGATGGAGTCCATGGCGAGTATAACTGTCCCTACCAATGCTGGCCACATCTTTCAAACCAATGTGTGAATTTTCTGGCTGCCAGAGAACCCTTTCCAATTATACATTTGTACGCCTAATGTTATGCCACATCCAGGGTTTATCATAATGCTCAAACAAACCCACAAATCCCACATTGGTCTGATGTGTGTTCCTGGAAAGGTGAGCAATGTCTTCTTCAACTGAATAATTGAGGTCCTTATCAAGACTTTTTCCCAGTCCCCCACAATTACAATACAATCTCCCTCTAAAAATCTTTCCCTAGGTCTTCGACATTTGCTACAACACTTCCAAGATCTGCATTTGGTTTGAAAATACTGCAGACTTCATAATCTGGCCCCAAGTCAGACTGAACCATCTCACTGATTCCTCTCCCATGACTGCTTCCAAGTAACAGTATCTTCCTGCATTTAGATACCCCCTGAAAAGTTTTCCCTTTTACAAGAGCCCAGATCGTTCAGTCCAACCTGACGGCCCTCAAAGTCACCATCTAGATCCTCCAATGGCCGAAACACATTGGATGTCTCTAGCTGGAAACCATCAGACAAACAGCGTCTCCTACCTCTCCTGCCAGAGCTGACTTCTTTCCATTCACTGTTCTGCCTAAGCCTAAGAACAGTTTTTTCTGCCTTCAGGGACTTTAAATCCCTCTCAGCAGATGCCAGATCTGACTGGAGCTTCAGAATCCGCTGCTCCTGATCATTAATTCTGCAGGAGTGACAGTTCCAGGCAATACTGGCACAAGGGTCACTGTTAGTAACATCACTGCACCCCCAGTGAAACCAGTACCTGCAGTCCCGGCATGTCACTCCTTCTCTTACAAATCTTCGGCAATTTCCACACTTACTATCTATTACAGTACTATCATAAAAACTTAAGAACATAGGAGAGGGAAAAAAAAAATTAAATGTTTACTTTTTAAACTATTTAAAAACTTAGGGGAAAAAAAACATTATAACATTTACTTTTTAATTAACTACTTGTGTATCAGTTGCCAAAGAAAAGTAAAAGTAGGATTCTAAGAAAATAATATGTAAATCAATCGAAACTTTTCTGAAATGTGAATTACAACACTTATAAACTACAAGACTTACTACAAAACAACACAAATGATTTCAAAAGAGCTTTTTAAACAATTACAATAAAATTGAACACCCTATAACTCTGGTTAAGACTTAACCTCAAATGTAAACAAATAAAAACTCGGTTTACACTGCACTGATTTTCTATTAAATAAAAACGGTTCACTATCACTTAAGAGCTTCACAAATTTACTTCAACACAACACTAATGCTGTCAAAACAAACTTACAATGAAATTCTGTTACACTATAACAAGAGTATTGTTACTAGATGTTACTCCTGGATGTAAACAAAAGCCACTGAACACTGAATCTACAGTTTACGGATTTATAATAAATAAAATGGATCAATAACACTCACACTACTAGAATATGATATTCTTCAACGTTTTAACTAACTTACGAGATAAAATTATTATAACACGACACGAACGAAAGCACACTCAATCAAAATCCAAAGATAAGAAGATTGCAACTCATTAATAGGTAGTTAATATCAATTTTTCCATAGCTACCTGTTGTCCTGAAATTCAGTTCACGAAATGTGGATTTGGTGGTTTGATGTGTTTGATTATTATTGTAGTCTGCATATGATTAATCAGTAGAATTCAGCCAACCATTTTAATATTTATACTGTCCATCATCAGCCCTGCATATAAGCCAGCTATGGAAGATGGCAGCCACCAATATTTACAATAAATAAGAATGCTGAAAGAGAACAAACTTCTCACATGTAGAATACTACAAAGGAAAATGGAAACTCTTTTAACACAATTTTTATTCAACCTTCACACACACCACAATACCAGTTTGTACATAGCATTACCATCCCATTGCATCTACTGTTTCATCTTTACATAGAATTTATAACAAACATCACAGATTATAGTTATATCACAAAAATGAAACAAACTGTGGAACTCTTGTAAATACAAACATATTTATGAAAAACAGCAACTTAATATTGCTTTTACAATGTCCATTCTAGATCCAGAAACCTCTCATCTAGAGTAATGGTTTTTCCCTAAGCTTTGTGGTTTTGGGTCATTAAATGTGTGACCCGATGAGAACAAACCTTCTCATAGCAAAAGCATGTCAGCGTTTCATGAACTGCACAGTACTGTATATCGCTTTAATGATTCACATGAGGTGTTATCAAAAAGTTTTGAAATTGTGTGCAATGTATCTTGTTTATCGAGTTGATTCTATGTGTGTTGATAGTACTGCCAGTAACATAACTGTTTTGTGGGTTGTTTCTGACTTGCAACTAAACAAATGCTTTTGATGGCATACACATTTCACCTTTATTCAAGGCATCTTCAGTGCCCTAGATAAACATATATACACACATATATATACAATGATATTGTTTGATTTTTGTACAGTTTTCTGAAAATATTAAATAGGTACTTACAGTTTTTATATATGCATTAATACGCGCAAGTTCGTGTTTTCATACCAGCTACTCTTTTCACACTATCACTACTGTCCAATGTTTGTGTAGGCTGCATTTTAGGTAATTTCACCGGCCATGAACTGTATATAAAGTTTTTTTGTTGTTGCTGACATCCAAGAGTCGTGAGCCAAAGATTGTATGTTGTCGAACTATTTCTTATTTGAATCTGTGGTCATTAGCTGGGTCTGTTCTGTGGCGGTATGTTTGATTATAGGATGTATGCTATTTATTCCTGTTTTAGTGTTTTGAACAAGGTTTGGTTTGTTAGGTATATATATTCATTCATAAGTTTTTTATCATTATTGATTGCTTTTTGTATGTGAAGATTTTCCTGAATTGTCAGCACGTTTTTGTTGTGATTATTAATCTTTAGTATTTGCATATCCGTTTGTATACTGGTATGTGAATGATTCTGTTGTAACAAGTGTTCAGCGAATGTTGAGTGGTTGGTACATCTGAGAGCTCTCAGGTGTACCTTGTATCTGGTTTCAAATTTTCTGGCTGTTTGTCCTATGTACACAGTGTCACAATGCTGGTATGTTAATTGGTATATTCCAGATTGGTGGTATTTGTAAATGAACTTCTGTTAAGCTGTTTTTGGATAGTGTTTTTGGTTCTAAATGCTATTTTTATTCCCATTTTTCTAAAGACGTTCGCTATCTTGTTTGTGTCTGTGTTTTGATATGTCATTGTGTATCAATGTTTGTTGTCTTTTTGTGTGATGGTTTGTAGTTTTATGTGGTGATCATTGGGTGTTTGATGTATGTTATTGATGGTTTGTTTTCTGATTTTTTGGTTAAGCATTTTTACTGTGTTACTGTTGTATCCATTGTTCACAGCTATGTGTGTTATGCGGTTTATTTCCTTGTTATAGTTGTGCTTAGTGAGTGGTATTTGATTCATCCTGTGTAACATATATCTGAGTGCTTCCTGTTTCTGACTGGAGGGGTGATTGGAGCTTTGGTGGATGATTATGTCAGTGTTGGTGGGTTTCCTATATATGCTAAAACTGTGCTTGTTATCAATCTTTTTGACTGTGATGTCTAGGAAATGTAGTTGGTTGTTTGTTTCTGTCTCCATAGTAAAATTGATATTTTTGTGTATGTTGTTAATGTCTGTGTGAAATTCTTTCATGAGTGCTGGTGGTTCATTTAGGAGACAAATTACATTATCTACATATTTAAGCCAATAGATTACATTATATTGTTTACTGGGGACAATGGATTCGAATATTTCATTTTCTATGTAATCCATGAAGATGGAGGCCATTATTCCAGATATTGGGCTCCCCATTGGTAATCCTTCCTTCTGTATAAAGTAGTCATTGTTGAATTCAAAATAATTTTGTGCTGTGACTAAATTTAGTGGGGGCAAGTATTTCTGTTATGAGGGCTGAGGGCATATTGCTGTGTGATGTCAATTTTCTGTGTGTATGGTCTATTGTTTGGTTTATAGGGATTTTTGAAATCAAATGATATAATAATTGATGTGTCTGGGATGAAGGTGTGTTCTAATTTTTCTGTCAGGTGTTGGGTGTTTTTTATGTTTCTGTCTTTGTGGTATTTGTAGTGTTTTCAACAATAGATGAGATAAAGGCAAAATCACATCCCCTAGCGCAAGACAAAACCCTAAGAATAATTCCTGCAGTATTTCTCAAACTGGAAACTATATTCACTTAAATGCATAATATCAAAGGGTGAATTCTTTGAAGAGGATGGGATAATCATTTAAGATTTAGGTAAATACCATCAAAAAAAATTAAAAATTCTTGTTAATTTTTGATCACTCCTTATATATACACCAGCCTGTGGTCTGCAAAGTTGTTCAAGAGGTCTACAGGCAGAATATTAAAAATTAAACTATAATTGAATCAGAGATACCTTAGCTAAAAATAAATAACTAATAAGTTAATATCATTAGTCTTTCTTTCTATATTTTCTGTAGTTTAATTTCTCCTGTTATAGGTTCATACTATTATTATTCATTTGATTATAAATATTAAGTTTGTTCAATATATAATTCAATTTTAATATTTCATTTCTAATTTCATAACTTGTGTGTCTGTAGGACTTCAAAGCATGCTTTCAGATTTATTATGTAATAATGATACTACACAATATGTACCAATAATATAAATAATATTATAAATTATATAAATAATATAATAATATAAACATAGGTAAAAAATACAGTGTGTGTAAGTTAATGGTCTGTAGAAATATTGTTGTAATTCTAATGGTCCTCAGGTTGAGAAACACTGATATATAGCAACATATTTATCTTCTGGAACAATGTCGTAACACTCTGCATCTTGTGTTGAGTAGAAGCAGTATATGGGCGACTGCTACAAAGCTGCTGATGTTTCCATTATTGACATATATCATCTACCCTCATATACTGATGGTGCCCAGGTGCACATCTCCATATCTGTACCGAGCATGATGGGTGAGCAATAATGTAGTGGCCTCACGTTTGAGAGCACATATGTTTGAATCCTTGTCTGGCCATCCAGTTTTTGTTTTTCCATGGTTTCCGAAAATAACTCCAGGTGAATGCCAGGATGGTTCCTACAAAAGGCTGTGGCTGAATTCCTTCCCATTTTTAGCCCTCATTCCTTTCCTGCTTCTGATGACCTCCACACCAACAAGGTGTAAATAATAATAATAATAATAATAATCCATACCAATACTGAAGTCTCTGTGGCTTCCTCTTTAATCAGGAATTCAATGACAGCACATTGACAAAATGAAATATCACTGTCAACCATTACATGTGTGCTATCTGTGGTTACATTGTAGAAGCTAATAATGCCGCAATAATTCTTTGTACTATGGAAAGTCTATAATTATTGCTCATTTATCTCAGTACAAAACTTAATTTTCTGAATATGCGAACTTTCCAGGAATAAGTTACTGGGATTTTATACATTAATGAATTCGTAAACCCTTGAAAAAACAAACAGAATAAGGAATGTCTTTTAAAAAAGTTGGATGTTGGCTGAAATATTACAAATTGTGTTCATCTACTGTTTGTATCTTTGTAGCCTTCAAATTTGCAACCAGGGGGGGGGGGCTTATATTCCCTATTCTTTTTTTATATTGCGTTAATGTTCTTTCCCATTATTCTCAAACAATGTAAAAAATACACAAGTGCATATGACAATCTTTCTTCATAACTTTGCATTAATTTCTTTATCAACATGTAGAATTATTTCAAAATATCACTTTTTCAGATGCAAACAAGAATATCAAATTCCGTAACATGACAAATGAAGCACTTCAGAACTATGTTCCATGTAATCAGCAGCACTGTGAATGTTATTTATCTGTTATTGAAGATGATCTGAAACCCTTCAAAGGAGGCATTTCAAAGGAAATGATAAATTCTGTTTCAGACAAGTATGTACTTACCTGTTTTGCTTGGGAAATCTCATTTATTGTGTCAATTGAGTTCTAATATGTGTGTCTCTCTCTTATCCAGACTTTGCAGTCAGTATGAATTTGTTAGTTTCAAGATTAAGTTTCCATCCTTGTATAATCAGATACCAGTTCGCTTTCATTTGAATTGTACAGTATGCTTATATACCAAAACATTATAAATTTGACTTGATGTAGCATGTCAGAGTTTCTACATAAGGGAGTATTTTATTTTAGCATGCACATTGGAAGTTATTTACCTGCTCACATTATACTTAGTCTGTCACATGGTTTTATCCTTATGAGCCTGTGAGGTAATCGTAAGCACTTGATTGATTGTTTGATAGATGGATGGATTGGGATGGATGGATGGATGGGGATGGATGGATTGGATGGATGGATGGATGGATGGATGGATTGGGATGGATGGATGGATGGATGGATTGGGATTGGATGGATGGATTGGATGGATGGATGGATGGATGTGTTCACTTTGATCCCATGTGAGAATAATCTTGGGGATGTGGAACAGTACATACACTTATTAATAATGTCAATTATATTACTATATAATTGATAATATTATTATGCATTGATAACAAGTTAGCTACAACCCATTAGTATAATCAATATCCCCTGTAATCTACAAATACAATACCGAGTTAATTACTACTTATTATGTGGTACAGTGTATTCACTTGTTATCAGCATCTAATAACCAGTTATTTTCTTGCCAACCAGTTACCATTACAAGTTTCACTGTAATCTACAACTACATATTATATCATGTTAGTTACTATTTATGTGGAACAATACACACACTTATTAACAATATCAATTATATTACCAACAACTCATTAGCAGTCAATTACTTAAAAACCTGTTAGCATGATAATTTTTCATAGCAATTTTTGAGTGCATGCTGTATATCAGTGAATTTTGTAAACAGTGTAATTTCTTCATTTGTCAAAACTTTCAATAGTAAGAAAATCCATATATCATTTTAGTAATTGTGGACAACTTTGTCACCTTCCCCTTCCATACACCATGTATACTATTTTATCAGTCATTCTTAGTTACCAAATTCCAAGAGGAATACTCTTTCACAGAGTAAAATGGGTTCTGAAGCAGAAACTCTTTCAGTTTGGACTTAAAGTAGTTGGGTTTTCATAGATAACATTTAATTTCTGTTGGTAAAACTTTGAATAAGGAAGCTCCAGTAAATTTTATCCCTTTATGTACAATTGACAGTGATTTGTAATCCTTGTAAATATTATATTTATTCCTAGTATTATGGCTATGTATGTCAGCATTAAGATTGAAGTGTTCAGGATTTTCCAATACAAATGATAGTGTGAAGTATACATACTGTGCTGGCATTGTTAGTACACCTAGTTTTTTAAATAGATTTCTGCACGATGTGCGTGGGCTTGCTCCACAAATAGTTCTTACAGCACGCTTTTGCAATTTAAATACCCTCTGTGCTTGTGATGAGTTCCCCCAGAATGAGATGCCATAAGTGAGCAGGGAGTGAAAATATTAAGTTTTTTAAGAAGTTGTTGAATCTGTTGCTTCTAGTTCAATTTGTTATCTATATATGCACCCAGGAATTTTTTAAAACTGCTTTCATTAATTGATTTTCCTTCTGATATCACATTATAGCTGTCCGTTGTTTTATTTTTTGTAACAAACTGGAGTAACTGTCTTTTCTACATTAAGTATTGGTTTGTTAGCCTTAAACCACCTGTTTATTTTCTTTATAGCATCATTTGCTGTGTTTTCAAGGTTTTGTACTGATTGGTCTTTCAACGATATGCTGGTATCATCTGCAAAGAGCACCACGTATTCATTATAACCTAGTATATGTGGGTGATCATTTATGTAGATTAAGAACAGCAGAGGGCCAAGAATTGAACCCTGAGGCACATCACATTTAACTATACCCCATTCTGAGGGAATTTAATTTTTTATGCATTGATTCCAGTATATTGTTTACAAAAGCAAAAATTGCTGAATATGTTGAAACACCTTGCCTAAAACCAAACTGTACTTTACTGAGTGGGTCATTCTTTTGTAGATGTGCATACACGCTTCTGTACATTGCTTTTTCAAAGATTTTTGAAAATGCTGGTAGAAGTGATACAGGTCTGTAATTCTCAATCTTTGAGGTATCACCCTTTTTATAAAGCAGTTTGATTATTGACTTCTTGAGCGAGTCAGGCAAGATACCTTCTTCGAAAGAACTATTACAAATATGACTAATAACTCTACTAATGCTGGTGTTGCATTGTTTCACTACATGGGTTTGAAACCTCATCATAACCAAATGACTTTTTATTTTTGAGGAATTTAATAATTTTTCGATTTCATTTTGACATAGATGCTGTTTTTGGTGACAAGGATTTAAGTATTGCTATAGCATCCATATTCCCAATATATTTTCCTTTTATTTTTTCAGCAACTGTTAATTAGTAGTTATTAAAAGCACTTCCTACATAAGAGGGGCCATTTACAAGCTTATCGTTAATGCTTAAAGATATTGGTTTATGTTCAAGGGGTGATACAGTTGTTTCTCTTTTAATAATGTTCCAAACACTTTGTATCTTATTATCTGAACTACTAATCTTGTCATTTATGGCCAAACTTTTAGCTTCTTTTATTACTTTGGTTAAAATTCTACAGTAAGTCTTGTAATGCTGTCTGAGAAGCATATTATCAGTATTCCTAACTTCTACATACAATTCCCTTTTATGCCTGCAAGATGTTTTAATACCAACTGTGACCCAATTTTTGTTTACTCGTTTTTGATCAATTGGAGCTAGTTTTGTAGGGAGACACCTAGTTAATTTCCAAAAACCTTTGGTGAAAGTAATTGAATTTATTGTTTACCCCTTTTAATTTATAAACAATGCTCCAGTCCTCATTTAATGTTTTTATTGAATTACTCTTTAATTGCCTAATTTTGACAAATGCTTTCTTTTTGTTTATCTTCAGAATCTGCAAACTGCCTATATTCAACTTCATTGTCACATTTACTTTGAAGTGTATGAATTCTGAAAAAAAAAATAATCAAATTTAAGATCATTGCTGTATTATTAATGAGCTAGACTTTAGACAAAGTAACTGAACTATTCAAAACCTCTAATTTTTTTCCTGTGTTTAATGGAAGGCATAAGCTTAACAGTGAGGCTCCACATTAGAAAGAATGAGCACAAAGACGCTTTTCCATTGCCAATAAGGCACCCAGCATGAAAAAAACTACGGCTTTTTCTTAATATAGGTTGTAAATTTGAATGGGAATATAAAAGCTGAAAGTGGAAGGGTTACAATGACAAAGGAAAAGACAAATAAAACATATAAACAATATTTCAGTCGACACTTAATCATGTGAGATAGTATTTAGGATGGATTGGAAGTTTAATTGATTGGATACAAACACTAGATCTAGAGATATAAAATTGTACAAGCTTTTGATATGCCCATCTGTCTTCATCTTTTGCATATTTTGTAAAATATCATATGATAAAATGAATTGGAAGTTTAATGCCAGCACCCACTGTGGATACTACCACATGAATCATCCATTAATAAGATAATGAAAAATAGAATAAATTTTCTTTGCATCTGCTATTTGCTTCTGGGGCCAGAATGGGTGTGGCTCCGTTGGCTAGTATGATTTTAGCATACAATAGTTGCATCTTGTAGTTTTTGTGAAAGGGTGCAATGGCTGTCCCTGAAGATGATATACCCTTTGGGGAACATGATTTATTAGGATTGTGCCAAAATAGTCCCATAAAAACAAAATGCCGTGATCTTCCCTGCTGGTATCTGCTTCTTGGCATTTTTGAGAGGGGGTGGGTGTTTTTTTACACTTTGCCTATTTCTTTGTACCCCAAATCATGCTGCTAAGCACAAAATTCATGCATAGTTAAGAGTTATTGTTAGGTTTCTCAGTTTATGTACAAGGAAGATAAAATCTATCTACCAAATAAATGTTTTTGTTGGAGCATGGATCTCCATTTATTTACAGAATATCCACTGTGTCCCCAAGTCTTTCCTTGTAATTAAACATTCAGGTTCATCAAGTTTGAGAAAAGGAGCTTTGTTCATGCTTAATATAAGTAACTGTCTCTGGCAGTCTTTTCTTGATAGATAACTCTGACTGACCGTTCTTAACCAACTGTTTTGTCACTGTCCGTGTGTATCTTGTCTGCTAACAACTCGACCCAGGCCACTCTGTCTATAACAGCATCAGTATCCCCCACTGTGTTAGTGCCTAAGCTGCACTACACACACGAATCTCGTTGCAAATTGTTATGTATCTATTATCTTATCTAAACTATTCAGCAGGTGGCCTATTACATATAATTCATATACCAAATAACTTTTATAATCATTTTCAAAAGTACTTTTCAGCTCAGAACATAACCTTGTTATGCACCCATTGTCCTTCTAAAACCATTTAGAAGGGGCTAATCTCATATAGCTGTATAGTAAAGAAATTTGATAACCATTTTTGTAAAAGACATAAGATTCAAATAACGGTGTTTTCCAGTCATATTGAAATTTGTTGCATTCATTTCCACTAAGGAAGCAGAAAATGACAATCATTTTAAGGTGTTTTTTTGTATACTTTTAAGATTTATTTAAGGAGATATTGAAAAAAATAAAGAGTTTGAACTTTTTAGATAAGAGCTAGGAAGATAAAAAGTAGGCTTAGATTAGAGAGAGAAATTCATTTAATAACAATAATATAACAGTTCAAAGGTAACTTCAGATTTGTAAGAAAAACAAAGTTCTAGTGTTGACATGTGATGGCATCACCATGTGTGACTTTAAAAAAATTAATAGTTGTTAAACAAGGATAATTATGAGAAAATTTGTCATTACCGAAAAGATTGGGAATAAATTAAACTGGGACATATTATAATTTCAGGAAAATCTCAGTAAAATTAGTTTACCACCAGAATGTGGGATTTTGGTAATTCACGAGAAAACAGTACTTCCCAACAGGAAAACACCATTGTTCTATGACAATTCAGTGAAAGATTAGCCTAGGCTATAAAAAGCCAACCAGCATTCACTTGGGGAGGCAGTTTTCAGTGGTAAGTCGGCATACAATGGGGCGTATGCGCATGTCATGCCATGAGGTAAAAGTCAAAATGTAACTACTTAAAGCTTAACTATCTTGCCTTGGAACAAGTTTGTAAACTTTCTCGTTCACTTTAAGCTAAACTCAATGAAAGAACTTTTTTTATGATGGTTTAAGAAGTCATTAGTAGCAGTGGTTAAAACTATCACTTAAGTTCACTCTGAACTTTGGGATGCAAATATAAGTAAATGTAAGTACAGTGTTGTGCCTTGAAGGATAATCTGCATCTTCATATGTGATTTCAAAGTTCATTATTGCCTTAAATTTTTCAACAGTGTAATCTGATACCAGTGTTAACTTCATCAAACTTTCAGAATATATTTCAAATTTGTAACTACAGTGGCTTTCTTTCATTTGTGTATGACCTGTTAGCTATTACAGTGTAAACTAATAGCTTGGCGGCCGGTTTAAAGAAATATAGCATCTTCGAGAAGAGGTATCAGTTATACAGGTAACACAATGAAGTTAATGCGAATGTTGCATAACCCCAATGCACATTTAGTCATTACAAAATATACCACTGTATCGCCACCCCCTTGCTAGAAGCCAAGCGATTCACTACTTCCAGATTAACCCTTTCCTCCCTGATGGTACTTATAAGTACCACTGTATTTACCACCATATAATTCGACAATACCAGTGTCCACTGCATTGTTAAGCCTGTTGATCTATTGTTGTATGATTAGGTCAGACAATGACAACATTTATTTTTAAATTCTGCGTGAAATTGCCAAGAAATTAATTTTCTAAGTTGGGGCTTGACAGCATACTGACCAGAGTAACAAGTGCTATATTACAATGAATTTTTAGATGATAATTTACTTGGTAAGTGTCAATTTCTGTTATTACTTTTTTAGTTTGAACATTTAACCATATAATTTTTACCTATAAAATATGTTTTTCTAGTTTCTTTACTAAATAATCTAGAAAAACCAACGTGGACTTATTAGTACCATCAGGGAGTTGTGGGTAGTTTTATTCCGATTATTGGTCAATAGATTTAGCAAGTATACAATTGGTTTTATCATTGTTTTAGATATTTTCAAATGAATATTTTTATGAAATACGGTCTGACTGAAGCTCGTCTCTTAGAAGTTTATAATTTATCAAGGCAAAAATGAAGAAATGACTCGAATGTTCTCAGATTACTCATTAGGTCAAAGAGTGGTCTTGACTGAAAAAAATGGAGCAATGACGATGTTATCTAGTATTATCATTATTTTTCATCAGTTTCATTATTAAAAAACTGAAACAACTTTTGTTTGTGGGAGAATCAGACCCTACTGCAAGGGACTTTCTAACAATCTGCTGATGGAAAACTAAAAAGAGGAGATTGGGACAGTGAATTTACAAACCTAGATATTTGCTACTGGAAATGGAAGGATAAAAAGGTCATACATTTAGTATCAAATTTTCATGGCAGTGGTGAAACTCCACTACACTGGTTGGGGTCAATGGCAACTTCAACAGATGAGCCCTCTTTTGGGTTGGATTGGTGACCTGCTGGATATTGTACCAGAGGGCCTCTCTGCCCGGTCATGGGGGGGCCACCTGCGGCAGTAGGTCCCGTAGCATTTTGCCCATCCTGCCACCCTGTTGTTACCCCACTAGTTATATGTAAAGAAAAAGATGGATTGAAGTCGACAATTTCATGCTCAGGAGTCATCAAGGACTACAATACCTTCATGTGTGGGGTTGATACTGCTGATCAGCTGATGGCTTTGTGCAATGCTGACAGAAGATTACCGAAATCATGGTAAAGATTGTTTTTGGGAATTCTGGATGTTGTATTTGTCAATGCCTATAACATAAATGGTCCGATATTTGAAAAAAGTGTAAAAAATTTTAGAAGATCTTTTGCACAAGGTATGATGACTATGAAGGATATCGGTAAGAAGAAAAGGTCATCTATATATTTTTCACCAAGCCCTCATCCATTCAAACAACACAAGTCATACTATTCCACAATGAAAGATGTAAGATTGGGAAACAGAGGTATACACTGTCCCTAAATTGTAAAAATCAGATGAAGACGTGAAGTATGTAGAATGAAGAAAATACAGTCAAAACATCATTCCAAATGTTCCACTGCAATGTCTTTTAGTGTCTGAATGAGCAAAAAGAATTGTTTTTTTTTTTTTAATATCATGAGGCAAACATTTCATACCAATATGAACATAATTGATTTCAATTGCTATTTCTGTACATCCTGTGATACACAAAGTCCCTGACAGTACTTATAAGTACCGGCTTAGTAATTAGCACTTAGAGTTCCAAAAAAAATTTGAAAAAAATATATGTTTAATTTCAAGTACCTTTATAAAAATATATAATTGAAATTATAAATTTCCCTTTATTTCCAATTGCCGGTAGGAAAGGGTTAAGAGGCCTCCAGCTGTCTCATGTGGGCCCATTGTGTGTATCACATCCTCCGCCAGTTTTGGTTGTTTCAACATCGGTGAATTAAGTGAAAACTGCAACAAGAAATGTTAGAGCTCTTTCCCTGTACATTTGAATCTGGGAATAGAAAATTTGAATGACTGTTGTCATTGCAATGCTAAACGGCTTATTTCAAGTTACCAAATAAACAAAGGAATAGTTTCTTGTTGGAAGAGAATCAGACCATAATAAAACATGAAAAATAAAGCTGAAGAAAGCAAAGGAATTTTAAAGAAAACTTCGTACATACATACACCATGGAAAATATTTCCAACCCAAAAAAATCGATAAAATGTATAGCCAATGGGAAGATATGGTTTCATAACTGTATACTTAAAACACACATTTTCCCAAAATCTTTGCAGGACCAATATTTCTCAATTACCTTTTGTGACGTTTACATAATAAATCCTTTATCGATCATTATATAGTCATTCTTTTTCTCCTTATTAGTGACCACAATGTTACAAACCACCACAGTCACACTGTTTACAGTATCAAACACTCACAATGGTCAAACATACTTTATATGAAGAGACTTATAATGTAATTAATATTTTCTTATAAGTACAAAGAAAATTTTATATTCTAACTAAAGATCAGACAAAGTGGACTTAATAGTTGCTGAATATTGAAATTGCTTCTTTGCCTCCTGCTTAAGATCAAACCAACTTATGCTTTGTACAACATGCCCCACACAGCCTGCACATTTCCAATCATCAGTCTCCCACTGCAATTTTACTGTTGGACTTAATATGAAATATATCTATCCAGCACATTCCAAGCTTCAGTCATAACAGATATACAGTTCTAATAATGAAATTCATTTCTTTATACAATATTTCTTTTACAAACAGATTCTCTGAGTAAAACTATATTTGTAAGGGGCTTTCTCTCATGCTCGTCATGCCTTTTTCACTGTGCTCGTATTTGTTCTTTTCATCCCCTCTAGTAGTTATAAATTCATGCTGAATAAATTCAATCACCAAAATGCAAATTTAAAAATAAGCACATTCTTTCGCTGATACATCCTTCCCATTAAATTCTACAATGTCCCCAGACGCAGATTCTAACCATACAATGTGATACTTTACTTTAGGCGTCAAATTGGCAAGAGCAAAAGTAGTATTTAATCCCCTCTGGTTTTGCATCATCTACCCAGTTACCTCTGTCTACCTTCTTACTAATTAGATTTTCCGCTGAGCAAATTAATTTTTCATTTTCTTTTGAAAATACCACCCTTATCTATTCTTACCTCCAACTTTCTAACTTCCATTGAAATAACTGTTATCTATCTTAATCACCAATTTGAACTTATAGTTCCTGAATGGGTTCCACATTTTCAGTTTTATTGAAAGAATCATTGGGCTTCAAAGTTATATCCCCATCAGTGGAACTCACATCATCCCCTACTTCTACTACTAAGTCAATTAATTTGGATTTGACACCACCCAATTCTCCTGTAGGCTCTGAAATGGGAATCGTTACCCTCCTGAATTTCTTTTGTCTCTGCAAATTGGGCTACTTTGGTATCAACACTTTTGCCAAAATCTGCCTTGAACTCCCTAAACATTTCAGACTGTGTGAATAATTTTGTATTAAGTTCCAAAAACTGGTCCTCAATTTTCTTGACATATCACTCTTGTCGGAAAGCCGTGGCTCCATTATGAGAAAGTTGTTATTTTTCCCCTTTATACAAAATATTTGCAAAAACAACCGCTAGCAAACGTAGTGCAATAGAACAGAAAAATAGTTACTATTGATACACGGCAACATAGCTGTCTAAAAACCATACAACAGTAAGACAGAAAGAACATACAAGAAAGCACAATACACTAAAGTAGCTATGAAAAAAGATTATATAAACCCCCAATTTTTTCCTGGAATGTATCTTCAAATCATCCCCCCCCCTCTCTCCCCCAAGAATCTATCTTAATATAACTTGAAGCTAATGAATTCCTTTTATGTTGACTTTCATGAATAGAAGGAAAATAATGAATTAAAATTTCCACAAACTGTTCACATTGGACAAAAATCTCTTTACGCAAGAAAACCAGCACTATTCTTATTTCCAACTTTCTAGCTTCCATTGAAATAACTGTTATTATGTAGTTTCCATTTTCTTCTTTTGTTACTATTGTCCATTCACTCCAGCATTGTCTCGGCTGTAGTCACAATCATTCCTTTCCAGAAATAGCAGTAATCAACCTCCAGCTGAGTCTTTGGCTTGCCCTGCTCAAACAAAGGTCCTAGACCTTCACCTGGCCTTGGTTTGGTGCCAAGAAATAATTTTAAACAGTTTGCCCATTGTTCACTCCTTCAGTGGCACTGGCCAAATTTAATCTCTCATTCCAGGTTTCTTCTTCTTTCCTGCTTGATGACTGTATTTATTGCAGTTAAAATGCAGCTACTGGCAGTCAGTCATCGCAAGGGGCACCATATTAAGTTTCTCTGTACAGAGGTGCTAATACCTTTCTACTAAATAAAAGTTTGGCTGAAGATTGAATCTTCATTTATTTTCAGACTGTTCCCTGTGCCGCCAAGCCTTTTCATGTAATTGAAACTCCAGGTTTAACAAGTTTATGTGGAAAGAAGCTCTTTCTGACCAATTGCTATTGTGGCAAATGCCTCTAGCTGCTGTACTGCTCGAGTTATGGAGTAACTCCAACTCTAATCCGTTGAGTCGACGGTGGTACTGCCTCTGCTTTCTCAAAAGGATTCGGACCATTTTGGCCCCCAGTTTCTTCTGTCTTAGTGTTGCTACATGCCTCAGATTTCTGATACATAGATATCAGCAAGCTTAGCAAACACACTAAACTGCTCCACTCTTCCAGATATAATTGTAAACAATACCCCCGCCATTCGCTCCTTCGGCAGCACTGGCCAGACTTGGCCAAATTTAATATCTCCCTCTGGCTTTCTTCTTCATTCCACCTAAGTAATGGTATTTGTTGCAGTTAACTCAGTTACTGGCCATCATTCTACAAATTCATCCATACTCTGCAATTCAAAAATGTTGTGGATGGCAGAGGATCCGGAATTTGGACATGGGTGACAAATGTAAATGGCAGTTTGAAATTGTTTGCTGATGATGCTGTGGTCTATAGGGAAGTGAGGAATTTGATCAATTGCTTAGAAAATCACCATGATTTCAATGTTATTTCGAAATGGTATAACGTACAGCAAGGCAATGTATACTCTTTGGCAAAAAAATTGACTGTGGACACCTGAGACTAAGTCCCTTATTTTGCATAATGTGGGATCGTCGGAGAGTTTGTCTTTGCAGGAAACATTAGAGCATCTGCTAGCTCCAACCAAGTACTATCCCATTGGCGGGTATTCAATTCAGCGCCATTTATAATTCATTTCTGTAAGTCAATGCCTGGAACAAAACAGGAAGACCTCGCCCATCGACGATTCTTATTGGCAGGGTAGTTCCTCAATCTTCCCCTACATTTCAGTAAAACGCTACTGACCAGTCCCAAGACAAGTAATGCATTTTCCTGTCCCGGGATTGGCTGTCGTATTCGGCAATAATATGGTTGACCACACCTCAGTCGGACGAAATTCGGTTCTTGCTATACTTTTCTTAAATTTAGATCATGAAACATATCTTTAAAATTGTAATTAACAAGATTACAATAAGGTGCGGCAATCATGAGGTTCAGTGATATATTCTATTCCAAATGATTAGTGTAAAACTATAACGATATTTATTTATATATCAATTTGGCTAATATCTTCCAATAATACTACACATAATGAGGTGTATGGACCAAGCAGTGAGGGGAAATGTTCAAAGATCCAGAATTTTTAGTTCTACAAAACTATAAAAATTATTATAAAGAGATTATTTCTTAAAATTGTCTAAGACCAGTTGAATGTAACTGATTTCTGAGGCAGGATAGGGTTGTTTGCACATTGCACGAGCTGTCTGTTAACATGAGCTCCTTGGCCTTGTGGTTAACGCTCTAGTCTTGTAAACGCATGGCCCTCGGTTCGAGTCTAGGCTTTCCAATTATTTTTTTGCATTTATTTTAAACATGTCGAACCTACAAATGACCTATGCGTAAAATATAACGTTGACTCTTGCCAACTTGCACCAGGGAATAACAAACTTAAGAAAGACTCGTAACTGAGTGCATCTTAGCAAACTTCACATGTAACTATGAAATCTTTCACGAAGGTAACACTGGAAGAAATACCAAGCGTGGTGGTATAACGGATAGCGTTCTGGCCTCGCATTCGGGAGGACGGCAGTTCGAATCCCCGTCCGGGCATCCAGATTTGGGTTTTCCATGGTTTCCCAAATCACTCCAGGCAAATGCTGGGATGCTTCCTTTAAAAGGCCATGGACAAATTCCTTCCCATTCCTTGCCCCCATCCATTCCTGTCTCTAAAGACCTAGCTGTTGAGAGACGTAAAGCAGTTAACAAAAGAACCCTGAAAGAAATCTTCTCGGGCTTCAACCTTGTCAAAATCACATCGTCTGGCAACGTTAGGTGGACTACAACGAGTTCGCACCATCGTCAACGAGAATAAAAACTAAATAATATTACTGTAGCAAATTCTTATTATGCGCCTGGCTTTACGATTTACGACTTCTAAGTCATTAAAGGTGGGAAGGGAATGGAGACAAGGAACGGGAAGGAATACGGACCATGGATTTTCGAAGAAATAATCCCTCCATTCACCCGGAGTGACTTGGAGAAACTAAGGAAAACCCAATTCTGGATATCCGGATGGGGAGTCAAACTTGCGCCCTCTCAACTGTGGAGCCATAGCATTAACGCTCAACCATTAGATTCACCTTTTCAATATTTTTCGTGTTTGGTCTATGATGACATCCATAAAATTATTTAAAATATCTGCTTAAAACAAAGTTAAAAATCGTAAATGAAAATATACCATGTGCAGAAGTGAGTTGATCTGATGAGAGAGGGGGTATCAAAACAATCTCTGAAATTAGAAACCCAATTCAAATTTCATTCTCTCTCTCTCTCTCTCTCTCTCTCTCTCTCTCTCTCTCTCTCTCTCCCTTTTCTCAATTTTTAGCAGCTGTCAAATTCAAAGTGAATATAAGGCCCCTCTTATCTGGGAGATATTGTTATATTAATCCCATTGTTTAATGAAGTTGCCTAAAACAAAAAATGCAGAGCAAAATTGATTAGTTTGCTACTAACCAAATAGTTAACATTTCAATCTTTTCGTAGAAATGTTAGAAAAACTGAATTCTACTACACATTCTATTTGAGCAAAGACCTCAAACCGATTGCTAAACTACAGAAATTTGCTGTCTCAATAAAATGTGGTAAAATAAGAAATTTCGATATGGATATGAACTAATTCTCTATAATGTTTTCACATTTTCTCAAGTATGTCTTTCAGTAAAGATTAAGAGTTAGTTGGAATGAAATTATCACGCAGAGCAATAACACTGATAATTGTTACACAAAGTTTTTAAATCAGCTCTATTACTCATCGCAGCTACAGTGTAATCTATATATCTAAAGATGAATGTTTGTTTGTTTGTTCTTCATACAAATCCAAAGTTTTAATACGATATCGATGAAACTTTGCAAACTTATCCTCTGAAACAAAAATACTGTCTACATTTGGTTGAAAAATTATCTGTATAAATAATACAGGTTGCCTTATAATTTCGGAAAATTACTGAACGGCTATAGACAGATGCGTTGGATGTGTAGGTCTCTATACTGCCTTTTCACACAGCGGTTAGGTAGCTCAGAGGTTAAAGTGCTTGCTTACTGATGTTAGGATCGTGGTGTGCGGCTCAAATCTCTGTGGAGGCAAAAATGTTTAAAAACTGTTTTTGATCATAAGAGTCACGCCTGGGCTGTCGGTTATTCGGATTGAATGTTAAACTGTAGATATCACAAATTTAGGCGTGCAATACGTGGCAAATCGTAGGTACACTTGCAATGCTGTAGCTGTACACTTTATTACGTTATATCGATCACTCAGGGGTGATTCGCTGTAGAGATGGGTCGTTCGCGAGTGAATTAGTTCTTTAGAGCAATTCTTTTAAAAGGGTAAGCAGTCGCTCAGTAAAAAAAAAAAAAAAAAAAAAAGGGGGTCTACTAATTGCATCTCGTAGTCCACCTAACGTCGCCAGACGATGTGATTTCGACATGGTTGAAGCCTGAGAAGATTTCTTTCAGTGTTACCTCCGTGAAAGCTTTCATAGTTACGTGTGCAGTTTGCTAAGATGCACTCAGTTATGAGTCTTTCTTAAGTATGTTATTCCCTGATGCAAGTAGGTAAGAGTCAACGTTATATTTTACGCATAAGTCATTTGTAGGTTCGACTTGTTTAAAATAAATGCAAAAAATAATTTGAACACCTAGACTCGAATCGAGGACCGCTCGTTTACAAGACAGTAGCGTTGACCACAAGGCCAAGGAGCCCATGCTAACAGACAGCTCGTGCAGTGTGTAAACAACCCTATCCTGCCTCAGAAATCAGTTACATTCAACTGGTCTTAGACAATTTTATGAAATAATCTCTTTATAATCATTTCCATAGTTTTGTAGAACTAAAACTTCTGGATCTTTGAACATTTCCCCTCACTGCTTGGTCCATACACCTCGTTATGTGTCGTATTATTGGAAGATATTAGCCAAATTGATATATAAATAAATATCGTTATAGTTTTACACTAATCATTTGGAATAGAATGTATCACTGAACCTCATGATTGCCATGGTTTATTGCAATCTTGTTAATTACAATTTTAACGATAAGTTTCACGATCTGAATTTAAGAAAAGTATAGCAAGAACCGAATTTCGTCCGACTGAGGTGTCGAATATGACAGCCAATCCCGGGACAGGAAAATGCATTACATGTCTCGGGACTGGTCAGTAGCCTTTTACTGAAATGTAGGGGAACATTGAGGAACTACCCTGCCAATAAGAATCGTCGATGGGTGGGGTCTTCCTGTTTTGTTCGAGGCATTGACTTACGGGAATTAATTACAGATGGCGGTGAATTGAATACCCGCCAATGGGATAGTATGATGGGCGGAGCTAGCAGATGCTCTAAAGTTTCCTGCAAAGACTAACTCTCCGACGATGCCACATTGTGCAAAATAAGGGACTTCATCCCAGTTGCCCACAGTCAATTTTTTTTTTGCCAAACTAACAAAGGTATACACTTGTTCAGAAGTGCAAACCAAACAGTTCAGTTATTGTTATGGTTAATTTCCTGAATTATTTTGGCATAACAGTACAAAAAAATAAATAATAATAATAATAATAATAAAAAAAATGAATTAGGACTTGCACATTAATTTAGTAGTGGGTAAAGCTAATTCTAGGCTGCGATTCATATGTCCAATATTTAAAAATTGTAAAGCATTAACAAAGATGATAGCATACAAAACTCTCATACATCCACAATTTTAGTACTGGTGTGAAGTTTGGAATCAATTTTGTCAGGGTTGTATTACAGTATAAAGAAAATACAGAAAATAACCGCTTGATTTGCGACTGCTTGCCACAGTCATTACGAAATCTTCGCAGAATTGATTTGTGGATGGGGCTGGGTGTAGGGTTACCAGATGATGGTCTTCAAAAAAGAGGACATTTCTAGATTAATACTAAATTCTGCAAAAGTGTTGTGGGTTTCTCAACATTTACGGATGTTGCATTAAGATAAATTATAACTACACACTTAATAAATAAAAATATTTAAGATATGCATAATTCACTATACTTTTTGCAAGTGAAACGTCTACAATAGGTAGTATATTACTTCATTTTCTGTTTTAGTGCGAGCACATGACATTTGTTTCGCTATATTTGAGTCTGTAAATAACACTTTCTGCAGTTTTCCAGTACAGTCCATTGATTTAAAACTTTGATGATGCTTGACTGTGTGAAAAGATAGGGTGCCTTCAGCTGCATGGACCAGATCATTAATTTTGGAATCCTTTTTTGCAAAAAAAATCTTCAACTTTGGATGAAGATGCTGCAGTACGTATCCGCGTTTTGTGTTTTTCAGTGTTTTTGTGAGCTTCTAGGTCTAGCCCCCTTGCAAATTAATAATTGTGCGTGTTATACGTTATTCAGTGTAAGAAAATCTGAGCTATTACACGCAAATTTCCAGTGTCATACGATATTTACGTAAAATCGGTCCCATGGTTATAAATCTTACCTTTATTAGCAACTGAAACAAATGTTCCTGATGGGCAGATAAGACATTCTGCCTCTGAGCTAATTCTTCCCGGTTTGAAGTCAGGAAATCGTTTTTGTAATTCGTCACTGAAGACACATTTGCGTTTTGGCATGATTTCACTTGAACAGTAAAACTGCTTCACTTCACAACAACCAAAACGCAACTAACAGTAAAGCAGTTGAAAACAATGATTCTAGAAGCCGAGTTGACTACCGAAGTACTTTGCATTGTTGCGTACATAATGTTCTTCACCGGCCGCCCCGCAGCTCGTATTTCACGATAATTGTCTCGCCACCTATTGCTCAGAAATCGTAACTATATCTTGACACAGTGCCGAGACAGAAAAAGGAAAAGTGTAGATAAAATATCACATTGTTGGCATAAAGGTTAAATTCTTTAGGGTTTACCATTTTGACAGATGGGAGAGTTTTATTCCCACACTTTCAAGTTCAGGCAGTAGTAAAACGGAACTAAAAAAAAAGAGGACATTCCTTGATTTTTCTCAAAACCCGCCCGGACCATTTTTACGGTCCAAAAAAGAGGACATGTCCGGGTAAAAGAGGACATCTGGTAACCCTAGCTGGGTGTAAGCTACCTTACTCTTGGTATTTTCAATAGTTAGTTTAAAAACCGTGGGGGTTAACACTGATACAAGATACTGCAGCCTAAAATCGAATCAACAACACCTCAAAGCAAGAAAAGTAAATAAACAGGACATAATAATAATAAATAAACAGTTTCCAGTAAAACAGCACTTGTAAACTTACCTAAATGAGCGTAATCCATAATTATCCAAAATTTCAAGTAAACAGATTTGGGTTAAGCAACCATATCACTAATATTCCACACATCTCGACACAGTAAAGCACTTTTATAATAATAATTTCACCATTAATAAATTCACTCACAATTTCAAATAGATTTAAAGCAGTAAATATGACTTTTAAACAAATCTTCCATGTGCTAACTTCAATCAAATGTTTCAATCCAGTCAAGTAATTTCAGAGCTTTAAAAGTAGATTTAACAACACTAAATAACAGGCAGATTAATATTCTTTAAGTTTCCAATAGCTATCAACCGTTTAATAAAAGATATGAATAAGTTGAAAATCGTAATCCTACGACGCAGTTACCGCCGACTTGTAAATAGAATTTTGATCTGGCAAACATATTTCAGGAGCTAAAAACTTTTGTAAAGCACTTAAATGAAATAAAGGAAGACTTTAAAAATAGTATCAAGCCGAAATAAGTTGTAAATAAAAAGTGAACAAAATTGAGTAATGCTGCAAAACTACCAAATTTTAGAAATTCCATAACTTTTGATACACTTAACCGATTTGAAAGATTTTTACCTTTATGAAATCAGCAGGACCACAAGAACAGTTTGGTAATAGTTTAAACTTGATATTCGGAAAATCAGCAAGGTCACTTTCCGGAAGTGATGATTTGCAAAGTCAGCTAGCTTTCCTATTACACCAATTTGAAAAATAGTTTACACCGGTTTGAAAGCACTGAGAGGAAAAGTACACATAACACGACACTTGTTGAAACACACTCTACATCTTGTGATTTTCTGGAAGCCCTCAGCTTAAATAAAAAGTGTAACACCTGTTGACTCTTGCGTTTTTTTGTTTGTATTTTTCAATATAGGAAGGTCCGGACACCGGCCTCCTGGCAGAATTCGGAAGTCTCTGGTCAGGTTAACACGTATAGTGTTAAACGAAATTCGGTGCTCTCGGCGCGCAGGCATTCATGGGTAACCGGAAACCGTGATGGCGTGTGTGTCAGGGAGGCCATCTTTAGAAAACTGAACTTTTGTTAGACATGTGATACTTCAATAGAACATTATTTTTCGACCGGGGTTTGGCGAGTCTGTTCTGCTTCATTACTTGTGATCTTTCGTGTGATGTTTAGTCTGATGCCTTAGCTAACTGACATTTCCTGTACTTTGTGAAATTTTCAGAATATACATTTTTGGTGACATGGACTTCAACCATTTTCATTTCTAAGTTAGTACCCTCCTTACATGGGGTTAATTATGTATGTGGCGGCCATCTTTATAATACAGTTAGCAATTTTCCGAAGGTAATTCACAGTTTTAGAACACTTCTCTGACTTTTATCGGTGTTTGAAGGTAATAAAGTTTAGGTGTACAAGCCGATACGTACAACGGTGTCCGGCTTGGTCCCTAACATGGGATTCTCTGGTGGACTGATGGGCGTAGGTTCCATTTGAACATATTGGTAAACATGTGTAAATAAATCTATTTGGAACACAATGATAGGGGAGCTAAGATTAGAGAAGTAAGACTCCACACTGATGCCTTATTTCCCCTCGTGCCATTGAGAATTGGAAAGCACAGAGTAGATATTATTTTTGCTGCAAAGTACTCTCTGCCACCTACAGTTCTGCGAGTTACAGAGTATATACGTATATGCAGATGTTAGATTACTTCGTTTAGTACCAGGTGATACAAGTTTTCACTGTAGTATACGTCTCCATTTATTTACAGACTATCGAATGTGCCACTGAGTCTTTCCAAATAATTGAAAGTCCAGTTTCACAAGGTTCTGAATATTTCTGTTCACACTTTATACTCTCTCGTTTTATTTTATTTTTGGAAGGTTACTCTGACCGCTCTAAACAAAATGTCTTGTAACTCTCGGAGCATACCTATCTGCTCATAGCTCTATTTGGGCCACTTTATCAATAACAGCTTCACTATTTATCCATGACTGACTGTTACTTATTGACTCAAACTATGCCAATGTTCACTTCTTCCCTGTCCAGGCTGTACTCCATCTCATGTACACTGGAGTACGGCATCTATGCGCTGACTCTCCTTCACAGTCCACACCAAATTTAATTACAACCTTACGCCACAGCATCTGGATGCGTATCCCCAGCAGTTTCAAGAATATCCGGTGCTCTTACCTCTAGCTGTCCACAACTGGCTGTTTCTGATGCATGCAAACCAACATTGTGGGTATCAGCAAAAATAAAGCCTTGTTCTGTCACTGGTATCACATTTTTTAACCATCTCTCTTTACATGACAACTTATTAGGGTAAAATGCATAGTTACTTATTCTTTTTGAAATTATTAATATTAATCTAAATTTCAATTAATATTATGAAGTCATAGCATGTGTTACTAGCAAAGAAATGCTGTTTGTTAGAATCATAATACTCGTGATAAAGAGGAAGGTCTTGATTATAGCAAAAGTTGCAGTAGTGTATAAACAAAACACACACAAAATGAAAACGTGATGTCCTTAATCTAGTAAGAAGTGGTTATATCAGTTCTCCGCAATCGTAAAACCATGTAAACTACTCTCCCTTTACTGAAAGGGGCATTGCTTGAAAGTTTTGTTTTTCCATTTAATGTTATGAATTGTGCCATCACACATTCTTCTGTAGTATGTAATGGCCTTTCAATATGTGCTTGACATTATAAAATCACAGATCAGATCTCTTGTAATTTTTATTTTTGGAGTAATTTGCATCTAATAATTAATTAATTCCCTTCAATTTTAGTGCAGTTCTTATTTGGATTCTGTACGGGCTTCCAGTCACACTTATTATCCATGCTTAGTTATATTGAAAGGGAAGATAAACTATACCCGCCACTCACCACAGTTAAAGGGAGGATGCTGCTGCCCTCCTCCCTTCAACTTTTGTGAGTGGTAGGTATAGTTTACCTTTTCTTTCCATATAAATATAGCCTCAAGGCATTTCTTCCTACTCCAGTGTTGCTAAGTTAGAAATAAGTAGTGTGCTTAGTATGCATTACTGATCTCAGATCTTCATGTATTACAATATAATCTCAAAACTTCTTATACTTGGCCATAGTTCATAGTGTAGTCTGTTATATCATCATCATTTTTTTTAATGCTTCCACTTTCATGGGTCTGGCACATCTATAGACTCACTATTTGGAACTCATTGTGAGCGTACGAATTGAGTATAGTGGATGAGTCCTCACATTTGGGAGGACGTGGGTTTGAATCCTCGTCCGGCCATCCAGATTTGGGTTTTCCATGGTTTCCCCAAATCACTCCAGGCAAATGCCTTGATGGTTCCTTTAAAAAGGCCATGATCAAATCCCTTCCTGTTCCTTGCCCCCAGTCCTTTCCCACCTCTAATGACCTCAACATCAACAAGGTGTAAAGGCATAAACAAAAAAAAAAAATGGGGTGAGCAGACGTGTCTAGTGGTATATTTGCAGGATTGGTGTCAATCCCGTGGGATCAGCATAAATTTTTAAAGTGTTATCAAATTAAATGATAAATGTCTATTTAACTAATAAATAAATCAATTTTAATGTTAAATAATAAAAAACTCATCAGTTAATAATACTGAAGCTAGCAAAAAGATGATTTAAAAGTTTTAAGCCTCTTTTAAGTATACTTTTTTAACTGTAACTAACATAAATTAATTCCTTAAGAATTACAGTAACTTTGTGCTTTTGCATTTTTGTTTTTAAATCAAATTCTAGTATTCAAGTAAATAATCAAGTGCGGCAAGTATTCAGTCCTTAATCACATTACATACCTTACGGCAAATTAATCTATCTACTAAGCAGTCAAACAATCACATCAGTTACTATTTGTTTGTAAGATACCTAAATGAAAATCAAATTAAGCCTTTAAAAAAAATATAAATCAATCAGTGACTTCTGCTTTTGGAAGCAAGATCTTAAGAATGAAATAGTATTTTTTGTTTCATCTCCCACTTCTCAATCAACTGCATATACAGCCAGCAGTCAAGAAGGGTCTTCCTACTTCACACAGCATGAAACGTAACTAAAATAATTGAACATGCAATTGTTTTAGTACTCCCATGCAAGCAGTTATATTAAAGTAATCATAGTAATTATGTATGTTATATTTATGCAAGTATCATTTCATTCATTTGATTGTTTTCTTCTTTTTCTCTCAACTTTTAAGTTGGTGCATACTTTTTCTTGGAAAATTTAAAATATGGTGGTTTTCCTATGTAAAATGTATTTACATGTTCATTGGCGTCTGTTGATGCCTGTGATTTGTATATGCTCAGTGTAGTGTGTTGTTTGTATTGTGAATGAATGAAAGAAGTAAGAAGGGAAAGGATGAAACCAGATGCTGGCCCATTCAGACCTACTCCTCCTAAGGACATGAAGGTGCCGCCAAGCTTAACGTTCCCATCTGACATACAAATCACCTTCAACAGTGTTGTATGCCCTAAATCCTTATACACTGTTGAGAGGTTTGGAATTTAACCCAGAACCTTGGTGCACTATATCGTGATTAGAAATTGTGTACTACCATTTATTCTGCTGGCCAAATTCTGATGAAAATTTCTTCCGTTACGAAGAATCTATCCAGCTAAGACCATGTTAGGCACTGAGCATCATCACTGTACCACAACCAACTTAGCCAGTGTGATGTGTTGTCATTATTTTATAATACTGAATAATTTTAAGAGATTAGTATATTGATTGATTAAAAATTTTAGACTTTGCATCTAAAATGTTCAGAATTGTGTGAGTATTAGTACTCAGTCCACAGCAGCCTTATAAAATAGTTAGAAATAGGTAATATAATTAAAATTATTTTAATGATTACAGCAAAAAGATACGTAAATTCTGATAAATGCATAAAAGTGAATCTATTTACCTATTTACTTGCGAATCATGACGAATGACAAAACCATATTTGTTAACATCAGCCAAGTGTCATTTGGAAGGATAATACAACCCATCAAGTCTGAGTCAGGCTAAAAAGCGATGACGGGGTGGCAACACCACGCAGACTGACATATTTTCGCAGCATTTTGTGGAAAGCCAATCCACATACATTTATGCAGGATCCAAAAGACTGTCAAATGATGAGGAATCCCACATGATTGCGAACTCATGCATCGAGAAAAACAGTCACTATGGGCGTAAAGCAACAAACCAAGAGGGCAGTGCAGCTGTCAGCTGCTTGTGTGGTGTTTACATCCTCAGATTAACGGGGATTGCCCTAAGAATGTGGCAGAAAAAGTCACGGAAATCTAGAAGCCAGGGAAGTATAAAATAAAAAGCACCTAGATCGAGATTACGAATGTGATAGTTGAAACGAGTTCAAATGAAGATGCTAAAAAGGTATTGGCCAGAAAAGAATTAGCTGAAGAATTTAACTGCAAACTATGACAAAAAAACAGACCGTTGATAATTTTATGACATTCCGCTTCAAGGGCACAAGAAAAACTAGTTGAAGCTAATTAGGCAAAATGTTGAATTAAAAGCAAACCTAAACCTGCCATCACCCAGAGTGAGTAAGGCAGGGTTGGACTCAGGCCAAAACCTTTCTGAACTCAACACTAAAAACATTACAGCTGCTATCATTTAACAAATACAAAAACCGCAAATGTGTAAAAATCGGAATCCTTTGATCCAGACGAAACGTTCAAACAATTTACAATGACACACATCAGGACCATGTTCGATCCCAAGCAACCCTGGACGCATTGCAACATGCGTACAAGACATTCTGTAAAGGATAAAACCACCTACCGGGGTGAAGTATCGGTTTAATCACCTTAACTAACCTCTAACTGGCTTTAAGTTCTGACAAAATTTTCTTCTATAACACTGTATAACCATGTGTGAGCCTGGATAAATCAACTGTAATGCATTATGGTCGCCACTTCCGTTATTCCTTAGGAAAGAAAATGTTACTATTCACTACAAAAATATGCACTGTTTACTTTATGAAAATTGTTCAATATATTTCAAAGTCACATTTAAAAGTCACAATTACAGTTGAAATGGGTAAATCGGACTGAACATCTCTGAAAATCGCAAGTTATGAAGAGGAATAAATACCAGAATAAACCCCATTAATCAATTATCAAAGTTTCATTGTTACTGTTTACATCATGATCCTATGAAAGTATTTTATCACGGTAGCGTGGTGCTACAAAACTGAGTGTCTTCCGGTAACCAATGATCATTGACAGACACCAGCGCCACCTAACGGTTTTCTCGATACTAACAAACACATTGCCGGCCTCACGACATAAAATACAATACCAGACGGACTGCCTCCACACAGTGTTATATACCTTTTGACGCCTGCGTTCTGTAGCTTTTCGCCATCCAAAATAGTCTGTCAAAATCTTGTTATTCCCAGTGTTCAGAATTTAACAGTGTATAGTACGTGATGTGTAGGTTTGTCGAGTTTATGATGACTTTAGTTCCAAATTTACTCAGTTTATTGTACAAAATTTAAATGTAAGTGCACAATAGGGTAACTGACTTCCTGAAAAATATTGATAAATCCCCTTGTTGGTACTTTGTTTTCACAATTTTAGAAATTTCTGCTGAATTATAAATTATCGTGTTTAAACCCCTGTCATTTTGTTCTGTGATTGGTCCTTATTTAAAAACTGTAACTTTTATTATTATCAGTGGTGTATTAGAGAAGTTATTAACCTCACAAAAACTAAAGGTGATTGATATTTGGCAGACATGTTAAAAAAAAAAAACACACACTAGTCTCTCGTTAATTATTATTAAAGTGCTGCTTATTTCGAAAAAGTGTTATCTTCTGAATTTTTCTTTTATTTTATTATACGTTTTAAAAGTTATTTTGTTCACTGAAATGGTCTTGGTAATTCACAGTTTAATTTTGAAAGTTACCACGTTTTTATTTACGACGTCATTATTCTAAAACTGATTTAATATTCATTATACTGAATGGAATGCTTTAAAACTTTAATATGTTGTACCAGGTTCTTTACTCTTACATAAAATTTACTTTTTAGCTCCGGAAATTATCGAAAACGTGTTGTTATTTAGTGTTGAAAATGCGAGTGTGTTCAATGAAGTGTTTAATATTGTTTTTACTTTATTTATACTGTCTGAAATTATTGGTATTTAGTGAATTTAACTTTCTTTCGGATTATTATTATTATAAAAATACTTTACTGCATCAAAAAGTGTTGAGAATTAGTGATATAGTCACATAACCAAAATAGACTGTTTACTAGTTGTATAACTATGGATTTCACTAGTTTGGGTTAGGTTAAAGGTTATTTATTATTATTAACTGTTTATTTAGGGCTTGTATTATGTGCTGAATTACTTTATTGCTTTAAATCGCTGTATGTTCCGAGTTAGAATGCACTATCGGCTTCTGCATGAATCGCGTCTCCCATATCGTGTAGTTATGAGATGAAAAATTTTACAATTTCTGGAAGGCTTACCCCCTCCCTTATGCCTTATAACCAAGAAAAATAGAATTTAGCCAAATTCTAAGGTGCTTACACGCCCCTGGAAGATTGAAGTTATTTTCTTGAAGAGATAACTAAGTGAACATCTTGAAAATAGAAAAAAAGAATAAGAAAAAAGAAATAAATAAAGAGAAATTTCGAAAAAAATAAATCTCAAAAAATGAACTATCCCGGGTCCGGTCTGTTATTCCTCTTCATCATTCATTCCCAAAATTATTATAACAATATCAGATTTCTGAATCATTCAATCAGAATTATCAGCAACAACAAAATCTCAAAATCAGATTCAAACCGTCCAAGTATGATTCATAATTATTCACAAAATATCAATGGAAAATTATGAACAGCAAACATAAATTATCACAAAATATCAAAAACATGAAACATAAACACCACAAAAATCAATTATAAAGCATTAGAGAAAACATTCAGAAAAGTATTACACATAAACATTGAAGAAAATATCAAAATTATCATCTTCAAAGAAACATCAAGATATGAAATTTTAACACACAAAAATAAAAAAATTGTGTTACAAGAAATATAAACAAATTGTGTTTTATTTATCTAAAGCTTTTGTTTATTATTAAACTCTTTGTTAAGAATGTCTTTTGTTTTAATAAACGTCCATATTTCTGTTATATGTTCTTTGTTTTGTCTTATACTTAAAATAGTCACTTTTTCCTCATCATACACTACCTCAAATGGGTAAAAACCTAAGTCCTGTAACGTTCGCAGATTGTGAGGCTTGTAATTATACAATGCAATAGCCCTACAGCCCAGTCTGCTGAGTATTGTCCACATCCCCGGTTCCTGACACAGCAGGTGAGCCGTGGGGATCTTGGTCAGCCAGCTGGTCTGTGAACAAAGGAAACCAAAATACCATCGGTGTGAGAGATAGTAATAATGACTTTACTTACTAACATATAGATAGAAAATGTACCATTTGAAAATACAAAAAGGAATACATAAAACACATAATACACTCCTGGAAATTGAAATAAGAACACATTGACGCCGGTGTGTAAGACCCACCATACTTGCTCCGGACACTACGAGAGGGCTGTACAAGCAATGATCAAACGCACCGGCACAGTGGACACACCAGGAACAGCAGTGTTGGCCGTCGAAGGGCGCTAGCTGCGCAGTGGTTGGGCACCGCCGCAGTCAGTGTCAGCCAGTTTGCCGTGGCATACGGAGCTCCATCTCAGTCTTTAACACTGGTAGCATGCCGCGACAGCGTGTACGTGAACCGTATGTGCAGTTGACGGACTTTGAGCGAGGGCGTATAGTGGGCAAGCGGGAGGCTGGGTGGACGTACCGCCGAATTGCTCAACATGTGGGGCGCGAGGTCTCCACAGTACATCGATGTTGTCGGCGGAAGGTGAACGTGCCCGTCGACCTGGGTCCGGACAGCAGCGACGCACCCACGCACGCCAAGACCGTCGCATCCTACGCAGTGCTGTAGGGGACCGCACCGCCACTTCCCGGCAAATTAGGGACACTGTTGCTCCTGGGGTATCAGAGAGGACCATTCGCAACCGTCTCCATGAAGCTGGGCTATGGTCCCGCGCACCGTTAGGTCGTCTTCCGCTCACGCCCCAACATCGTGCAGCCTGCCTCCAGTGGTGTCGCGACAGGCGTGTATGGAGGGACGAATGGAGACGTGTCGTCTTCAGTGATGAGAGTCGCTTCTGCCTTGGTGCCAATGATGGTCGTATGCGTGTTTGGCGCCGTGCAGGTGAGCACCACAATCAGGACTGCATACGACCGAGGCACACAGGGCCAACACCCGGCATCATGGTGTGGGGAGCGATCTCCTACACTGGACGTACACCTCTGGTGATCGTCGAGGGGACACTGAACAGTGCACGGTAGATTCAAACCATCATCGAACCCATCGTTCTACCATTCCTAGACCGGCAAGGGAACATGCTGTTCCAACATTACAATGCACGTCCACATGTATCCCGTGCCACCCAACGTGCTCTAGAAGGTGTAAGTCAACTACCCTGGCCAGCGAGATCTCCGGATCTGTCCCCCATTGAGCATGTTTGGAACTGGATGACACGTCTCACGCGGTCTGCACGTCCAGCACGAACGCTGGTCCAGCTGAGGCGCCAGGTGGAAATGGCTTGGCATGCCGTTCCACAGGACTACATCCAGCACCTCTACGATCATCTCCATGGGAGAATTGCAGCCTGCATTGCTGCGAAAGGAGGATATACACCGTACTAGTGCAGACATTGTGCATGCTCTGTTGCCTGTGTCTATGTGCCTATGGTTCTGTCTGTGTGATCATGTCTTGTATCTGACCCCAGGAATGTGTATATAAAGTTTCCCATTCCTGGGACAATGAATTCACGTTGTTATTTCAATTTCCAGGAGTGTATTATAAAGGAAAATATATATAATAAGTTTCCTTAATGAAGGAATAGTATTCACAAGTAGCAATGAAAAATAAATAAAAATTATTCATAATTCTTTCTAGCAATTTGCTGTAAACTCTTAGGAACTTATAAAAGTTAAGTGTAATGGTAAACAATAGTCTTATATACTAAAGAAAATACAAGTACACCCAAGTAAATAACACAGGGTGTAAGAAGGAGTAGAGTGTTATTTTGAATGTCTCTCTTGGTTCTGACCAAGTAGTTGAACATATCTTAAGTCTAATAAAATCCATAAAAATACAATAGAAGTATAAATGAACTGTATATATCTCACAAAGAATTACAGACCCCCAAAGCAAATAAGGGTACATAGTTACAAATAAGGAAACAAAGTTTCCCATCAGCAGTACACTGCCGTTAAAGATCAAAGTATGGAAATATCAAGATGGTTACAATAAAGTTCCGTGGAACCAGTAAACTTGTTCAAAGTCAAGTAGTGTATTCTATCATTATTTGGTGGTCAGCACATGGCTGCAAGTAGTCTTATGGAATGTTATGTGGATTTAGGTATAGTGTTGGAGGCGTATCTACCAGTGTAAGTTTGCTGGAATTCCTCCTACAACATAATCCCCCAAGTGTTCTTTTCTCTCATTATCTTTTGCTAGACTAAATCCTTAGTGAAAGCCTAAATAGCAACTTAAAACATCTTCAATTACTTCATAATAGTGTTCCCCAGTAGTGTACTGGTGGTGAATGAAAATCATTGTATAGTCGTAAAGGTCTTCAGTGTCTTGGCATATGATGTACCTACAATTCGTAGTGTAAAAGGTTACAATATGAAAGTAAAGTATCAATGTGTGCATGGTAGAAGGGTGAAGGTAGAAGATGGGTAGGAAAGTGAAGAGTTGTAGAAGGAAAGAAATAGTTGAGGATTTAGTTGCTCAAACAAAAAAGCCAAATCGATACTGCTACTGAAAATTATAGTGGAAAAATTATTGCAACTATAAGGTCACGAACATCGCCTAGGGAAATAAATCGGGATGTCGGTATATTTGACGAAAAATTCTACCAGGGAAAACAATTTCAGCCCGCATTAGAGAAGGCACAGCCATTCTGAACACTAATTAATTCAAATGTAGAATTCGCTTTAGAGGAAGAGGAGAAAAATTACTTTGTAACCGTAGTAGATCCATCCCGATTATGGGTATGGAAAACTAGGATGCCCATCGAGTATAAACTCTGGACAGACACACAGTGCCAGGAGCATCTACTTAAGCTCCAACAAGGCTTTTCAATATTAAGGAATTAATTGAGAATTCCACAGCAAGAAAAGAAATAACCAACTGAACTGAACCCCCAACAAGGCTCGTAGATGAAAAGTTTCCGACCTCAACGTGAAGATGGCAGCACTCGTAAATAAAAGCTAGTGAATTTCGTTGTTTATCTGTTGACAGTTACTAACCAAAGTTTCAGCCATTTTGAATGCGCAGTTGTTATGTAACAGTCATTTGAGTGAGTTGATGTGAGTGTTGTGAAAATGGACAAATTCGAGTATCGAGCTGTCATTAAATATTTGTTTTTGAAAGCCAATACGCCTATGCAAATCAAAGGTGAGTTGGATTCTGTGTATGGGGACTCTGCACCATCACTTACCACAGTGAAATTTTGGGCAGCTGAATTTAAACGCGGCTGTAAGAGCTTTGGAGACAATGAATGTTCGGGACGTCAAAAAACTGCAACTACCGATGAAAACATCGCCAAAGTTCACCAATTGGTGCTAGACGACCGCCGAAATAAAGTGAGAGAGCAGAGGTTATGAACATTTGAAAAGAACGTGTTTGTTACATATTAAATCAACATTTAGGTATGAGATGGCTGTCCGCGCGTTGGGTGCCGCGTTTGCTCACATTAGACCAAAAACGTGTTCGAATGGGAGTATCGCTGGGAGAAGTATGTAGAGTTACAAGGAGACTGTGTTGAAAAATAAAAAATTTCAGAAAAAATGTTAGGTCTGAAACTTTTCAGACCATCCTCGTACATCTACATCCATACTCTGCAAATCACAAACATTGTGGGTGGTAGAGGGCGCTAAGCACCAATCCAAAACTCACACATTCCAATCCCGAATAACGCGAGGAAAAAAGGAATACATAAAAGCATCAGTACGGCATCTTATTTCTCTAATCTTATCCCTCTGGTCATTATGACCTAAATAGGTTGGCGGAAGAAGTATTTCATTACACTCAAAATTTAAATTTTTTTTCTCATATTCTCCAATAAATTCAAAAGCAAGCTATGTCGTCTGTCTTCCAAACTATCCCAGCCCAATCTATGTATCAATTCTGTGACGCTTTCATAAGGGCTGTAGCAACAAGAATCAAGCAGCTCTCCTCTGCACCCTATCCATTGAATCAATCAGAACCTTGAGATATGGATCCCAAACTACAATGTCAGGGGTGGACCTAGATACCTAGATACGTTTGGGGGGGCTTGAGCCCCCTAGCCCCCCCCCCCCTGGATCCGCCCCTGGGTGTAGGGTTAAGTTCCTGCTGCCTGTGCCTCAGGTTCAGAACGGAAATGTTTCAGGGCAAATACATGGTAATGTCCTTTAAGTTTATCTGTATCTGGGTACACCAGTGTGTATGTGTTTGTATGGCTAATACTCTTAATCTTAAAAGGCCCTTCATATAAAGGGAAAAACTTTTTAATCTCGGCATTCAATGCTGAGGATTTAACATGCTTCTGTACGAGTACCAAAGTACCCACCGAATACGAAGTATGTTTGATTCGCTTATCATGCCTAGCCTTTCTCATTTGAACTTGCTTCTGCAATTGCTGTAATGCAATTTGGAGAGCTTGGTCATGTGACGTTGGCTGATCTATGGGAAAAGTGACCAAGTCTGTTATTAAGTTGGGTGGTCTCCTTCCAAACATAATCTCATAAGGAGATAAGGAATTAGAGGAATGAGGCAACGTATTCAGTACATCCTCAATCTGAGATATCTGCAGAGTCCAACTTAACAAATGGAAGTCAAGCCGAAGTTCACACTGCAAGAGACTCGGTATATGATCCTGTGTAGAAGTCTGCAGTGGAACCCAACATCCAAGATTAAAGGAAATAATATAAAAAGAATGACAAAATGCAAATATCTAGGCATTGCCATCGATAAATGTCTAATATTCATGGCTCATATAGAGGAAGTTTCCAGTAGTGCGAAGATTGTTATATATAAACTTATTGGAGATGGACAAATATGATTTTGTCTTCCTACCCCTCTGATTAAGCTCTATCGTGACACTATTTTGGCATCAATAGTTAGTTAGCTTTGGAGCAAGCGTATTGGTGAAACAGCTGATAAAAATTAAGCCAAAAAGAATACTCAGAAGATCCAAGTGGTGTTGTCCTTCTAAGGCTACATGGTGTATACAACACCACTGCGACCAACACTTTGACAGTGGTTATGGGTGTCTAAGACCCAGACATATTGCTTAGAAAATTCAACAGAATTTACTGACTAAAGTCTGGTGATGAGAGAGCAGTTGAATAAATAGTGGGGCAACTGGTGACAACCAAAAAGAAAGTCATCTTGGCCTTCCTACAATATTGGTAACATCAGTGGAATATTAACAGCACACGTCGGAGAACATAGGGATCCTTCTTGGTGTTGAACAGTTGGAATTGCAATATCTAAATCCATCCACAAGCTTAATACACTTCACAACTGGGTATGGTTGTTACAATAGCACACTACATGGTAGGGGCCTCAAGGAATCGAGTGTGGAGTGGAAGCAACCCCTGAACATGTGGTGTTCGAAAGCATCCTCTTTGCAGAAGTGAGGGGAACATAATGATAACACCCAATTGGAAAATGAAGTACAAATCGTCATTAAACGCCAGGCAAATTGCAAAATTCTGAGCCAAGTAGTAGAGAGGATTTATGTGCACTACAAAACACAATACCTTGTGCATTTAGCAGATGTGAGAAGTTACCAGCCACAGAGAACTTAGCTTGAAAGCAAATATTGTCAAAAAAGAGAAGCTAACAGCAATAAAGCGTTGCATTGGCTATTAAAGGAGATGGAATAAATAGACAATGGAAATGGTGGCACCCTATAGCTATTCCACGAGATTCTACAGATGGGCTAGGATGCTGTGTATCCCGGAGGACTCTTACTGTTGTGTCACTTCCCAAACAATGGTAATGACAATTGTTATGTCTGTAGCTAGCAGTAAAGTCGTCCATTTTGTACTAGAGTAGTGGGAAGAAAATGATAGTCCGCTGAAGAAAGTGAATAAATTGGCAAACATGAAACTAGCTCCAGTTTCACATTATAGGATTAATTTGCAAATGTAGTATTGTACCTTGCCTTAGTAATTGTAAACTCAGCATCTGAGAAGTCAGTGTGACAGTGGTATACAATTGTGGATGTTGAATTACATGCTATGTACCCAACGTAATATTATTCGTTAGTTAAAGATATGTAAAAGTAAATTTTTCTCTCCTTCTGGACTGAAGTCCTAGTTACTCAGCATATGGTGGTGAGCTTGGCACAGCATCGCCACATCAGCAGAATTGTTTAATGCTGACTACCACGATGCAGAAAATAAAAACAGGGAGATTATCTCTTTAGTGCAAGTTTTTTCACTTTGGGGGGAGGGAAGGGGGGCGAGAATGGCCAAATTACAGCAGGGAACTAAAATGTTTTTGCCTAAAGTAATTGTGGCAGCTAAATGGAAAGGACGCAGCTGGTAAAGTAAAAAAGTTTCTTTTGCTGTATATAAGAACAATTGTAAGGGAGGAAATGTACTATAAATTGACAAAACAAAAAAAGAGATGTACATCTCCTCAGCACCGTATTGATTTATAGAGGAGTTGGGATTCACAGCTGCTGGAAGACAGTGGTGCCCTTCTGAAGAACCTGGATGGACCTGGCCATTCCAATAAATTGGACCAGGTCACCAGGAATTCCAGAGGATGTGGATCCCACTGAAGATCTCTCCTCAAACATGGGCTGTCATTGTACTATAGTTAGCAATAGAATAGTACAAATTGTAGTAAAATAGTGTTGGTGGATTAGTTAAGGGGTTATGAACCTAATATTAGTTGTTATTGAAATTTAACATAGATGTCGCCAAGTACCTAATTTTTGTAATAAAATGCCTGTACTTACAAGTTTCCAACTTTAAACAACAATATGATTCGGTTTCGCTATATAGCGGAACTCGAAGTAACAATTTATTCAAATTATGGTTAAGTCCGGCGTAAGTTAGATACTAGATGTTAGGCTATAAAAATTTGTAGATAAGAAGTAATATATATTGTTAGGAAACAAAGGCGCTAAAAGCGGATATGTTGAACATTAGGATAGGATAAAAAACACCGCTTACCAAAGAAGGGGATTCCTGCGGCGTTGGTACACGATAAAAACACTAACACACACAGAATAGAATTTTCGAGCATGGCTCTTCCTCAGTAGAAGTGAGATGGCTGCACGCAAGAGGCCGGCAGCCAACTGCGTGAGCCACAATGTCTGTGGTTCATGGTGTGGGGAAAAACAACATGGCAGGAAGTGAGGGTGGGGGTAGAAGAGCACAGGCTGGAAAACAATGATGAATAGCAAGTATAAAGCAAAACTGTACACAAGGGCCCATCGCGGAAGGGCAGTATACCTCAGTTAATCAAGTAATGGATACATGTGCAAACAACTGAAAAAAAATAAAAATTAAAAAAGCACGGTGTCTCCCATCCTGCAAGACAGCCCCAAGGTTCATTTCCTTGCAACAGATCCCATTGCAAATTATGCAGTATGCACCCCCCTTCCACCATCTTTACCAACCCCATAACTGGGGAAAGCTTTCCCATCACAGGATTCGCCACTTGTACATCCTCCCACCTTATATACCAACTCACTTGTAACCATTGCCCAGCCTCCTGCATTGGACTCACAACAAATCCACTGGCCATCAGAATGAATGGACACCGACAATCAGTACACACCAAGAACCCTGACCACCCTGTATCTCATCATGCCACTATACATGGCACCAACAATTTTAACACCTGCTTCTTGGTCCGCGCCATCAGAGTTCTCTAAGATAAAAGCAGTATTTCAGAACTTAGAAGGTGGGAACTGGCCTATCAGTACCAACTAGGAACCAGACAATTTCCAGGTCTAAATTTAAGATAGCACCAATTTTCCTCCCACCCATCCCCCTCACTTCCACCTTCCCTCATAGAACCACCACTCACCAGGGTCTATCTTTATAGTTTGTGACTTCGAATTTTGCTTATTTTTAGTTTTAACTTAAAATTTTGATTTTTTTTTTTTTTTAGTTGTTTGCACGTGTCCATTACTTGATTAACTGAGGTATACTGCCCTTCCGCGACGGGTCCTTGTGTACAGTTTTGCTTTATACTTGCTATTCATCATCATTTTGCAGCCTGTGCTCTTCTACCCCCACCCTCACTTCCTGCCATGTTGTTTTTCCCCCACCGTGAGCCACCAACATTGTGGCTCACGCAGTTGGCTGCCGGCCTCTTGCGTGCAGCCATCTCACTTCTACTGAGGAAGAGCCACGCTCGAAAATTCTATTCTTTGTGTGTTCATGTTTTTTTCATGTACCAACGCCGCAGGAATCCCCTTCTTTGGTAAGCGGTGGTTTTTTATCCTATCCTAATGTTCAATATATATATATATATATATATATATAATATAAAGGTATAGCCTATTCCAGAGGCTGTGCTTATTTTCAAAGCAAGCTTCCATCTACTACCAACTTGCTGGGCCTGTCATAGTTTTGATGGGGGATGTGTTTTCTGTCTTTGAAAAGTGTAACTTGTGTTCTGTGTGAAAAGTATATTTTCTTTTATGAAATGTGTAATGTCCCAGCATTCACTGAGATATGGAGTAGATCAACACGAGACATAATTCTAGATGAGCGATCATGGACTATTCTCGATAATCTGGCGAACAAAGTATCTCAACTGCACAAAAAAAGATATCTGGACCGAGCGGCAGTCGGGCATGGGGACCGGCCTAGGGAAGTCGCACGGCCAAACATACAGGCATAGAAAATTATTCACGGACAAGAGTAAACAGTATTCTTCAGAAACTTCCGGGAGCCGGAAGTTTTGTCCCGATGTGTCGGCCGATCCTGTCCTACTGGAAATCCAGAAGGGCATGGCTGGCAGACTATTCCGGGATGATAGTGGTGGGTAGATTATTGTTGATAGAGTAGTATAGGTTTCAAGTTAGATTAGAATAGACGTAGTACCGTGACTCAGGGTTACTTGGACCCTAGGGGGTAACTTGAGCCCATTACGATAAAATGATAAAATTCCGCTCGGGTAACCATGTGGATAGCGCTACAGTCTGCAGAATGCTTCTACCTAGAGGGGAAACTAGGAACTACGTTCATCTCCTCAACAAATAAGTACCCGAGCGGAATTTTATCATTTTATCGTAATGGGCTCAAGTTACCCCCTAGGGTCCAAGTAACCCTGAGTCACGGTATTATTTTTTTTTTCTAACATAAAAACGGATAAGGCCTTATAGGGGAAAAGTAGATTATAATACCACAGGTGATTATTGAAAAAAATTCAAATGTGTAACTATTAAATTAAGTAATACTACCATTGTTAAAACGGAACCAAGCCTACTACAGGCCTGAGTCAGAACGATGGCGTGGCAGAATGAGCAAACGTAAGCATACCACTTACAGCAAACAAAGCGCTTCTACCAGGGCCAAAACAGTCTTGTTTGTAATGTAGAGGGAATGTATCATTGACTTTTGCACAAATACGCAATGAATCATAACAATATTTGGGAGTTAATTTCCATATTAATGGTAAGCCAGGATGCTGCAAATTTGAACTGGCTCAGGACTGTAGTGGCTGAGAACATATAATTAAGTGAATGTTACTCTAAGAATAACTGGAATATTTCAATAAAAACCATTAGCACTATAACAACAATGAGCGATATTTGTGATTCAATATAACATTAAAATTTGCAATAGCAGCTGTAACTGTTATTACTGTAAGCAAGACCAATTGTAATATTATAGAATTAATTAGACAGTAAGTCGAAGTGTAATGGAACTGTATGCCAAATTCCTTGCATGTAAATATTTTGTACAAATCTCAAAACACTATGTAATCAACAATGTAAAAATTAATACGTAGGGCCTAATTTAGTCACTAAGACGTTAGGCTGTATAAATGAAGGGTAAATAAAAAAAAAAAAATTCACTGAGATTTTTGCGGAAAAACACGGGGCCTGGGATTTGAATCTGGGCCTGATGTACCTCCTATCCTATGTGGTGGGGGGGGGGAAATCACATTGGAAGGTAATCTGTTATTATTATAAACAAATTTACTGAATGTCATAAGAAACTTTGTTGTAAGAAGAAATAATTCGTAGATTTCTGGTAGCATTGGTATCTGTAGCAAAGGTTGAGAACTTTTCTGACCACCCTTGTTTACCCATGTGTGGTTAGATGAGAGATCCCTCCCCCCCCCCAAAAGGCTATATTAAGCAAGTAATCATTTATAAACATCAAACATAAGTGTAAAATATTTTATAGTTAGAAATGTAAGTTCTGTTAGTGTGAAGTAAGGTTATGTTGAATGTTTTTGACAGTGTGAGGTAAATGTATAAAAGTTTGTAATCCCTGTACTTGACTGTTCTTGTTTATATTTTTAGGGGTACAAGGTACCAAATCATCGATCATCATTTATACCGTGAGGAGGCATGCATGTTTCCAGCACGTTGTTCTGGAGTGGAACATTTTCTACTTGAATTGTTACCAAATCTCCCAGATGCTGAATTTATTTTAAACACAAGAGATTGGCCACAGCTGAATAAAATGTTCAGCAGTCCAAAACCAATATTTTCTTTTAGCAAGGTTTGTTTCTTAAAATTTGACATAGTGATTGATTTATAGAAATGAAGGAAACATGAAATACTTCCTAAAATGATTTTCCTAGCAGCAATGAACTGTTGTCATTAGTAAAATATGCCTTATATTTATTAAAAATTCTTTATAATTTTTAGATTTAAAGGCCAATACTGTTCTGAATTAGATTTTTTTACTGTTGAGAATTTTTTAAAGTGCAAAATGTTTTCAGTTGACAGTATAAACTTATAACTTTTTACTAGCCATATTTATAATGAACTGGTTATAATTATTTCTGCTATAAAGTTATTATGAATTGTTTGTTTGCATTTTAAAGTGAATTCTCAATGTTACATTTTTTTTCCAAAACACATTAAGAAATATAAGTTGAAATGGGATTGTTGTGTTGTTTAGGTTTAGCTTCATTACTGTTTTGTTGTGTTATGTAAATGAAGTGTCATTGGAAGTTGTATCACCTAGCGTGGTGGGTGAGCGGTTAATGCTCTGGCCTCGCATTCGGGAGGACGCTAGTTCGAATCCCCGCCCGGGCATCCAGATTTGGGTTTTCCATGGTTTCCACATATCGCTCCAGGCGAATGCTGGAATACTTCCTTCAAAAGGCCATGGCCGAACTCCTTCCCATTCCTTGTCCCCAGTCCCATCCCGCCTCTAATGACCTCGGTGTCAATGAGGCGTAAAGCCACAAGTAAAAAAAAAAAAAAAAAAAAAAAAAAAAGTAAAGTTGTATCCTTATCTGTGACATGTAAATTGTAGATCCCCCCTCAAAAAAATAGAGATGTACTTTTCATGCTTTGCATACAATTTCATTATTCTGCATTAGTGTGCTCTCAAGGAAAAAATATGATGAAGAAGTACCCTTCAGAGAACTGAAAAAATACTGCTTAAGTGCCCAATAAATGCTGAAGAGCAAAAGAGTGAGAACTTCTATGATGATATACTGCCTTCTGCAGACATTACAGTTTGCAATGCTGTGGAGCAAATGTGGCAGTTCAGTGGTTGATCAGGGAATGTCCAAGGTTATGATTAGTAAATAAGAATAAATCTCTAATGAGTTACTTCAGATTCAGATAATGCTACATTAATTATAGGTGATGTCCCAAGCTGAATTCATAGCTGAGAGGAGTGAAGAATAGATATTTGAGAATAGTTGCTTGGAGCAGATCTATTGTAGTTTGCTATCACCCCTTGCAGATAAAACTGGAAGCATGAATGATATAGGGGAAAAATGGTAGGTGGTACAGCTAATGTGTTTGGTGGTTTAGGAATATATTCGGTAAATTTACAGAGGGGTGAATACCCATTTGTGTTTTAAATTATATTTGATGGGATGGTCTCTGTTCAATAAACTATCAGTAGGTTGAGTTGCACAAATATTTAATTACTGTATATACGTTTGTTTTGGCAGAGTAGGTTTGATGTAAAAATAAAATTAATAGGTACCTAATGCCTAAGACAAGAAATAAGTTGCTTTTACTGAGCATTAATGATTATCCAAACCTCAAAACTGTATGAGGTAAGACACTTAAAGGTAGATTTAGTATCATTTGCTTTTGTACGGCAGCATGTCCCTCCCTAACCACACCAAAAAAAAAAAAAAAAAAATCTGTTCCTGATCTAGTTTGTTATAGTCATCCTTATTTTTTTTTTCCTTCCATGGTTTCCCAAATCACTCCAGGCAAATGCCGGGATGCTTCCTTCAAAAGGCCATGGCCGAATTCCTTCCCATTCCTTGCCCCCCCCCATCCTTTCCCGTCTCTAAGACCTCGCTGTTAGAGAGACGTTAAGCAGATAAAAAAAAACCTTATTTTTCCCTTACTTCAAGTGCTCGTATTATCTGATTCTGTACATACTCTTAATGATTTAACCAACCAGTTGTGTTGAAACAGTTGCCCCATCCAAGATTATTTTTTCAATCATCTTCTTTCTTCACAGTCATGGTAACTTGGAAGAGTATGAGTGGGTTATGTTGCCAAGTTGACTTTAACTTTGATGAAGCTCCACCTGTTGGTCTCGTCATCAGGAAACCTGTTTTCAGTTGAATGAAACATCCCTTATAGGAATGTGTTTCATTGTAAGGAGCAAACTATGTATAAAGTGCACACAGTCTGTTATACAAGTAACCCGTAATAGACTGTCACCCAGTAAAACACTACAACCATGCTTACGGTTGGCTCGAGCAGGAGGTGACGGAAGCACACTCGGGTATTGGTGTCTTCAGTTTAGGCCTAGACCAATGGATTGTGTAACAGTGTCATGGCATCAGGCTCTTCCAAGCTCCTGCCTGTACTCTCACGCATTGGAGAAATGCTCTTAAATAGACAATTTTTGCTGAATGACCTTCTAATGAATATTTCAATGACCTTGCTTCACCTCAAGCCAATGGTTCATCAAATTTGGTCGTGGTACAATGGAAGAGAGAGAATTTTCAGATTGCGAAGATACATTTTTTCCCCCCCTTACAAGTAAATTCCAACATACTAATCACATAAAACTGTGACCATAAGCTTTTGAAAGTAATCTTTCTGAACTATAATTGTACTGCACTTTTACAATTAAGATTCAGGGCCCATCACAATTTACATTTCACCCCTTACAATACTAATGTCATGCTGCTGTGCTGTAGTCTTACTACGTTGTTTGAATTTTTAAGTCAAAGTATCAGCTCAATGACATTTCAAGTGTTGGTGCAATTGGCTTACAAATATTTTTAGAGTAGCTACACAATTTTTGATACACTGTGCTCACAAGTGTGCCTGCAGCAATTTACCAGAGCATTTTAATAGACCTAAAGATTTAAAAAAAAAAAAAAAAAATTGTGCCAGTGTTTTTACAAATTTATGAACTTTGTAACAATGGTTAAAAAAATGGGTTAGAGAAGTCAGGCCTTACAGTAACACATACAGCTTACAATCCTGGTGCAAAATTGCTACTGATTTGCAAACTTAAAAGGGGGGTGATCACTGGCTTCTGCATTGTCTTGGCATAATCTATTGTAGTGACACATCTCATTTAAACTAAAACACTTTAATCTCCAATTAGATATATACCAATGGTATGTCAGATTCATATTGTCTTGCTTGCTGAGGTCTCTTTACTGGTTATGTATACTACATTTAATCTGGTTAACACCATTAACATAGTATTATAATTTTTAGAATTTTGACATGATCAGATTTTCTTTCAAGCAGTCCTTAGGCCTGCTTGTAAACACAACAATGCTATATGCAGTATGAGCACTTGTGTGTTTAATGACCTTGCTTAGTTACATCTTTGTCAGCAATGCTGACATGGTCTACAGCACTGAGCTGCTTGGATGTGTCCTCAAAGTCGCAAGTAGTGGTGTTTAACTTTATTTGCAAGTTTTTTTGTTTGTTAATCATCTGATTAATGCTTCCTATTTTACTTAGTGCTCTGATTAAATCAGTGATACACAGTTATCACAGCTCTTACCTTACATTACATAAAATCATATTCTATTAGACGTCTCATATACACAAAATTTGATTTCTAATGTCAGCAAATCTTTGTGGCTTTACAATAATATTTTAAGTGTAGTTAGTTTCCTGCAACATATCTTGGAATTCAGTAATGTCAGTATCTTATATTATTATGGCTTTAATTGTTTAGTGCAAATCCTTCATATCGTTAGCTGAATGAAATTCATATCATTCATAGCTAATGATGTGTGGTGAAATTAAATCAGCATAGCTGCAACAATCCTAATATTTTAACATTATTTTTGTTTAGTATCGCAGCTAATAATTGAAACGGGAAGAACCTTGTTGTTACCTCAGGTGTCACTGCTTATTTGAATCTATGTTCCAATCCTCTTGTAATTGTAATGCATTTTGTTATTATAAGTTAACATTCTTAATATTGTAATAACCATATTTTTCATATTATATTATTTAATCACTGTCCCTGCATTGTGTGACATATTTTAATAACACCTTTACTTGCTTTGGTTATTATAATCAAAATTTTAATATTCATCTATATCACTTGATTTAAATACTGATTTTATCCAATAACAAAAGCTTATTCTGAAAAGAAAGATTTTTTACACATGAGTATAACATTTATTCTGCCCTCATGGCCAAAAGTAGCAACATCTATAAAAAAAATCAGTATCTACCATTTTGCTTTAATATAATCTTGTTTCATGGATCCCTGCTGAGGAAGCACCTCTGGGATGTGAAACATGTCATGGTTAATATACATACATACAATATGAGTCATAATCATAGTAAAAAACAATTATATGTTACAAAGCAATAATAAAGACAATAAAATAAACATAAATTTTTACAACTGTGATTTGCAAAAGTTATATTGAATACAATTAATTGTTTTGTTCAAATTCTTGAATGGAGTAGAAGGAGTTGCCAATAAGATAATCTCTCAGTTTTTCTTTAAATATATCTTTATTTTCTGCAAATTGTTTTATACCCTTGGGAAGTTTATTAAACAGATGTATACCAGAATAATTAAACTCTCTTTGTACTAATGACAGAGATGTTTGTGGTTTGTGCAAGTTATTTCTGCTTCTTGTATTGAGATTGTGTACCTGTGAATTAGAAGTAAACAGGTTACAATGATCTATGACAAAGCACATGAGAGAATATATATACTGAGAACTCATTGTAAGTACACTGAGTTTTTTAAAAAGTTGTCTGCAAGAAGTTCTTGGTTTACCCTACACAACATCCTAATAGCTCTTTTCTGTGCTATGAAAACTTTTTTACTTTGTGAAGAGTTTCCCCAAAAAATTATGCCATATGACATTACTGAATGAAAATATGAGGAGTAAACCTGTTTCGTTAATTCTAGATCTGCTGTTAGAGAAAGTGTTCGTATTGCAAAGGTGGCACTACTTAACTTCTTCAGTAGTGAAGTGATATGTTCATGCCAACAGAGTTTCTCATCTATTTTAATACCAAGGAATTTTATACTCTTTGTTTCTAATATTGTGTTATTTTTATAGCTTACTTGTAAATCTGGCTGTGCATAATTTTTTTTTTAAACCTAATATAATGTGTTTTTTCAAAATTTAGTTTTAATGAATTTGCCTTAAACCAATTTGCTACTTCACTAAGTACTTCATTTACATTAAATTCTAGATTGCTGTTTGGTGTTTTTCTCACAGTCAGGTTAGTGTCATCTGCAAATAAAACACTCTTAACTTTGTCAGATAAGTTTCCAGGAAGGTCATTGATATACAACAAAAAGAGGAGGGGTCCTAGGACAGAACCTTGTGGAATTCCATGTTTTAATTTTTCCCAGTCTGATGAAGCATCTTTGTTTATTTTAGTATCAAAAATGGACACTTTTTGCATTCGACTTTCCATGTGTGATCTAAACCATTTACCTGTGATTCCATAAATACCATAGTATTCCTTTTTTTTTCAAAAGTAGTTCATGATTTACACAGTCAAATGCTTTTGCAAGATCACAAAATATTCCTACAGGGCTCATTTTATTATTAAGTTCCTCAAATGTGTTATTTAAAAATGAATACATAGCTATTTCTATAGATGATCCTTTTTGGAACCCAAATTGGGATTTAGTGAGGATATTATTTTGCGTAACATGTTTTATTACGCTACAATACGTGACTTTTTCAAAAATCTTTGAGAATCCTGAAAGTAATGAAATGGGACGATAGTTATCTACACATGTTGAATCTCCTTTTTTAAACAACGGTTTTACAACTGCATATTTTAGTCTATTTTGAAACACACCTTGAATTAATGATTCATTACAAATGTGAGCAAGTACACGATTGATACAATCTGAACATCTTTTTAGTAATTTACTTGAAATATTGTCATAGCTGGAAGAATTTTTAGGTTTTAATTGTTTAATGAGTTCATTTATTTCTGAGACTGTTACTGGTGGCAATTGCATTTCCACAAATCTATTTGGGTAAGCAGTCTGAAGAAGCCTAAGGGCACTATTTGGGGACTGCTTTTCTATGCCTAATTTCTCTACAACTGTAGTAAAATGTTTGTTAAATATTTCAAAAACTTCCCCTACTTCACTATGCACAGATCCATTTTGTTCTATTTTTATGTCTTTAGAGTGATTTACAGATTTTCCTGTTACAGTTTTTATTATATTCCATATAGTTTTCACCTTATTGCCTGAATTCTCTATTTTCTTGATATATACCTGTTCTTGGCCTTTCTTATTACACTTCTTAGTATTTTAGAATAAAGTTTATAATGAGCTTTAAGTGTGTAGTTATCTGATTCTCTTACTTTTAAGTACAGGTCTCTTTTTGTTTTACACGATATTCTAATACCCTTTGTTATCCAGCCGTTACCTAGTTCATTGTTTGGAGTATTGACAACTTTCCTTTTTTCGAAACTTCCTTCGAAAAGTGTTAGAAATATATTGAGAAAGGAATCAAATTTTGCATTAACACCCTGTGCATTGTACACTTCTGACCATTGTTCATTATTTAAGGAATCTATGAAATGTTTTATATTGTTTTCATTAATATTTCTTCTATAAACCCAGCTTTTCTTTATCTGTTTAATAGTGTTTTTGGACTTGATACATAACAGCTGAGCATCATGATCGGAGATACCATTTATTATTCGAAGTATATTGTAATTACTGTACTGAGAAATATCCATAAAAAAATTATCATTTGCAATACTGCTATTATTTTGTATTCTTGTAGGGAAATTTACAAGTGCTGTTAAGTTAAAAGACAACATCAAGGCTTCCATATCTAGCCTCTCATTGCTTTGATTGAGAAAGTCAACATTAAAATCTCCACATAAAACTATTTGTTTGTTATTTTTGAAACATAGTAACAAAGACTCTAACTGTGATAAAAACAGACTAAAATTTCCTGAGGGGGCCCTGTAAATTGCTATTAATATGAGCTCTTCCTTACCATATTCTAGTTTAGTAACACAGCATTCAAAGTGTTGTTCTATACAATACTTACTTACGGCTACACTATTGCATTGAATATTATTTTTAACAAAAATGGCAACTCCACCTTTCTCCATTTTACATCTACAGAAATGAGAACTTAGTTTATAATTTGGGATGGACAGCTGAGATATTCCTGTCAGACAAATGATGTTGAGATATGCACAAAACATCTACATTGAAATTTCTGGAATTTTGAATCTCTTCTAGGCATAAGGTAATGTCATCAGTTTTACTAAATATCCCCCCTTATATTTTGATGGAGAATAGTGGTCTGAACTCTTTGATTCAATGAATTTAAATTGTTTACTTTATTAGTATATACTGGTATGTCAGATGGAATTTCTAATTTCGATAAGTTTTGATCAGGAGAGACGTTAATTTCTTTTAGACATCTTAATACATTTATTTTATTTACCCTAAAAAAGGACGCGATTTAATACCACTTATCACAGGAATACCTCTTTCACTCACCTGGCATCCCCTGATCTCATCAGCAATAAGAAGCGAAAGCTTCCTTTTACCTCTGAGATTCAGATGGAGTCCATGGCGAGTATAACTGTCCCTACCAATGCAGGCCACATCATTCAAACCAATGTGGGAATTTGCTGACTGCCAGAGAACCCTTTCCAACGATGCATTTGTACGCCTAATGTTATGCCATATCCAGGGTTTATCATAACCCTCAAGCAAACCCACAAATCCCACATTTGTCTGATGTGTGTTCCTGGAAATGTGAGCAATGTCTTCCTCAATTAAGTAATTGAGGTCCTTATCAAGTCTATTTCCTGGTCCCCCCACAATTACAATACAATCCTCCTTTGAAAAATCTTTCCCTGAGTCTTCCACATTTGCTACAACACTTCCTAGATCTGCATTTGGTTTGAAAATACTGAAGACTTCATAATCTGGTCCCAAGTCAGACTGAACCATCTCACTGATTCCCCTCCCATGACTGCTTCCAACTAACAGTACCTTCCTACGTTTAGATACCCCCTGAAAAGTTCTCCCTTTTACTTTATATGATCCCAGATCGTTCAGTTCAACTTGATGGTCCTCAGAGTTGCCATCTAGATCCTCCAATGGCCGAAACGCATTGGACGTCTCCAGCTGGAAACCATCAGACAAACAGCGTCTCCTATCTCTCCTGCCAGAGCTGACTTCCCTCCACTCATTGTTCTGCCTAAGCCTAAGAACAGTTTTTTCTGCCTTCGGGGCCTTTAAATCCCTCTCCGCAGATGCCAGATCTGACTGGAGCTTCAGAATCCGCTGCTCCTGATCAATAATTCTGCATGAGTGACAGTTCCAGGCAATACTGACACAAGAGTCACTGTTAGTAACATCACTGCACCCCCAGTGAAACCAGCGCCTGCAGTCCCGGCACATCACTCCTTCTCTCACTGGTCTTCGGCAACTTCCACACTTAGTATCCATTTTGATACTTTCAGAAAAATTTTAAAACGTTTACTTTTAAAAACTTATGAACTTAAGTAACTACTTGTGTTTCAGTTGCCAAAGAAAAGTAAAAGTAGGATTCTAAGAAAAATGCTAAACAAAATACTATGTAAGTCACTCGAAACTTTTCGAAAAGTGAATTAAAAACACTTGTCAACTACAAGACTTACAACCAAAACAAACAAATGATATAAAAAGAACTCCTTAAACAATTAAAACGAAATTTGACACCCTAGAACTCTTGCTCTGACCTAACCTCAAATGTAAACAAATAAAACTTGTTTACACTTTACTGATTTTCTATTTAAAAAAACAGTTCACTATCACTTAATAACTTCACAATTTACTGAGAAACAAAACTAATGCAGTCAAAACAAACTTAACTATGAAATTCTGTTAAGCTGTAACAAGAATATTGATGCTAGACGTTAAGCACGGATATAAACAAAAACCTGGGAACACTGAATCTACAATTTACGGATGTAACAAGGCCTACGGAAAAGATCACTGATAATATGAACACTAAAAACTTATGTAAATGATATTAACGTTCTATAACAAAAATTTTAGCTTAAGCCTAGCGTTCAAAAATGTAAACAAACACAGAAGATAAACACGGAACAGATCACAGCACTAAATCGCAAATTAAATTTTTTTGCACTAATAAAAACACTCACTAACACCCACAGTAGTAGAATGTATTAGAATTTAGAGTTTTAAGTTACTATTATAACAAAAACTAACTATTAACTATATTTAATTATAATTTAAATACACACGTTCGGAAGGTACGTGCTTCCACGATATTCCAAAGATATTAATTACTAAATGCTCGAAATATACCATTAATAGTTAACTATCATATACAAAAGTTATATTCTTTTAAGTCCAGCTAACAAATAAAAGAAATGAATCAATGCAGTATGACTTGGTTTTACAAAGAGCTATGAGATTTAATTTGGTCACTAGGGTGTGTAAGGCTTCAAAATGGCAGACAATTCATGCACTGCAATTTATAGATCTTTTTACCAACATTTCTGCTTGTTGATTGGATCCACATCTTAGTTAGAACTGAATGTACCAGGCTCCACTGAAAATGAGAGTTGTTTTCACCAACCTATCTTCTGAGAATATTTAACCTTGGCTTTCCATTCACAGCTGTCTCGGTGATATTGCTTCTTCTCTCTTCCACAATAGAAACATAGAATTATTACACTCTATATTTGTGCATAAAATTGGAGTTTCACCATTCAGACACATGATCCATTTGCTGGCTACATATAGAATTCTCTCTTCCTCGGTTACACAAGACTTCATCTCACCAGTTGTATATAGAATACCCTCTTGTTCAACATTGTTAACTCTGCTCTCACCATAAAACATATATTTCATCCAACCAATAGTAGAATTTTCCTATTAGGGTATGATTTGTTGCATTTTAAAACCAAATTCTCTGCATCATTGGCTAAGCCATTCCATACGATAGGAGTGGGTCTTTTTTGGCCTTAGGGACACTGTTTATGACAAACTCCCTGAACTCGGCTTCTCAATGTATTGAGCTCCCCACTCCACTTCTGGTCTATTAATTCAGAATATACAACTTTGGAGTAGGGGGTTAGATGGTATTTCCCCTCAGTGTACACACGGGCTTTGACTGGCCCCTACATATATTATGAGGGTGTTACCTCAGAATCGTTTGAGAATTTTGGCAATACTGTTAAGGGTTAATTCCTCATGTAAAGATATTCTCCAGGTTGTCCCAGTCCCTTTTTTATGTATTTATTTAGTTCCCACCAGAATCTTTGATACTAACACATCTTCCTAATCTTTTTTTTTAACTCGTTCTATCTTCCCATCTCTCTCATCAGTTCTATGCGCATATTCATTCATTCGTTTAATTCTTCACTCTTGTGTTGCAGCTATTGTTTTATGCTTTCTTGCTTTTCTCTTTTACTTAATGTCTAAAATATTGGTAATGTTGTCTTTCTTGATCATAATCATTTTTTCATCCTTCTCCCCTGACCCATTCCTTCTTTAACCCAATTCATTATGTCCAGTGTTTCTCTGTCTGCTTAATCTGTCCTTTAAGTATGTTTTATTAAACTAAATTACCTTCATTGTTTGTCCTTAATCCTGTCCATTTGCTGCAGTACTGTTCCTTTAATCAATCTATGCTTCTTACATTGATTTTTCTAGAATATTGTAATCATTGGTGTTAGTCAGTATTTATTTCCAGGTATCCTGTACAGTAGAAAATTTGATTTCTAAATCTTCAACTTCAGTTAATATCAGTTGAACCCTAGATGACTGGAAAAATATTGCTTGGACGGATAGATGAGTCACAATTACATTTGGTAATAGCTGATGGTAGGGTTTGGGTGTGGTGCAGACCCCACAAGGGCATGGTCCCAAAATTTCAGGAAGGCAGTGTATAAGGTGCTGATGACTCCATCCTGGTAATTACATTTCATGGAATGGGACATCTGGTCAAACTGAACTGACCATTGACTGGAAATGGTTATGTTCAGCTACTTGGAGATCATTTGCAGCCATTCATGGTCTTCATGTTCCCAAACAATGATGGACTATGGCATGAATGCACCATGACACTGGGCCAAAATCATTCACAATTGGTTTGGTGAACATTCTGGACTTGTCCAACAAATGATTTGGCCACTTAGATCACCAGACATGAATAAAATCAAACATAACTGGTACATGATTGGAAGGTCAGTTCGTGCACATTGTCTTGCACCAACAACAGTTTCACACAATTATGGTAGGCTGTAGAGGAAGCATGGCTGTATCTTTCTAAAGAGGACTTCTGATGACTTGTTGAGTTAATGCCAAGTCAGTTAACTGCCGTTTGCCAGACAAAAGGGGGTCCCACATGACATTAAGAGATATCCCCTGACTTTTGATACTTTAATTTGTATTCATCATCCTTTACATCAGAGATGGGCAACCCGCGGCCCACGGGCAATATGCGGCCCGCCAAGAACATTTTTTCCCACCCCCGAGATTCATCACACTTTTACAAAATATGTTTATTTTATAATGGCCAAAGTAGTGAAAACCAATGTGCATCCATATATTTACTTTTACCAATATATATGTCTTTCCAATGTGTGTTTAGTATCTTTATTATTATATTATCTATATTTGCATAGTAAACACAATAATAATAACTCATTATGTTTCAATTTTTCATTCCAAAAAATGTCTACAGTGGGTCTGAATCTAATATGGGGATGTATAATTTTATATGAATCCTGCGGAGTTATGATGCATTTCCAGAGTTGCCTGCAAGATCATTTGGGTTGGCCACCCCTGCATTACATTCATAATGATCTGTTCACTTTTGTCAAACAATTTTTTGTTGCTTAGCTTGCAAAGCTGGCATATTATTCACATATACTATCACTAAATTAGTTGGTAGTGTCTCAGTTTCTTTCTTATGAATGTCATTCTGTTCATATATTGTTTGTCAAAATTCTCCAGAACATACTCGAAAATCTTATTATTATCATAGTGAAGTCAGTCAATCATACTACTCAAATTCACTATTTAATTGGGATATCCTTTTGTTCATTATTGTAGTGGTTTCTCAGAGGCTTAGATCATTTCTGAATCTTCCACTTCTGGTTACATTTTTCAGAACCAAGACAAAGAAGGAGCAACTAGTACCAGCTCTTCTGTTACTAGGAGACTTCTTGCAAACTGTGTGCTATTCCTTCTACCATGAATTGGTCATTCGCTCATCTGTGAACAGGGTTCGCCAAGTGAAACAGATGTCGACATTTTGTTGGTAGAGAATTCTCATCCATGTCCATATCCTTGCAACTCTGAATAGCATGTACATGCAAATGAAGATTAATGACATTTAGCTTACTGTTTTATCCTGAATAAGATGCTATCATGATAGTAAAAATCTTAATGTGTCTACAGCTGAATAACAGTGTCTGCTGGTGATTGTTATTGCTAGTATTTTATGGAAAGAATAAATTCAGCTGTTGAATGACTACAATTAGAGAGAGAATAGGGCATAAAGGTATAAGACAAAAATGTTAAAAACACTAGTTGCAAACCGAGCCTGGTAGGTGAGCGATAATGCAATGGGTTTGCATTCTGGAGAACGCAGATTTGAATCCCTGTTGAGCCATCAAAGTTTCGGTTTTCCATGGTTTCCCAAAATCATTCTGGGCAAATGCTGGGAATGTTCCTTCAAAAGGCTGTGACCGAATTTCTTTCTGTTCATTGCTCTGTCCTAATAACCTTGATGTTGGTGAGATGGAAATTCATAGAAGAAGAAGAAGATTAGTTACAAAATTGCTTGAAGCAGCTTTTGTACAAAGCACTAATGCTATGTGACATCATATATGTTACTAATTTGCCAGACAATGAAACAATATAAAAGGATAAATTGAAGAATAAATAAAAATTAAATAAGGAGAAAACTTGAGGGAAGAGCAATATGCTTTTTCATAAAACAGAAACATAGTGACCTTTTCATTTATAGTCTGTATCCCAACATGGCTTTTGCCTGGTCCCCCCCACCCCCCCCCCCCCCACACCCACACACACATCACGTAGCTTTATCCCCCTTTTGATTCTAGAAGACATTTTGTACTGTTTTCTCTTTTCAGACTATTTTAAATTATATACAGGGATAATTAAATGAAGGAAATAAATATTCACATGCTGTTGTGGGTTCTGTACCTCATTTTATTTGTGAAAAATGATATGAATGAAAAGCTACGTGGTCTGGCTCGGAACTGCCCCCCCCCCCCTCCCCCCCATGTAACGCAACATAACCTTTGAGCCAACCCCCTCCCCCCTAGACTGAGCTACGTAGTTTATGAACGCTTTCATATACAGCCACGGTCTGGAAATACAAGACATGATTATATAGACAGTTACTTAGTTGAATCTAGTCTCTTACAGAAACTCGATGTTGACTAACTACGAGGGTGGCCCAGAAACTAATGCACCACATTTTTTTCTCAGCCCCCAACAATGGTACAAATGCAAAACTTGAGATATGAATTCTTTGAGATTTTCGGAGTGCACGCCCAAAGTTTCCATTTCTTCCGATAGATAGCTTACGTGCAGCAATGGTTCAACATGGCGTCTGTGAGTGATGTACGTTATAAGCAGTGTATCATCATTGAATTTCTCACTGTGGAGCAAGAAACTGTAGGAAACATTCACAAATGTTTATGTGCAGTTTATGGAGCATCAACAGTCAACAGAAGTACGGTTAGTCACTTTGTGCAGAAGGTGAGGCCATCTGAAAGTGGTACTGCAGAGCTCCAAGATTTGCAGCGATCAGGAAAAGCCACCCACAGCTGTAACACCTGACAAGATGCAGCGTGCTAATGTGCTAATTCATGAGGACCGATTCATAACGACTCGACTGTTGGTGCGGGAGCTGACAATCAGCAAAGAAAGTGTGGGTGTAATCGTCAGTGCTCTTGATTACGCAAAAAAGTGTTCACCATGGGTTCCACACCACCTTACAGAAGAACACAAAATTCTCAGAAAAAACATTTCTTCCGAGTTGCTGCAACGTTTTGAAGCTGAGGGTGAAGCCTTGTTGTCCTGGATTGTGACAGGTGATGAAACCTGTGTTCACCATTTTGAGCCCGAAACAAAATGGCAATCGATGGAATGGCGCCATCCTGACTCTCCACAGAAGAAAAAATTCAAAGCAACTGCTTGTGCTGGTAAGGTCATGATCACTGTGTTTTGAGACTGTGATGGTGTCATACTCATTGATGTGATGTCGAGAGGCACCACCATTAATTCTGAGGCATGTGTGAACACATTAAGCAATCTCAAGAAGCACTTCCAGTGACTTGGATGCCATAACAACCCAGTTGATTGTTTGCTTCAACATGATTATGCACGCTCTCACACAAGTTTGAGTACGTTGGAACACATCACCAAACAGGGTTGGACAGTGTTACCCCATCCACCCTATAGCCCTGACCTAGCTCACTCAGACTTTCACTTGTTTGGGTCATTGAAGAATACCATTCGCGGGAGACATTTTGAGGATGACGAGGTGATTCGCACAGTGAAGAAATGGCTTCGTGAACAGAACAAGGAGTATTACCGCCAGGGTATACACGCTCTTGTGTCTCGCTGGAGGAAGGCCACGGGATGGGAAGGAGATTACTTGGAAAAATAGGGAGTGTAGACAAAACATTATTCTTTCTTGTGTATAAGTTTCGTTGTGTTCAATGAATAATTGTTGAAGAAAAAAATGTGGTTCATTAGTTTCTGGGCCACCGTCGTATATAATCCTATCATTGTGTAAGATAAGAAGGTTTGAAGTAAAACATGAATCGAATTTGTCAACATGATTAACAGGTCGGGGTCTTTTTGCCAAATATGCAAGGTATATTTAGTTTTCAATAAAAAGTTGTATACAATATTTTGACTCCCTAAAATTAACAGACTTGTGTAGTTAAATTGCTGTTTGATTTGTTTTGACTTAAAAATTGTGTAACCCAACTGCTTAACTTTATCATATGGTTTGTCATTTTATATTCTTCAGACAAACCAGTATTATGATATCTTGTATCCAGCCTGGAGTTTCTGGGAAGGTGGACCTGCAATAAATCTCTACCCAGCTGGTCTTGGAAGATGGGATTTGCTTCGCAAAACTTTAATGAAATCATCCAAGGTATTTCCTTGGGAGAAGAAGAAGTCAAAGGCATTTTTTCGTGGCTCACGTACAAGCCATGAACGAGATGAACTTATTTTATTATCTAGAGAACGTCCTGATTTGGTAGATGCCAAGTACACCAAAAACCAAGCTTGGAAATCTGATGCTGTAAGTAGTAGCTAAGATTATTTGTAATGTTATGTATGTAGGCAATCTGAATTTTTATTGTTGCAGTTTATGCACCAGTTTACTTATCCTTTTATTTTTTAAGTTGTGCTTTATTTCACTGAAATTTGAATTGTGCCTCAGTGTTGGCTTAAATTTTGCATTATGCAGGCTTATAGACATTTTGCTATGATAAATGTAATTGTTTTACATAGTACGAGAGTCATTCAAATATAAACTGGAATTTTGTTCATTTGACCCATGTACTGATCTGAGCAGGGTGGCTTGGTTGTGGTAAGTTTTCGATTTCTTTCATGGCTGTAAGTGCTCTTTTATGTGCGTTGTAAGGACCAAGGCTGATACCAGGGCTGTAGTATAGCCTTAGTGACTCAACTAACAGTTTATGTTGACTCAAAGTTCTGTAGAAAATTTATGAAATAATTTAGATTTGATCATGTAGCCGGATAAACTCAACGTAAATGCTTGAGGTCGCCACAATATTTATTAAACCACAAATAGAGAAAAGGTTTACTGTCTACTGAAGCACACAAGTTCACTTCTAGAAAATCCAAAGTTTTATTTTTCAAACTCACAATTTCAAATATGCATTTTACATTTGAGTAGGCAAATCGAACACACTTTTCCCAAGGTTGCAGGTTGTGGAGAGAAATTTAACCGACTGACCCCTTTTGTAAATTTAAAAATTCATATTAAAAGTTAAAGTGGTTATATAACACGACACCCCACATGGTCGAAAACAGTTCACTGACCAGCATAGCAAGTTACGACCCGCGACAAAACCGAAGTAATGTTACTTCACATATTGTTCCCGAAGTACAGTCCAGACGAAATCAAACGAAAGACAGACTACATTTGGCTAAGTTCCCATTTTAAACATCACTGATAAAGTCATGCGCGGAGTTGCTCGATCACTTCCCGGCATAAGAATGAGACAACGTGTGCTTACCGCACGAACTATTATAGCCCTGCGCGCGCCTATGACCTTGGCAAATCTTTCTTTAATTAATATCTTCAAAAGTATACGATAGTTTAATTTGAGATTTTTACAGGAACTTTCTATCATCCTGTTCTATCTATTTTAATTTAATTTACCATTCCAAAAGGTTTCTATCGTCTTAAAACTGAATTCATCACGTGTCCAATCTTGGCGGACTTTGTGGACTTTCCCGAACTTCTACCCGACAATCAGCAATAATCTATTTTCAAAAACTTGATTACCAGACAAATACGAAAACTTTTTATGGGAACCAATATATGTACGAAATCGTCTCAATTAGGGCTATCTACTGATGTAAATTTCAAATTAATATCTCTTTTAACAAAAAAGCTTATTTTTTTCTCTTAATTAAAATCGCTAATTAATCATTACCAAATTATTTAATTTTACTGCCAAAATATCGGGGACAGTGCTGACTGCAGCTGGTGATAAAAGATCAGTTGTCGCTTTACTCGATTTAAAGATATTGCAAATCTTAGAATTTCTACTTTTCCGATCGCATGTTTCAAAACATGAACAAACCTAAATATCTCCTAAAATAAACATTTCGCGATATGATAAATACACTTTAAAATGATTTTTATAATGAATTATTACTGTGAGCAAGATTACAGGGAAATTCCTTAAAGTTGAAAACTACTCTTCTCGAAATTTCTAAGCAAAACTAGAATTTGCCAAAATTCTAAGGTGCTTACAGCGTTTAATCTTCTTTCTAAAATTACACCAAGTAATGCCATATTTTACTGTAGTCAATAATTGATCGATCTGGGTTTTTTTTCGAATTTACATCAATATTTTTCTGAAAGTCAAATCAGCAATCATTTGAATATTGTTTTTTTTTTTTTTTTTTTTTTTTTTTTTTTCACTTCCAGATTGTCACCGTGCGTTGTGTCGCTAGTTGGTACCGTGTGTCACAAAATCAAGAAAAGTGGGAAATTTGCGTTTTTTTACAGTGTTTGGTTGCGATATAAACACAACAAATAGCGGAAGAAATTTTTAGGCTTATCATGTTACCTGTGGTAAGCACAACGCGTGTTTAAAACCAAACAAGGAGAATCACAGTCAGGAAATTCTGATTCGAATATGGTTAAAGCAGAGCGTTTGTTCATTTTTTGGTGCAACACAATATTCCACTAAGCGCAGAAATCATTTTTTTACAGTCTGCGATTACATCATAAACAAGTCTCCCCTAACTAGTGATGTGCTAAAACATTCACAAGTAGCCACATTTGACGTAATTGAAGATGTACAATTTTCGTCAGTCAGTTTCTTCTCTGAAAAGTTTCCTTGGTGTGTAAGATATATATTAAGGAAAATGAAACAAGGGATGATGCTGTAAATGCAATTCACACACAGTTCATAGCTCTTTAGTTAGATGGCATTTCCAACATTGCAAATGTAGATACTCCAAATGTTGTTAAACGGTTATCAAATGTTATTGGTGCTTATCGACTTAGTAAATATAATAGTATTTCCAAAGTAAAGTTGTCCATACTTACCATACCTAATAGCAATGCAGAGTGTGAACATGTTTTCAGTATGATTAAGAAGAACACTGTTCAGATTATCCCTCTCAAATGAACTCCTAGAGATTGTTTCCATTTTGAAGATCACCAGTTCTAGTTCTTGTTATGCAAACAGTTTTACTCCAAACTTTTTTAAGAAAGCGAAGATAGTTACAGCTTCATCTTTGAAGTCTGATTGAAAGTACCCATAGACTGTATATAGAACAGTGTAAATAGATCCTGTGCTAAGTGAAACAAGATACTGTCTCTGCAAAGTTTTAGTTTTTACCAAGTTTTAGTTATGACTTTAAAAAATGCTGACTTCAAAATTTGTCTTGAAAGTAGAGTTTGTCAACAAATAATATGGCGTAAGTAGGTACGATTTCATTAAACGTTCTCTTTACATATTTCTGGATCGATTAAATGTAAATTTTAAAATTTTTGCGGTTCAGGGTCTTTACGGAAACACTGCGTTGGTGGTCCAGGGTTTTTACAGAAACAGAACTTTGGAAGTTGGCAGGTATGCTGTTATATAAATTGGCAATAATTTCATCAGTAAACATGGCTTAAAAAACTTAAGGCTTAACTGCTTACAGTGTAAACTCTTGACTGCACACTGTGGGGTTGGAATAACTGAACAGTGTATGTTATTTGCTGTCTACACTTACTTGGCAGTGCAAAGCTGGCATTTTGTTATTGCATTCGTTTCCCACAACTGCCATTCTAGTTCATATAATTTAGCTGAACACTAAATTCTTACCTCACAATTAGCAGCTTTCATTGGTTTTTATTTGAGTGAATTGCCTTAAGTCTCATATACACGAGCAATAAACTTGTGACACTTACTACATGAGTTGATTTCAATTTTTGTGTAAACTCCTCTGAGAGCAAACCCTAGACACTTTTCAATTGTTGTACAGTTTGTGTCAGACACCAGGTTTTCATGCAGTGTAAACAATCTGTTCACTTCTCTCAGAGAGAACATTGTAGTTTCCATTATGCCGATACTTTTTCTGCCACTTCGAGAGACAAAATGTCAGAAGAAAAAAGGTCATGGGTTAACAGTGAAGTATTTGCTTTTATTTCAGAGTAGCAAGTTTTACAAAATGTGTGGGACATAAAAAGTAAATCATTTTGCAACTGCATTAAAAAGCAAAGTGCTCTACATGAATTGGCTGACATATTTAACACCACCGTAAATGAGGTAAATGGGAAGCTACACAATTTGAGGACACAGTTTAATTTGAAAATAAATAAGTGTGAGCCAAAAAAATAAAAATGCATCAATGGAGCAGAAGCTACATACATATCAAAGTACATGAGAGTTTTTTGACACAGTAAAATCTATATCCTGCTGTCATTCAGATCCTTTAACTATGATACTATAGTAAGTGTTTATGATATTTAAATAAAATTTCCAATTGAAATAACTTGTTTATTTTTATTACCTTTAACATTAATTTTGATTCTCTACACTGGTATCTGAAACAGGTACATTAGAGAGTGATGTGAATCACCCTGCAAGAATTTTGAATACAAAATACTGGTGTAATTTTTCACTTTTACAAAACCACCCTTTTTTTTATCATTCCAATAAGTATTCAAAATACTCTGTTCTCATTTGCAGAAAGTTGTCTATCTGTCGAAAATCCTGTAACCTCAACTCGTATAATGATGTCTGGTGAACACCCAGCGCACCCCTTCGTGGTATCCATCCTCGTGTCCTTTTCCTTCTCTTTTTTTTGTTTCAACAGAAGTAATAGAACTTTAAAGGCAGCAGATAACTGGGTTATTCTGGTCAACATATTTTACTACCCAGTGTTTCTTCTCAATTATTGCAGCAGCTACACAAGGTAGCACTTCTCTCAGAAAAAAGTGTTCCTCAATAAGTTGTGCCAGTCATCGAGTCAGTGTGATCAGATATGCAAGCAGATTCTGCAAGAAGTGTCGCAAGTTTATTGCTCATGTATACACAGTTTTAGAGATTTGGATATTACATTTGTACCATTCATCAGTGGTGGTGTGGAGGGCAACAAGAGAGAGTATCACTTTTAAAGATGTTTTAGCTAGCCTGGACACACAAGTGTGAACATATTAATAAACCATGGTACAAAAGCACAAAGGTCAAATGAAAACCTTAAATATTTTTTAAAAATATTATTTATTGTGGTGGTACAAAGCTGTATCACTTTTCAACATAATCTCCCCCACGCTCAATGCAAGTCCTCCAGCACTTACAAAGTGCATAAATTCCTTTAAAAAAAATTCTTTTGGTAGTCCGCGCAACCACTCATGCACCATGTGGCGTACCTCTTCATCAGAACGGAACTTCTTTCCTCCCATTGCTTCTTTGAGTGGTCCAAACATATGGAAATCACTTGGGGCAAGGTCTGGTGAGTATGGTGGATGAGGAAGACACTCAAAATGCAGGTCTGCGATTGTTGCAACTATTGTACGGGCAGTGTGGGGCCTTGCAGTGTCATGTTGCAAAAGGATACCTGATGACAGCAATCCACGTCGCCTTGATTTGATTGCAGGCCGAAGATGATTTTTTAGGAGATCTGTGTATGATGCACTGGTGACAGTGGTCCCTCTAGGCATGTAATGCTCCAAAATGACGCCTTTTTCGTCCCAAAAGAGTGTCAGCATAACCTTTCCTGCTGATGGTTCTGTTCGAAACTTCTTTGGTTTTGGTGATGAGGAATGGCGCCATTCCTTGCTATCTCTCTTCATTTCCGGTTGGTGGAAGTGAACCCAGGTTTCGTCCCCAGTAACGATTCTTGCAAGGAAGCCATCACCTTCTCGTTCAAAGCACCGAAGAAGCATCAACACGTCATTCTCTCATTTCAGGAGTCAGCTTCCGTGGCACCCATCTTGCAGACACTTTGTGAAACTGGAGCACATCGTGCACAGTGTGGTGTGCTGAACCATGACTAATCTTTAAACATGCTGCAATGTCATTCAGTGTCACTCGGCGGTTTTCCATCACTATGGCTTCAACTGCTGCAATGTTCTGTGGAGTCACAACTCGTTGTGCCTGACCTGAACGAGGAGCATCTTCCACTGAAGTCACACCATTTGCAAACTTCCTACTCCATTCGTAGACATGCTGCTGTGACAAACATGCATCACCGTACTGAACCTTCATTCTTCGATGAATTTCATTAGGTTTCACACCTTCACTACTCTAAAACCGAATAACAGAACGCTGTTCTCCCCTGGTGCAAGTCTCAAGTGGGGCATCCATCTTTATACTGATACTGCGACGGTATTTGTACATCTGCACTATGCTGCCACATACAGGCCATTCTGCATGCTGCTTGTAGCACGCTTACCAACTTACAGGATAACGGCACGAAATTTCGATTTTTTATTACAAATTTAAGGTTTTCATTTGACTCACCCCTGTAACTTCACAGCTATTACTACATGTGTCATGTTCAGAAGGACCATAAGTCTCCATTGACCTTTTCCACTGGCAGGTTTTGCACTTTATAACTTTTTAGTCTTCTACTATGAAAGTGGTTTCTGACTGGGGAAGCGAGTCAGAAATGTCAGGTAGAGAACTGTTGCATATGAACATCTGCCATGCCATTAGATGCACTCTTGGAGTAATGGAATTGGACTTAATGTGCAGCAACTCTTTTACTAGTTTAATAAATGAGGGTGAGACTTCAAAAAATGCATAGTGCATCCGGCAAATCATTTTAGCATGGGACTACTTCCCACCAAATTTTCTCCACAATGAGACGAACAGAGTGAGGCCATGCATTTTCTGACCCAAAGAGCACAAACTTGTTAATACCCTGTGCTTGAATTACAAAGTGTCAGAAATGTGTAAAGTGAGATATATTGACATGAAAGTTTTAAGTGACTTAGTTTATGTGTGTAGTTTGTGTGTAAATACATGTATCGGTATGTCTGTACAAGTGAATGTTTCTTTATGTCTATATTTAATCTCATTGTTAATTTAGTTAAGTAACCAGCATTTATGCAATTTGACAGGTTTAGTGACATCAATTTAGCCTTAAATCCTGAACAAAATTCAACTGGTATTTTCAAACCAGAATTTTAATTTGTATGTGTATTTTGTAATAAATTGGAAATATGGGCCATCGGTAGATATTAGCTGTTGGATTATTCTCTAACAGGGAATAAATAAATAAATAAAACAATAGCCTAAACTTACGATTATTTTCTGCATTGTACTCTATCCTATTTCAAGTTTTGGTGCAATTTAGTCCACACTGACACAACTGTCTTCTTTAATAATGTTACACCAAGTGTGGTGGGCGAGCGATTAACGCTTTGGCCTCACATTCGGGAGGACACAGGCTCGAAACCCCGTCCAGCCATCCAGATTTGTGTTTTCCATGGTTTCTCCAAATCACTCTAGGCGAATGCTAGGATGGCTCCATCGAAAGGCCATGGCTGAATTCCATCCCCTTCCTTGCCCACCATCCTTTCCCACCTCTAATGACCTCGATGTTGACGAGGTGTAAAGCCATAAAAAAATGTTACCAACTCTCTCTCCACATTGCATTTGGGTCGCCAATCTCTTTAACACTACTTGGGCCCATGCTCGCATCTCCGTATGTATGCTGAAGTATGTTGTGGGTTTCAGTAGAGATGATTTCACCTTTAATCAAGAATTTAATGAAAACAGGCTGACTAATTGAAATGTCACGGTTCCCCATTTTATGTCTACTGCCTGTGGTTCCATGGTGGAAGCTAGTGCTGCAACAGTAACCCAATGCAAATTTTGTAGAAGTTGCTCTTGTTTTTCAATATTGATGGCTTTTGATTTGTTAAAAATTGTGGCTCATTACTTTTCATATGTCCTTTGCAGCTGCAACACATGCCGTAAAAAATAAGCAAAGAAAGGAAACTTATTTACTTGTCAGTTTATTATAACTATTTGTTACCATGAAATCTAACAGTTCGTTTCTGTCCTTTATGTAATATGAATAATATCCTATAATTGTGTACACCCTTTGATTTTTCTCACTGAAGTTGATTTATGAGAAAAGATGGTGAAAGATCTGTTACTTTTTACAGTCCAGTTTGTGCTGTAAATAATTTCTTTTAAAAAAGCAATTGTTTTTCTATCATCCCAAGGACACATTATATGCAAAACCTGCCGATGAAGTTCCTCTTGAAAGGCACTGTGAATACAAATATTTATTTAACTTCCGAGGAGTTGCAGCCAGCTTCCGTTTGAAGCACCTGTTCCTGTGCAAAAGTCTTGTTTTCCATGTTGGAGATGAATGGATGGAATTCTTTTATTATGCACTAAAACCATGGGTACACTATATTCCAGTGAAAAATTCAGCATCAAAAGATGAAATCCTGTAAGTATCTAATGAGATTGCATGCTCTTTTATTATACCATAACAAAGTTATATTAACTACATTAATTACAATATAGCTATTTTATTCTGAACTCAGACATTGGTGACCATCCAAGAGGTGTGAAATTTCTTTGAAAGTACAATAAATAATTGGCCTGTTCTCATATTCATAGTTTCCAAAATTCATGTGTTTACATAAAAAAATTATTTTACTTGGTTCTTTTTTTGAAAATTATCATATCTGAAATGTATACAATTATTTAAAATTTAGGAAAGATAGCAACTGATGTAAATTTCAACAGGTTAGTACCAGTTTCTGGTTTTTGCATGGGTTTCCAGATTTTGATGTGTGTCTTTGTCCAGATGAAATTTTCATTCTCTTGGTATTACAGACTGGCAGTTTCATTCTCATTGCTTCTTTTGGTTTATTATTTGCAATAAACAATCCACCATAACAAAATTGTATCTCCTATTTGGATGCCAATATGATACATTGCATATTTTAACCAATTTTACCTATCCATTAGATTTTCCTATGTACTTTGTATTGTTAGAGTATTTTGTAATCAGTCTGAAGAATAAACTTTGAAATTACATAACATGTTATTTTAAAGGATGGCGGTAAATAAAAGGAAAAAGTTGTTGTTATTGCCCCGCAGGGGCCTGGTATGCAAGTGACAGGTACGAGTTTGGCGAACCCGCAGTGCCCGAGCTGGAAACTTCTGAGCGCCGCAAGTTTCCCACACCGTAAACTCCTACCATGCTTTAACGACCACTTTAGGGTGTGGCGGTGGAACGATGTATGCCTATGAGAATGGGGATCTTGGCTTAATCGCCCGGATCGCGAGGATGGTACAAACCTCTATAAAAAAAAACCCTCAACCTCAAGGTCAGACACATGCTGAGAAGGTGCATGGGTGAGAGGCAGATCACTCGCTAACATGCAACCTCAGGGGCACCTGCACACCCCCGTTGTATTAGCCGTGGGAGCTATGGAGGTAAGGCTCCCGATACTTTTCCTCCCCCATTCGTGGGACCAAAATTAAATCTAAACAATTTTTAAAAAAACACCTTGTGGCTCTGGTGGACCACAAGGGTCTTCAAACACCCATACAGGAAAGAAACGAGCAAGGGTAGAAAGCCCTCTTCCTGAAAAGGATAATGGTAATGGGAAGGACTGTCAAATAGACAATGCCTTCATTATAATGACATGGATGGAGGAATATTTTGAAAAGATCTCTCCTTTTTACATCCACAAAGGGTTAGAGGGTATTGCAGGTACCCTCAAATTGGTTAAAAAGCTGAGGAATGGGACACTGCTTTTGGAAACATCCACCCATAAGCAGACTGTACTACTCCTTAGGTGTGAGAAGCTCGGGGAGTTCGCAGTGAAGTGCGAACTCCATAAAACTCTAAATTCTGGTAAAGGTGTCATCACCTGCAGGGACCTTATGGATTTAGAGACCGAGGAACTCCTTAAGGAGTGGTCAACAGAACATGTGGTTGAGGTTTGTCAGATCACACGAAGGGTTAATGGCAGTCTTGAGAAGACAGACACCTTCATCCTGACGTTCGACACTCCAACGATGCCGAAAGACATCAAGGAAGGATATTTAAAGAACAATATTCACCCGTATGTACCGAACCCAATGCGCTGCTTTAAGTGCCAGTGGTTCAATCATATGACTGCGACCTGCAAGGGCAACCCCGCCTGTGGGAAATGCGGAAAGGCGGCTCATGAGGTAGTCATTAGTTGCACCCTCCCACAGGTGTTTCAATTGCCTGGGCCACATCCAACCTGGAGCAGAGAGTGTCAATTGTATCTGGAAGAAAAAATATACAGTAGTTGAAAACGAAAGAGCGAATATCGTATGGCGAAGCCAAGAAATGATATAAGGTCCTGGCTCCACCAGTCTTCACTACCAGCTTTACGAAGACGTTATCAACTCCCATCAGGAAAGAAAGTGTTGCTACCCAGACATCAGTTGCAGACATGGGCACAAGTACAATGTGCTCATGTCATTGAAATTATGGCACCAAAGCCACAAAGGTCATACATAACTCCTACTACTGCAGACGTCGATAGCAACACGTCTGCAACCTCGACCAGCAAGATAGCAGGTTCGGCAGTCCCACCAGCAGAGGCACAGCCATCCGCTTCAGTAGCCACAGCCGTGGTTTCCCTCAGCTACAGTATCAAGGAAAAATACAGAAGATGCTGTAACAACAATGCAATCAGCTAGTTGCGGATGGCAAACAGTGCAGAAGGTTCGGGGCCCGAAGTTTAAACACACGGACCCCACCTTGTTTGTGAAGTCCCCTCCCTCTTCTACCAGATCCTTAACTAGCAGGGAGAAGAAGAGGAAAAGGCCCCGGCAAAAGAAAGGTTCACAATCTGAACCCTTAACAGAGCGGGAATCGTCTTCGAACCCTGACGACGTTCAAATGCTGATGGACGAACCTGGTCCCATTCCTCAGCAGTCGCCGGACGATGACACACCCAACCCAAGGCAGGCGAGGCTGAATAGGTGAGATGGCTCCCATACTGCAGTGGAACCTTAATGGTTTTCAGGCTCACAAAGAGGAAGTAGAACTCTTGGTACAGTCTAAACCCTTGTGTTTGTGTCTGCAAGAGACACATTTTAGACCGACACACCAGCCGGTACTAAGAGGTACAGGTAAGACGATACCGAGGGTGATCAAGCGAAGGGTGGAGTGGCTGTGTTTGTACTAAACACTGTCCATTCTGAACCTGTTGCTCTCACCTCCTCACAACAAGCAGTTGCGGTGAAAATACACGGTCCAATCCAACTGACCGTATGCTCTGTCTATCTGCCACCCAGTTTGTCTGTCGCCTATGACCTGGTTGGCATTATACGACAACTCACTTGGCCCTTTCTCCTTTTGGGAGATTTCAACGCCCATTCTGTGTTGTGGGGTTCCTCCACCGATTGCTCCAGGGGCCGAGTGGTTGGTAGATTGATAGAGCAGGAGGAACGATGATTGTCATTCCACTATTCAGAGACACAGGAGGGTGTTGTGGCGATTTAAGATGCAACCATCTGATGACAACTTAGCAGTGTTCCATATAGCAAGAGCTAAGGCGTGTCGTGTTATGAAGGAGAGCAAGAAAAAGTCATGGCAGAACTTTGTGATCACTATAAATCATTCCACACCTTCGTCAAAAGTTTGGGAGTCTATCCGCCATATATCTGGAAGGTACTCCTGCCCACCAGTATCTGGATTACTGGATCACGGACGTGTTATTACCGACGAACGAAGCATAGCACAGCTGATAGCGGAGAATTCGCCGCTATCACTTCGTCCACCAATATTGACCCTCGGTTCCAGCAACGAAGGATTACTGCCGAGAGGCGCGTACTGTGCTTCGATTCGTCGAATACAGAGGCCTATAATTGCCCATTTACATCTTGGGAGCTGGAGTCAGCATTAAACAGTGCCAATGACACTGCTCCTGGGCCTGATCTGATCTAGTACCGGATGCTGAGGCATCTTATTAAAGATCCTAAAGAGTACCTTTTAGATGTTTTTAATCAGATTTGGACCAGAGGACACCTCCCCGACTCGAGGAAAAAAGCAACGCTTATCCCTATTTTAAAGCCTGGTAAGGACAAGTTGTTGCCAGGTAGCTATCGTAGCATCACACTTAAAAGCTACGTGGGTAAGACACTGGAGAGGATGATCAATCGCCGCCTCATCTGTGTCTTGAATCCCATAATCTGCTGAGCCACTTTCAGTGTGGGTTTAATAAGCTCCGTTCCACCCTCGATAACCTGATCCTGCTGGAAGCGGCAATACAAGATGCGTTTATCCACAGCCAACACCTTGTGGGTGTCTTTTTCGAAATTGAAAAGGCCTACGATACTACCTGGCGGCATGTAATTTTAAAGCAATTGCATGAATGGGATTTTAGCTGTACCCTGCCCCATTTTTAAAATAATTTTTATCTGGTCGTTGCTTCCGGTACCGAGTCGGTGGTGAAGTGTCTGATAATTTTATTCAGGAAAACGGTGTTCCTCGAGGGTCAGTTTTAAGCATGATGCTTATCGCTATTGCGATAAATAGCATTTCGAGTGTAATAAGGAATCCTATACGGTACTCCTTATATGTGGATGATTTTTTAATTTTTTGTACCTTCTCCAGCCTGAGAAGCGCTGAGCGGCAGCTGCAACTTGCGCTGAACAGGCTGGATGAATGGTCAGTGCACACCGGTTTTCATTTCTCTGCTGAGAAAACCTGGTGTGTACTTTTTACTCGTAGTAGAACTCTTTTTACCAGAGCCCCACCTTACCTTGAGGAACACTGTTTTATGTTTTACTGATACTGTTCAGTTTCAGGGCCTCATTTTAGACACAAGACTCAGCTGGCTTGCACATCTTAAAGATGTGAAAGCCAGGGCGTCAAAAGTTCTTAATATTTTAAAATGCCTGTGTGGCAGGTTGTGGGGCGCTGATCGCTCCTGCCTGCTACAATTTTACGGAGCCTTTGTACGGTCACGGCTGGAATACGGATGTATCATGTATAGTTCAGCACGGGACAGTTATCTGCGTATATTGGATAGTGTGCACCATGCTGGGATTATGCTCGCCACAGGTGCATACCACACTAGCCCGGTTGTCAACATTTGTGCTGAGTCTGGCGAGCCATCTCTTCCCATCCGCCGCCGTCTCATCATGGTGCGACATAACACCTGGCAGTCCCGTGTATGACAGTCATACACCCGAATTATGAGCAGCTTTATACCAATCGCACTAGAGCCACCAAACCTTTTAGCTACCATGCAAAGGCTGTTTTAGAAGAAAATGGGTTCGAGCTTTCCTCGTTTTATCACCAGGGTTTGAGTAAATCTCCTCCCTGGCTTTTAAAGAGGCCCAGAACAATTTTGGATCTGTCTTGGCACAATAAACTGTGTACCGCTGACAGTGTTTTTATTAATATATTTAGAGACATTTTAAATCAGTACCACACATTTACCCCGGTGTATATGGATGGATCTAAGCAGGCTAACGGAGTTGGCTGCTCCATAGTGTTCCTTCTAGCGATTTACACATATAAACTGGATGGCAGGTGCAGTGTTTACACTGCCGAGTGTTATGCCATGTTAAAGTCGCTCCAGCATATGATAGGAATGCGCGACAAGTAGTTCATCATATGCCGTGATTCCCTCAGCTGTATCCAGGCCTTAAATAATATGTACGCAGCAGACCGTCTACTCCAGGACATTCAGGACGCCCTCCTTTCCCTCCAATCTTGTGGAAAGGAGGTATTATTCTGCTGGGTACCGGGCCATGTGGGAATCAGGGGGAACGAGGCAGCTGATGTAGCTGCCTGCGACAAGGTCAGAACCGACTTTAAACTGGTCCCAAAGTCAGACCTTGCCTTGGCGGCGAAGAGATTTGTTTTTGATGTCTGGCAGAGACAGAGGCAGTGGCTGGAAGTAGAGCATAATAAGCTCCGGCTGGTCAAACCAACCGTTCAACCGTGAAGCAGCTCCTTCCAGCGGGCGAGGGGGGGATGGGGTTCTTCTTAATCGCCGCTGTGTAGGGCACTGTCCTCTGACACCTTTGACGGTGCGCCACATTTTGATTGACGGTGTGATATTTTTAGACTTAAGGGCAGACGTTGGCCAGCCAGCGATCTGTCCCTTATTTTAAACAATGATACTGACAATGTGGCCAAGGTCTTAAAGTTTTGTAGTTTGGCCGGTCTTGTCCCAAAAATTTTGGGCAGATCGGCCTAGGTTTTAGATTGAATAGGTCTTTTACAACCATCAATCCAAGAACCATCCTTAATTTTAAAGAATTTATGTGTACATTTTTGTGTTTGATATTTTATATCTGGCTGGCCCTTTTACAGCCAGCCAGTTAGTTCGTCGTTTTAATTTGGTTGGCCTTTTTACAGCCAACCAGTTAGTGTTTGTGTTTTTTAATCGTTTATGGCCTTTTTACAGCCACTGTTTCATTTTTAAATTTCGCTCATGCAATCTGTGTGGCCGACCTCTTAACAGTCAGTCATGCAGACGATATTTTAGCCTACTTTATTTTATTGTACTGCCTGTGTGGCCGACCCTTTTACAGTCGGCCGCACGGACGGTAATCGAGTTTTATGGCACATTGTCCTGCCAGGCATTTGTTAGGGCGCTAATAAACCTGACGTTGATGCACCCTAAAGCCCAAATAACAACAACATCGCTGTGGTATGATATAAATAGTATCCACAAACAATTGAAGGATGACTAATTTTAGTTTTTTGTGTTTGTTTTTTTTTTTTTTAATATCACTATAATATAAATCTGAATTCAAATTAGTCTGTTCTAAAATTCCTATGTAGTATTTTGCAACATTGAGGACTAGAATAGTTTTCCAGATTTTGACAATCCATGGCTTCCTGAAACCAGTCAAGACCAGGCTGGTTCCTCCATAAAGGCTTTCTGTTACCTGTCAGCAGCCCTGTCTCAGATCTAATGATCTGCTTGGTGACCATTGGTAGAGCCAAATTTTTTACCCTTATTTTAAATAGTAATTCTTGTTTGTTGAGTGAGTGAGTGACAGATATACAAATAGATGAGAGTAGTTTTCTGTTTATTAAAATTTTAATTGTTTCTCGATACATAGCACCGGCAGTTTCATTTGTTTCTTAGTCAAAACTATTGCTTTTATAACAGATGGGCGAACAAGATGTAAAGATGGAAATTTTCTTACAGTTTTAAGAGATCTGCCAAAAATTCAAGGAGATAATAAGAAGGGGGAAGAAAAATTTATTCCAAAGCAGAAAATAAAGAGAAGTAGAGAACCTATGTACTATAATAGGGAAGTGTGGAGGTTAAAGAGGTTGGTAAGAAAAGAACATAACAGAGTTAAGAGACAGCAGGGTAGTAGGGAATATTTAAAACAACTAAACAAGGACTTAATAACAGCAAAGAAAATGGCTAAAGATGGGTTTATGAAGAGTATTGTCAGTGCAGGAAGACCATTGACTGATGCATCTAGAAATTTCTATGGCTATATCAGGAAACTGAGGGGAAGGGAGGGTGTAGAGACACTTATAGATAAGGATGAAGAAGAAGTTACTGACGATTTGAAAAAGGCAGAGATTTTAAGTAACTGGTTCAGTGAAATCATTAGGGACTATGAATCAGAAACAGGAGGGTCTAATTTGGAGAACGAGCTTAACAACACAATTAGAAATGACGATAGTAAAAAATTTGATATACATCCTGAGGAAATCATGAAGGAAATAAGAAAGCTGAAAAAAAATTAAAGGGGCTGGTGAAGATAATATTACTACAGATATCTTAAAGATAGCCGGATGTGACATTGTACCTTATCTTGAAATATTATTTAAATTGAGTCTAGACACTTGCTGCTTACCACAGGACTGGAAAAGTGCAATAGTAGTACCGGTACCTAAGGGAGGGGTGAGAAATAGAGTTGAGAATTACAGGCCAATCAGTTTGACATCAGTGGTAGGTAAATTAATGGAAAGATTGATATGCAACCACATCAGAAATATATGTGAGGAGCGTAAGTGGTTTTCAAGCAGGCAGCATGGTTTCAGGCAAGGATATTCATGCGAATCTCAGTAGGTGGGATATATGCAAGATACTTCAGATGAAATGGACAAGGGAGGCCAAATTGATAGTGTAGCACTAGATCTGTCTAAGGCGTTTGACAGAGTAAGCCATAAAATGGTAGTAAATAAGGTAAAAACCATTGGAGTGGATAAGAAAGTCATTTGCTGGATAGAAGAATTTTTAAAAGGTAGAAATCAGAAAGTTAGGGTAGGAAATGTAGTATCAAAAGAAGTGGAAGTAAAAATGGGTGTGCCACAGGGTAGCGTATTGGGACCATTGCTATTCATTATTCTAATGAATAATTGTGTTGATTGTTTACTGTCTGAAATTAGATTGTTTGCAGATGACATAATGCTGTATAAAAGAATCAAAATGATAGAGGATTGTAAACAGTTGCAGGGTGATCTGGACAGGATATCTAATTGGGTTTGTAAACATGGAATGAAGATAAATGCAAAGAAGAGTCAGCTTATTAGATACACAAATAAAAAACAAAAGGTTAATTATGAATATAAGGTGGGGAAAGAATTGCTTGCTGAAGACTTGAAATGTAAATATCTTGGAATTACTTTTGATAACAAACTTAACTGGGCAGGACATGTAGGACAGGTGGTAGGAAAAGGTTTCAAAGTTCTGCACTTGTTGGAGAGAGTGATGAGGGGATGTACGAGAGAAGTCAAGGAATTGGGTTACAAAACATTGGTTAGACCATTGCTCGAATATGGTAATGTAGTATGGGACCCTCATTTTACGTATCAAATACAGGAGTTGGAGAGGGTGCAAAGAAGGGCTGCTAGATTTGTTTCTGGAAGTTATCGCAGAATGCAATCAGTGACAGATATGATAAAGGAGCTGGAATGGGATTCATTGCAAGACAGGAGGAGGATGAGGAGGGTCATGGGAGTGTACAGGGCATATACTGGCGATGAGGCATGGAAAGATATTGCAATAGGTATGAAAAGTAGTGCATGGAAGGGAAAAGATGACCATGACCACAAGCTGGCACTCGATTTCAGGCACAAGGGTGTGGGAAGATTCTCTTTTTTAGGTAAGGGTGTCAGGTATTGGAATGAGTTACCAAGAGAAATGATGAATAATTTACCGAAAACTTTGAAGGAATTTAAAGATAAAATTTGTAGAGGGCAAATGGAGGTAGGTGCAGGATAGGGGGAAGATGGGTGTGTAGGGAAATTGCCACCGGGGCCTGTGCTCCATTGCAATTAAATTAAATACTTCTTTCTCTGTTTTTTTATTTCTTTATTTAGATGCTTTTGTGTCCTACAGAACAATTGTGATGTGGGATACTAAACTGAGATAATACAGAGATCTGAGAATAAAACTCTATCCAGGGTTCCCTTGACCCTGCTCAATTTATATATAAAAGTTGTAAAAAAAAATTTGATAGTCTGTGAATGGAATGTTAATAACATAAACCTCCTGGGTATATTCTTGATTTCTTTCTAATTGTCCTGAAGTTAAAGCATCAGCTGGATGTATATTTTATTTGAAAATGGAAGCTGTAGCATATCCACTATCCCCAAATATATATTTAGATGTATATATATATTATAATATTAAAATAAATGTATGAATATGCATTGTAAGCAATTGTATTTATGCTCACGGAAATCACAGACGATACTAAGCATGTAAAAAAAGGGTAGTATAAGTGATGCTAACATCTATGGTTTTGAGTGTGTGCAGAGGTGTGGAGTGTCTCTGGCCGTGAACGGGTGTGAGAGGTCGTGCGCCAAAGTTGTGGCGGCGATCTAATATTTTGTATTATGCCAGATGAATCAGTAATTGTTTCTTAATATACAGAACGAGTGTATTTTCAATTGTAGTTTTGTGCCTCGTGTAAAAATAAAGTTGTTAAGAGCAGTAATCGAGCTTTAATCAATAAAATAGCAAATTATTTATTGTATGAAGTTAAGACGTCTTATTTGGATAGTAAGAACCTTTGAATGGAACTAAGTAGCTCCTCTGTCCGCGTACGTGGGTTGAATGGCGGTATTTAAGGGCCAAACCGTCTAAAAACCTGTGGACTTTAATTAGTAATACAAATTAATAATATAGAGGAGTATTACATTTGGCTACCCTGCAGAGGATGATTCAGTGGTATGTGGTACCAATTACGGATGTTAATTGCTAATTAACATAGCATCCGGGACACCTGGAAATCTTCTGATTTCTACAACGTCGCTGCAGTCAACAGTGGTGAGGAACTTCAGACGACAGCAGTTTCGCAGATTGGCAAGTACAAAATTCCAAATTTAATTCACGGGGTGACAGCAGCGAGGGGTGTAAGGGTTTGGGAGAGACTATACTAGTCTTTTCCAACCAAATGTCAACCTCTCCTTCACGTGGTGCACCCTGTTTGCACGGACGAGGCTCTGGCGACTGAAAGATTCCCGGTATAAGGAGTCACCCACTGCTTGCCAACGGCCTCCGAAAGGAGGGCGGAAGAGTGGGGAGCGGTTCAGGGCACCCTCTTGCCCTTGGGGTTGGAAACGGCCCCTAAAGGTGGATGAATCAGAAATGATCAACGGCATGGGGATGCAGAAGGCAATGGGAAACCACTGCATTAAAGACCCAAAGGGTATCCCGAGGACATGTAATCCTCTCAAATTAGATATATCATGATGGCTTCTTCCTGGGTAAAATATTCCGGAGGTAATAGTCCCCCAATCGGATCTCCGGGTGGGGACTGCTCAGGGAGGAGTCATCAGAATGGATAGAAACATTCTACGAGTCGGAGCGTGGAATGTTAGAAGTCTGAATAGGGCAGGTAGGTTAGAAAACTTAAAAAGGGAGATGGAACAACTTAAGTTAGATGTTGTTGGAATTAGTGAGATTAAATGGAAGGACGCACAGGATTTCTGGTCTGGGGAACACAGGATAATTAGCACACAAGCTGTCAATGGAGTCACTGGTGTAGGATTTGTAATGAACAAGAAAGTAGGGAAACGGGTGAGTTATTATGAACAGTTTAGTGACTGGATTATTTTGATGAGGTTAGAAACTGAGCCCGTCCCAGCCACATTATATATGCCAACGTCACAGGAAGAGGATGAAGAAATAGAAAAACATATATGCTGAAATTGAAGAATTAATCCAATATGTGAAAGGGGAGGAAAATCTAATAATCATGGGTGATTGGAATGCAATAGTGGGAGAAGGAAAAGAGGGGAATACTGTAGGAAGTTTTGGTCTAGGAGAAAGAAATGAGCGAGGAAGCAGGTTGCTAGAATTTTGTGAAAGATATAAGCTAGTAGTGGCGAACACACTGTTTAAGAACCATGCAAGAAGAATATACACCTGGAAACGTCCTGGGGATACAGGCAGATATCAGCTAGATTATATCATGGTCAAACAGAGATTCAGGAATCAAGTTCTAGACTGTAAAGCGTACCCAGGAGCAGACATAGACTCGGACCATAATTTGATAGTAATGAAGTGCAGGCTGAAATTCAAGCGAATAAGGAAGCAGTATAAGCAGAACAGACTGGAAGTGAATAAACTGAAACAATCTAGCACAAGAGAAAAATTTGCAGAAATGGTAGACTTAGGTCTAAGAATTAACTGTGAAAGGAGCTCAACCGAGGACGAATGGAATGCATTAAAGACCGAAATAATGAAAGCTGGCAAAGAAACCTTAGGCTTTAGGGAACAAGCTGCCCGAAAACCTTGGATCACAGAAGAAATTTTGCAGCTGATGGATCAGAGGAAGAAGGTACAAACATGCTCAGGATGAAGCAGGAAGAGAGCAGTACAGGCAATTTAGAAATCAAATAAATAGGAAATGCAAAATAGCAAAAGAAAAATGGCTACAAGAAAAGTGTGAAGAAGTAGAAAAGGAAATGGTCGTAGGAAAAGTAGATGTTGCATATAGAAAGATCAAACAGAATTTTGGAGAAATGAAGAAAAGAGGTATGAACATTAAAACTGCCGATGGGAAACCTCTTTTAAGCTCAGAAGATAGAGCTAACCGATGGAAGGAATACATTGAGAAACTGTATGATGGGGACGACTTGAACAATAGTGTATTGGAAAAGGAAGGCGATAGTCGACATTGATGACTTAGGAGATCCTGTTTTGAGGACAGAATTTAATAAAGCTCTGAATGACTTGAAAGCAAATAAGGCAGTTGGAATTGATGAGATCCCTGCAGAACTTCTTAAATCTCTAGGAGAGGAAGGAATCGAAAGATTATTCAAGCTGATATCAAAAAGTTATGAAACAGGAGAAATTCCAACTGATTTTAATAAAAATATCATCTTCACACTTCCAAAGAAAGCACAAGCCGACAAATGTGAGAATTATCGCACCATTAGTCTAACATCACATGCTTCAAAATTACTGACCAGAATAATATACAGAAGGATGGAAAGGGTAGTAGAAGAGATAGTAGGTGAAGATCAGTTTGGGTTTAGGAAAAATCGCGGTACAAGGGAAGCAATTCTGTCTTTAAGATTAATACTTGAAGGGCGGATCAAGAAAAACAAAGATACTTTTATGGCATTTGTTGATTTAGAAAAAGCTTTTGATAATGTTAGGTGGGACAAGATGTTCAAAATTTTAAAGAAGTCAGGTCTAAAGTATCGAGATAGAAGAATACTCTATAAACTATATAAGAATCAAGTGGCTGTAATAAAAGTAGAGAATCACGAGAGACATGCATCAGTTAAAAAGGGTGTGAGACAAGGTTGTAGTCTATCCCCGTTAATATTCAACTTGTATGTAGAAGAAGCAATGAAGAAAGTCAAAGAAAAATTTCCATGTGGCATAAGTTTTCAGGGAGAAAAAATCAGTATGCTACGATTTGCTGACGACATTGTCTTATTAGCAGAGAGGGCTGAGGATATTGAGAAGTTATTGAATGGCATGAACAAAATACTGAAGGAAGATTTTGGACTGAATATAAATCAAAGTAAAACAAAAGTGATGAAATGTAGCAGAAATGATACCAATACTAGCAGATTAAATATAAAAATAGGATCGGATGCAATAGGAGAAGTGAGTGAGTTCTGTTACTTGGGAAGCAAAATTACAACCGATGGCCGAAGCAGGAATGATGTTAAAAGCAGAATAGCACTAGCAAAAAGAGCCTTCATGAAAAAGAGAAACCTTTTAGTTTCAAATATTGATCTAGGAATTAGAAAGAACTTCTTAAAACTCTATGTGTGGAGCACAGCACTTTACGGTAGCGAAACATGGACTTTAGGAATACCGGAAAGAAAGAAACTTGAAGCATTTGAAATGTGGTGCTACAGAAGAATGCTGAAAATTAGGTGGACAGACAAAGTAAGAAATGAACGAGTTTTGGAAATGATGGGTGAGAAAAGAAGTTTATGGAAGAAGCTTACAGGAAGAAGAGACAGGCTGGTAGGTCATATTTTGAGACATGCTGGATTGGTTAATTTGTTAGTGGAGGGAACAGTTGAAGGTAAGAACTGTAGAGGTAGACAGAGATTAGAATATATGAAGCAGATAATTGAGGACGTGGGTTGTAACGGGTATGTAGAAATGAAGAGGTTAGCACAGGATAGGAAGGGATGGAGGATTGCATCAAACCAGTCTAAAGACTGACGACAGCAAAAAAAAAAAACAGCAGCGATCGACAATCACATTGCAGAAAGAAGAGCAGTTATAAAATTTTGAACAGTAAAAAGTTAAATTTGAAATTAGTGAAATTAATTCTAAAAGTTGTTTGTTTGAAAGAACATTGGAACAAGAAAAGTAATTGTCGTTTGGTTAAAAAAAAAATTGCTATTAAGAATTGTAAAAGAAAAAGTTATGATTGAAAGTCTAAAGTTTGTTGTAAATTGCAGTAGTTTGTTTAGAGTAGTTAGCGTCTGTGGATTTCCGATGAGAAGCAAGTAATAATAAAGAAATTTAAAAAAAAGGGGGGGGGAAAAACATTTCGTAATTAGAATTAAAAAAAAAATCTGTAATGTATCTATATGTTTGATTTTATTTCAGGCCGGAGGAGAGCAGAATTTAAATACTATTTTGTTTCTGTGAATTGTAAATTTTCAGCTGATACGAGAAATTACTAGATTTGGTGGTGATTTGGATGCTGAATTGTTTGTCTTTGTTGTGTGTTGCTTAACGGCGTTGTTGAAAGCGGCGTTGGCTCATTGTTGATTGGTGACCTTGGAGTTGTGAATTGTTGTCTGACGGAATTCTTCCTATTAACTGGAGTGTAATATAATTTTGTTTCTTCTATTTTGAATTTTCAAATGTCTTTGAATATGGAAGACAGTTGTGGTAGGTTAGTCCGGGCGGAAGATAATACGGAATTGGTGGAATCAGACGGTAATAATTCAGGAATTTTGATCGAAAGTTCGGGAACAGTAAGTTTTGATGGAAAATATGAAAATCGTATGGGGATACGTGAAAAGAGTAAATTTGTGCAAGCCGAATTGAGCAGTAGTCCGGTTGTTAATGGGGATGACAATGAATTTGGCAGTCGTTTTGCAATTAATGACATTAGTAGCGGTAGTGAGGATAATGTGCAAGTTGAAGGAACGAGTGTATTTAATGGGGGGCAGAACCCAGTAGAAAGAATAATTTCACCAGAACCGAATCAGTCTGAAAACACTCGGGAAGGGTCTGCAAATTTTAATATGCTGCTAACCGCCATATTAGATGCTAGCCGAAAACAAGAAACCGCCATGCAAAATTTGGAAGAAAGAATTACTGGAAACTTCAATCAGATGGTAGTACAGGTCCATGAAAGAATTGAAAATGTAACAGAGCAGATGAACGTAAAATTCGAAACAATTGAAAGCAAAATGTTGAAAATTGAAAATAATATGCGACAAAAAATTGTGGAAGAGATACATCATAACGTAATTCCAATGGTAACTCGAAGTGTGGCAGAAAGCGAAAGGTTATTTAAAGAAAAATTAGAAAACGTAAAAAAAAATCAAGAGAATGTTAAGAATGAGATGGGGAAGATTCTGGAAGGTCAGAAACAAGATACAAGGAGTAGAACGGCAGGTCGTTGAACATTCCAGTAGAACAGTATGTATAGAGCAACAATTTGAAGAATTGTCGGACGGGGTCGCGCAAATACGCGAAGATATGATCAGCATAAAAGGAAATCTAGAAGAGGTCAAAAACAGCCTAATATTATTGTGAGCGGCGGATCGAATGCTTGTCAATTATCGTTACCCGAAACTATATTTGAGCCGAGCGGAAATGTTCATCCCGCTGATTTTGTTAAAATTTATGCTAGAACTTTGCCCATAGAATGGTCAGAGGTTGATAAAATGCAATACGTACACAGAAAAATGAAGAGCGAAGCTTTTTCGTGGGGGTGTGAAATTTTAGAGAGCTGTCATAATTTTAATGAGTTTCTCCAAATGTTCCGAGATAAGTACTGGTCTCAGAGACGACAACGAAAAGTAAAAAGTGAGTTTTACAACTGCAAGCGTTACCACAGGACAGATGGGAGTATGAGAAATTTTTGTGAGAAAATGCAGACAGAATTACGGCATCTAGATCAGCCTATCGGAGAAGTTGAACAAATGGAAGTGCTATTACAAAAGTTGCCAAGACAAGTCCAGGAAAAATTAATTGCAACTCAGTGGGACAAGATGGAAGATTTTTTAGACATACTAGAGAGGATAGACAGATACCAAGAAGCTTGTGAAAACAACACAGAACGAAACAAAATGTTCGACCGGAGCGCGGATAAGACGAAAGATTATCGACACAACGATAGGTGGGATAACGGTTCACAGAGAGGACGTGACATATACGGAAGAAGTGGGAGGCAAATGTACGAGCAAGAAAGAGGAAATCGGCATTTTGACAAGAATGTGGCCAATAATAATAATAAATACTGTAATCAGAACTATAGTAGTAACTACGCATCAGGTGAACGCCATGATTACAGACAGCAGCCTAAACAAATGATGTATATGAGAAAAACAGAAAAAGTACAGGATGAGAAAAAGGAAGAGGCGGAAAACTACAAACCGCGACTGTGAAGGTCCGCACGGAAGCGAATATCGGAACTTATGGACCAAATAATGTTGAAATAAAAGAGAATGAAGAAGAGCATTTATTTGAGTACCGCAAATCATACAGCAAAGATGAATATCTACAATGGTGGAAATGTTTCAACGAGATAGAGAATGAGAAATGCGATGTCGCGACATTAAAGCAAGGGGGTGGTTGGAATTGTCGCGAAGTCATAGATTTGGCTAACATCGATGTACAGGATGAAGAAGAATATGAAAAGAATACCGGAGGAGGAGTAAATAGTGCGGAGGCGCAATGTAAAGCTGCAATGGATTTGTTCGACGAAGGAAATTGTGAGAATGAAGATAATGAGCTAGTGTTTAGCATTAACGAAACCGGAGAAATTGTTCCTAGCAGTGATAACGAAGAGGAAAGGGAATCTGAAAGCAGTGAAGAAGAAAATGAAAATGAAGAAAATGAAGTCAGAATATTTTTTATAAGGAAATATGATGAATCGGAGATTAAAGGTATATCACGGGTAAGAGCGAAAACAGTTGAAGCACCAGGTAGCTGTCAAAATGCGAATATAGCCCCTTTACGAACACGTACCGACGTAGCTTGTTATTCTACCGCCGACGGAGAAGAGCAAAGTAAAGAACAAAAAGCTTTATTATCTTGTACAGTTGAGGACAGCCAGTGCCAAGCGAGCTCGGATGATTTCAAAAAGAGTTATCTATCTAAAATGAACCACCAGGAAGAAATAGAATGGTCGCATCAGGAAATAGTAAATGATTTGTTACAAGAAGACATCGGAAAAGCTGTAGAGAATGAAATAAGACAACCTTTGATAAGTCTAAAAATATTTGGAGTGCAAAGTCAAGCGCTTTTAGATACCGGGAGTGATTTGACGGCGATTTCGGAAGTTTTCTACGAGCGCATAACCAAAGATCGAAGAGTCGAAGAAATGCCAGATTCAGATAAGATACAAGCAATAGCAAAATTTCCGATACCTCAGAACAAAAAACAGCTCAAATCATTTTTCGGACTGTGTGGATTTTATAGAAAATTTGTGAAAGACCAATCGTTTAATGATCCGCACTTAAATGCCCTACGAAAGAAGAATGCAGTGTGGGTATGGACTAGAGAATGTCAAATTGCCTTTGAAAAGCTCAAGCAAGAGTTAGTAAATAGCAAAATCCTTTACCACCCAAATATGAAACTACCGTTTTGCATGGAGTCTGACAGCTCTGAATACGGACTTGGAATTCATCTGTTTCAAATAGAAAATGTTAATGGCCAAGAAGAGCGCAAGTCAGTTGCATTTGCAAGTCGTCTATTAAATAAACATGAGAGGTCCTATGGGATTACTGAAAAAGAGGCCTTAAGTATCGTGTGGGGCTTCCAAAAATTTAGATATTATTTATGGGGGCATCACATTATCATTTATACTGACCATAAAGCTTTAACATTTCTCCAAGAATGTAAATTATTACATGGAAGACTTACGAGATGGGCATTGTTTATGCAGCAATACGATTATGAGATACGATACATCAAGGGTAGCGACAACACTGTGGCCGATGCATTGTCGAGACTTGTTAGTACTGAGGAGATACCAAATTCAGAGAGGGATATTTAAAATTCTTTACATGAAAGGGGTTCCGCAAGAAAGGAATGTGAAGGAGTTGTGTAAAGACATGCGAAGAAGACAAAATGAAGACGAGTGTCTTAAGATGGTAAAGCAAAATCTAGGTAATAAAAACTGCGAGAAATTGAAGAAATACTATACTTTGTATGAAGGAATTTTATTTCGTAGAAGGGAAGAATCGAGTGAAGATTGGAAATTGTGCTGGCCGCACCAGTATGTTGATTTAATAATTGATTATACCCATTCAAGCTACGGTCATTATGGAGTTGAAAAATGTTACCAAAAATTACGAGAAGTTGTTATATTCGACAATATGCGGAAGCGAGTAGCACGACGCTTGGCGTTTTGTGACCTGTGCCAGCGCACGAAAGTATCGGTGACGACAAGTAAGAATCTGATGCAAAACATATTGCCCACCGACGTGTTGGATCTTGTCGCAGTAGATTTATACGGGCCGCTACCTAAATCAAGAGGCGGATTTGCTTACCTATTTGTATGCTTTGATGTATTTTCAAAATTTGTAAAGTTATACCCGATAAAGAAAGCTACTGGTAAGGCACTTGTGTGTAAACTAGTAAAAGATTATTTCGTGAATCTCGGACGGCCGCTATCTTTGCTTTCTGACAATGGTAGTCAGTTTTTGTCAAACAGTTGGTCTTCTTGCATGAAAGATAATAATATAAAGCATATCCGAATATCGAGTTATCACCCATCCAGTAATCCTTGTGAAAGACAAATGAAAGAACTTGGAAGATTATTTCGGGCGTACTGTAGCCAGAAACACACACGATGGATTGAATATGTGAAAGAATTCGAAAATTTGATAAACAGTATTCCGAGTGAAAGCACCGGATACACTCCATTCCGCATCATGTTCAATAAAGATCCTCCAGATTTTATAAGAGAAAGTGTTAAATTTCCTGTCGCTACCACTCTTGATCGACAAGAGCTTCTAAATCAAGTCAGAGAAAGAATGAGAAAGAAGGCGGATGAAAGAAAGAGAAGGTATGATAAAAGAATCCAACCTACCGAGTTCAATTTGAATGATTTAGTTTTGGTGAAAACAAAATGTAAGTCCAGTAATATCAATTCGGAGATTAAGAAATTTTTCAAAGTTTATTTTGGACCTTTCCGTATAATTTCTAAGCCTCATTCTAGTGTATATTTACTTGCATATCCTAAATCAAATAAAAAACTGGGTTTGCGAAACATAGTAGACTTGAAACTGTACAAAACTAAAGATAGTGTGTAAAAAATTGTTGTATGGAGTTGATATAGAGTAATGTACTAACTGATAGAGCAAGTAACAGTCCTTTAGTTGGAAGTAAATTCGATTCAAATGTGGAAATTAAGTTTGGAAGTTCTTTTTTGTTTATATTCAGGGATTGGTAGCCCTGGTTGTTGTCTCGATAATAAAAAAACTATCGCGGGAAGAAAGGTTACATTAAAATATAAGTGATCTGAATAGATGTAAGTAAGATTTCAACCTGCCAAGAGTGTACAAAGAACAATGAAGACATTAAAGTAAATGTTAGAATATATGGACTTTAAAATGTGCTTGTTGTGTAAGTGATTTAGTGGCACAAGTAACTTTGACGCTAAAAGAAAATCAGCTGTGCGGTTACGCCCCTAACCGAGCGCCAGGTATACTACCCGCTTCGGTAAATCTGACAATAGGGTGTGTGCTCACCGCAAAGAGTTGGTTGTTGACCTCAGTCAGCTGTTGGTAGCTTTAATTGTAACGGACCATGTACAGTTCATGGATAAAAGAAGAAGGTGTAAAATGTGAAATGTAAAACAAAGTAATATTAATAGGGAAACATTCAATTGGTGTACATAATAACATTTGGTGTTGTGTGAAAAGGTTGTTCAATCAATGTGTCAGAAAATAACGCTAACAATTTTAACTGACAAGTTAATATGGACAGATAGTAATGACTTCTCGGCAAAGTGAAATACATGCCAAGCATTAAATTTAATTTGCCTCGTAGTGGGGGCAGGTGTAGCATATCCACTATCCCCGAATATATATTTAGATGTATATATATTATAATATTAAAATAAATGTATGAATATGCATTGTAAGCAATTGTATTTATGCTCACGGAAATCACAGACGATACTAAGCATGTAAAAAAGGGTAGTATAAGTGATGCTAACATCTATGGTTTAGAGTGTGTGCAGAGGTGTGGAGTGTCTCTGGCCGTGAGCGGGTGTGAGAGGTCGTGCGCCAAAGTTGTGGCGGCGATCTAATATTTTGTATTATGCCAGATGAATCAGTAATTGTTTCTTAATATACAGAACGAGTGTATTTTCAATTGTAGTTTTGTGCCTCGTGTAAAAATAAAGTTGTTAAGAGCAGTAATCGAGCTTTAATCAATAAAATAGCAAATTATTTATTGTATGAAGTTAAGACGTCTTATTTGGATAGTAAGAACCTTTGAATGGAACTAAGTCGTACGTGGGTTGAATGGCGGTATTTAAGGGCCAAACCGTCTAAAAACCTGTGGACTTTAATTAGTAATACAAATTAATAATATAGAGGAGTATTACAAAGCCAAGAACATGTTAATTAATTTTTCTAGTATTTTATGTGACATTAACTCTAGTTTAATTTGGATAGCAGACTGACCAACTCTTCTTTCAGAATACCACCACTTAACATGGATTTCCATAAACAAAAATATATTAAAAATCTCAAAAATGGCCTTTGATTTACTTTATCTTATAGAAAATATTGCTAAATATGGTGATTTTAATAGGATTAAGTCTGTGAATGTATGTGTGATGTTTTGAGTTCTATTTAAGGCTTTTGTGCTGTATTGTTCTGTGTGATACATAAACAACATGAATAAACTACTTAAATTGGATGCATGTTAAACTTGTGTACCTGTGTGAAATTAATTAAATTATTTAAATATATAAAAAGAGATCATGTTTGTGAGAATTTGTAAAGGATGGAATGTTGACTCTGATCATTTCTTCACCCAAATAAAGCCCAGAGTACTGACTAAAGGGACAGGTATCCTCTAACATGGCTCCAATGAGGGTTGATCCTCAGTTCCTCCATGAAAATACAGAGTGCTTTGAAATTGGCATCTTGCAAAGAGAAATGAAAAACTGGAACCAATTGTAGTCCACAGTATATGAAACCATGAATAATCTTGGGCAACCACAAACTGAGTGTTGTGGGTGAGTGGATAACATTCGGCAGAACGTGGGTTCGAATCCCTGTCCGGGCTTCCAAATTTGGGTTTTCCATAGTTTCCCCAAATCACTCTAGGCGAATGCCGGGATGTTTCCTTCAAAAGCCCATGGTCGAATTCCTTCCCATACCTTGCCCCCCTCTTTTCCCACCTCTAATGACTTCAATGTTGATGAGGCATAAAGCTGTAAAATAATAATAAAAATAATATCGGGCAACCATGAAGGAAGCAATGTTACAGGTGGTGGAATACAGAGTGTGACCATGCAGTCGACGAGTGAGTCACAGCCTGGACGAAGTAGAACTCAGCTAAGCGAAAGGAAGACTGGGAAGATTTCGCAAAGGTACGAAGGCAGTTAGCTAAGACCATTGGGCGTCTGAAGAGATCTTACGATGTTTCGAGGATGGAGAAATTGGATGAAGAATTCAGGCTGTACAATACTATAAATTTTTACCGGGCATTCAAAGAGGAACTCTTGGCGTGTAATTCACCATGCCTTCACTATATTACATGAAAGAGATACAATACATATCAACCCCCCCCCCCCCATCTGAACCACCTAGTTTGCAGCAAGTCACTTCTGCCATTAAATGCCTCAAGAATAACAAGGCACCTGTAGAAGCGGGCATCATTGTGGAAGCCCTTAAAGCAGGCGCAAGTACTATCGGAGGCCTTACACCGGATACTGACTGACTGACAGCAATAATACGCCCACTGTACAAAAAAGGAGACAGAGATGATGTTAACAACTATCAGGAAATATTGCTGTTACCCGTAGCCTACGAAGTTCTGTCTAGGATTCTACAGGACAATGTGTAGAATCAGTATGGCCACAAAACGTATGAGAAGAGTGAATGTCACTGTAGTATTTGTAAACTTCAAGAAGGCTTACGATTTGCTTGACCGCCAGACACCCTTCGCAGTGCTGCAAGAGCGTGGTGTGAATTATAAAACACACACCCTCATTGAGCAGACTCTCACAGATACCTCTTCCAAGGTGAAATTCAGAGGAGAACTGTCCTGGAGATTCAAGATCAAAACTGGAGTAATACAAGGAGATGGCCTCTTGCCCATTTTGTTCAATCAGGTGCTTGAAAATGTCATCAGGAGCTGGGAACTAGCACCGAACAATATCTGAATCAAACCAGTCGCTATTGGAGCTGAAACACAAAAGATCAAAATCAGGAGCCTGGCTTTCACAGATGACATCGCAATCTTAACAGCGACTCTAAGCATGCTTCCATTGCTGTTCAAACCCCTCACGAGATAGCAGCAAAGACAGAACTACAGATATCGTATGTAAAGACCAAGTACTTTGAGAGTCGATTCCGGTATCTTGGTGAATGGGTCCATCCCAGAGATAGAGATGGAACCTGCATCTTAGATAGATGTGCCAATGTCAATGCAGCATACCATCTGTCATTACAAAACTCTTGTTAGACCACAGTTCTTATATGCTGTGGAGACCTTGCTGATGAACAGGAAAGGCACCATGGATGATCTGGAAAAAGCTGAAAGACTTATCCTGAGGAAAATTCATGGGCCAAGAATGTTCCCGTATGGAACCTACTGACTGAAAGCAAACTGCAAATTGTACGAACAGTTGATGGTGGCTGAAGTTTTATGGGCACCTTCTGAGAATGGACAACAGGTTTACCAAGAATGTCTTCTCACTTATCAAAAGCTATAAGACCGGAAGCACATGGCTTAATGAGGTACAAAAAGATTGTCTCTGCTGGGATTTCCATTACTGATGTTACAGATTGCTCCAAATTTTGTAATATGGTTTACTTCTGCCCCCCCCCCCCCCACACACACACACACCAAAAATTACTAAACCTTGTAATCTCATCTCACAGGAAAGAAAGCGAAAAATTATTAGCTGGGCTTAAAAGATATTGGTAACAAATGCGAGCATCAAGAAAGAACTAGTTATAAGTGCTCCATAGTGGGCTTGAATATATAATTTATCCAGAAGTATTGTTCCAAATTTCAGTGTTTATAAAATAGTCACAGCAGGCCTTGTATTAATGAGCTATTTGTTGCCATCAGAAGGTATGTACATACCTGCAGTTTGAAAACTGTGTATTATTATAGGAGAAAATCTGTCACTAATTTTACACAGGGCACATTCATTAAGTTTTCAGTATTTTTGCTTTTTTCTGCATTAATATATATCTAAATAATACACTGAAATTTATTTTGTAATGTTTTCATAATTTTCTGCTTTCAGGGAACTTCTTCAGTTTGCAGAAAATAATTCCAAAACAGCAAAAGAAATTGCAGAGAGGGGTTATGAATTTATTGTAAACAATTTAAAAATGAAAGATGTGAAATGCTACTGGAAAACTCTGATAAAAACATATGCTTCTTTGTTAAATTTTAAGCCAGAAAGAAATAAGGTACTGAATGAAATAAAATGATATTTGAAATTTATCCTTATTTTTCTTCAGTGATGTTTTTGTAGAATTTTCCTCAAAAAACGACTATGGATTGGTATCTCTTTTGAAGAATTTATCTTATTAGATCTCTGTTTCTTATTGGGGGAGGAGGGGAATTATGTAAAGAATACAGTTTTGCAGTGTAGCTGGAGAAATTTTGGTAAATTTTTCCATTATGTTAAAATTTCCGTTGTTAATGTCAAGGTTTTCAAGGAAATAAGATGTTAAGTAAATAAAGTAAGGGAAGATAGGGAAATAAGACCCAACACTAAACTCAAAGTAGCTAAAACAAAAATGGTGACAGGCTCCTCCTGCCATCCACCAGATGCTGATAGACATGGTTTATCTATAAAATTCAGCGAGTGGAATAATAAAAACAGGAAGCCCATTAGAAATACCTTTATTGGTCTTGGTAGCAGTCTCCACCAGACATAACACACTTTTTTACAACATTCGTATAGCTTTTGAAACTGTTGGAAAAATCTTTTTTTAACCGTTTTCAGAATAGCTGAAGGGAACAACAAAAAGTCAGCAGGAACAATATCTGGAGAGTAGGGTGGGTGATGCAAAACAGTCGCACCACTTTGAGCCAATTGCCAATCTTTTGCTAGCAACGCACACACAAGTTCAGTGTTTTCCAGTGTCCTACTTGTGGGTTGCCGGCCTGAACGGGGTTTGTTCTTCACTGATTCTTTGCCAGCGTGAAGGTGTGCGTACCAATCATACGTTATCTGTTCACAGCATCCTGCCCATTCACTTGCATCAACATTTCATGGGTCTCTGTTGCTGTTTTACGCAATTTGAAGCAGAACTTAATGTTGTGTCATTGCTCCATTGCTTTTGATTCACTCTGCTCAGAACAACCTGTTGAAGTAAGTGCAGTAGTACTGCTTTAGCAGCCTCACACAATCCCTAACAGAGGGCAGGTCCAGGCATGTCTGTGCATGCCTACGCTTGCGAGTAACCTTGTTTCAAGCATTGAATCTATATATTAATACGCTAAGCGAAAATTTTGGAAACATTTTTCAGAATATTGCGCGCACGGAGAAATGTGAGATTTGGCATAGTTAAAGTTTATATGGGGAAGAAGTGCATAAAGCCAAAATATACATATAATATGTGTTAAAAACACATTAAATTAAATCATTCGTTGTATACATTCAATTGTTTTTAAGAGACAACGACACTTAGCGATGTCTGTGATCTTTGGTCAACAGTAAAAAAAAAAAAAAAAAATTATATGCATAGTTAAAACATGTTACAGATACATTATTACATGAAAAATAAATTCGGGAACGTGTGTGTGAGTGAAATCGGATCGGAGCCAACTATGTGACGTGTATTTCCAGCATTGAGATACTCTGTGGTCTTTGGTGAAACCAAAAAGTCGAGCTTAATCTCTGAATTTACATAGAAGCAACATTTCGAAACGGAGTATATTCGGAATTCATTAAATCGTGATTTAGATATACGATGTTACAATGATGCAGTTCAAATTGATGTAGCTGTAATATGATGGTGAGCCACCATTTGAACGAAATCTGGTAGTTAAAAAAAAAGTGATTACATGAATGGCAGCAAAGTCTTTATATACTGAGTTTAGCATTACGTCGGAACCTACAAATATTGTCCTGTCGGTCTGAAATTTGGTTCACACATTCCTTAGGCGATAATATTTGATTTAAAGTGTATATCGTAAGCTTCGAATATGTTGAAATAAGGAAAAATGTGGGTAGATGCATACATGTTATTACGCAAGAAATACACGTTCATAGCTGTTGACATTTATTCCACATGTTTTTAAGTCTACAGTATTGAATAAAAACTTCTTTCCACATGCAAATAGAAAATCATGTAACAGTTACGATTTCTCTGTGCGGGCTGACATATTGTTTTTCAGTGCTAAGATATATGGCGTCTACCGTAACTAATAGCAGTTGTGGTTAGGTTGAAATGCAGCCTGGACCAAAAATTAAGAGTAAGAAACACACAGAAATAATATCGACATGTAATAACGTGTATTTCTTGCTTAATAACATGTATGCATCTACTCACATTTGAAGTGATTTTTCCTCATTTTCACGCATTCGAAGCTTACGTTGGAATGTATGTACTAAACTTGATACCGATAGGACAATTTTTCAAACGCAATAGAACAAATTCAAGAAACTATTTGCAATAATTATTACTCTGTTACAAAAAAAATACTAATTAACTTAATGAATTACGGTCAAATTTCGACCACTGGGCGATCTCTAGTATTGAAATATTAGACCATCCACCGAATTTTACGGACAAACCTCATAAATGTTCCCAAGGTGCTGAGAAACAATGTAAATGAGGTATTCTGATGATTTATGGATGATACAGTAATGCTAGGTTATTTCAATTTGCCCTACGTCGATTTGGTTACTTACATTTTAAAAAATCTGGTAGCGGGGATAAGTCAGTATGTGAAAGTTTTCTTGATCTATTTTCTGATTATCATCTTGAATTGCTGGTTACAAAAGAAACAGAGTGTTTTAACAGTAATGAATACATTTTTAATCTTATTGTTACAAACGGGGTATTTCAGAGGATACAGGAATAAGTGATTACAAAGCTGTAATTTCAGCCATAAAATCAGTAGCCAATTATGAAAAGAGATAACAAATGATCATTTACCAATTTGAAAAAGAAATCTTTCAGAACGTGCGTAAAGGATTAAGTGCCACTCATTTCAAGTAACAGGTTGCTCTGTTGAAGAGATGTGGTAATGTTTTATATGCATAATAAGGGGAGGAATCAACAGACATATATCAAAGCAGACAATCCTAGAAGGGAAAAATCCACTATGGTAGGTACACGGGTGAAGTGAAAATATTGCTCAAAAAGCAGCAGAGGATACATGCATGTTCAAGAAGAGCTGGCAGTGGTAGGGAAGCAGAAAACTTAACAAAGGTGAGTGGACATGTGAAAAATTCTATGCCTGGGGCTTTTGATTCAGTTGCAATTCACTTTCTATAAAATTTGAAAAAAAAAGAAATTTTGTTCATATATATATATATATATATATATTGTTAGGAAACAAAGGCGCTAAAAGCGGATATATTGAACATTGGATAGGATAAAAAACCACCGCTTACCAAAGAAGGGGATTCCAGCGGCGTTGGTACACGAAAAAAACACGAACACACAAAGAATAAAATTAAATTTTCGAGCGTGGCTCTTATGTTCGAAAATTTAATTTTATTCTTTGTGTGTTCGTGTTTTTTTCGTGTACCAACGCCGCTGGAATCCCCTTCTTTGGTAAGCGGTGGTTTTTTATCCTATCCAATGTTCAATATATATATATATGAATTGTTATAATTCCAACAGTATCTGTCATTAATATAAAACATATATGCGATTAGTGAAAGTCATAACAATACTAGCATCCTTAATACCTAATTTACGAATTTCTGTATTAAAGAAAATGTTGATTCCATATTGGTTTTTACATGTTGTGGAATTAGATGTTACTTTGTTAGGTTTAAAAAAAACCTTGAAGATTCTGAAATTGGAGGTTACTGTGTCCAAATGGTGTCCCAGTAGGAATGTTTTCAGGTATACGACTGAATTCAAACTATTTCTGACTGACATACTGGAAATGTTAGATGAGGAAAGGGTGCCTTGCAACTTGAAGACCAAGCAAATTAATCCCATTTTCAAGAAAGGGATAGAAAAGACTCCCGCAACTACCGATTTCTCTGACATCTGCCTGCAGTAGAGTTTTGGAGAGTATTGTATGCTCAAACATAATGAAATTCTTGGATAACAACAAATTAATTGCACGAAACCAACACAGATTTTGGGAGAATAGATCATTTGAAAAATGGCTAGCACTATTTTCTCATGACTAGGGCCCGGATATATATGCACGTAAAACATCTAATATATGCATGCAAATATGCACAAAAAAGTCCTAAAATATGCACTAACAATTAAAGAATATGCACTAACAATTAACGAATCTACACTAACAATTAACGAATATACACTAACAATTAACGAACATGGACTAACTATTAAAGAATATACAGTTATCAAATGATTTATTTTATGTCAACTCACTGATATACACGTTTCATTCCTTACAAAATGATGAATCACAATATGTTACCAACAGTTTTTCAATGTTTTCAGGGGTCAAAGATTTTCTGTTGTCAGACAAAATTAGTTTATAAGCCGAAAATGATCGTTCCACGTCAACGGACGTTATTGGGCAATACTTGTACGATGGTGCTGACTGTTCGGAACATTCATCTGGCAAAGATTGTGTGGTTCCACTTAAATACGTATTAATTGATTGAATCTTTTGCAGACCTGGGTTTGAGTCTAACACCCTGCTGAGTTTAGATTTAACTTTTTCTCCAATTTCACCAGGGACGGCATTTAAAGAAGAAATTGTTTTGTGAAGCAACTGAATAGACTCGTGAAGGGGTGCACCGCTAGTTTCTAGACCCTTAATAGCATTAGAAAGTGACGAATAGTGTACATGGATGAAATTGATATCTCGATATACAGTATCACAATCAAATGCGCACTTTGCTTCACGAACACACGCAGCACGATCGTCATGACCAATACTTGTAACCACATCTTTCACTTGATGAAAGTTCTCCTGGTAGAACAGCACTGCAGACAACCAAGTTCCCCATCTAGTGAGAACAGGTTCCGGTGGAAGAGGAACCTCAGGCAGACGATCCTTATAAAACTGTACACGTGCTGGTGCTTTTAGGAACACTTTTTTTCCACTTGAAATTACTTTGTTAACTGAAGGAAATAGAGAACGTATCTCTTCTGCAATGCGATGTAATCCATGCGCCAAACATGTAACATGGATCAGATTGGGGAAAAACACTCGAAGCGACTGACCAGCTTTTAACATATATGAAGCTGCGTCTGTGATTAAAACACGCACCTTGTAACAATCACTCTCCGATTCAGTAGGCCACAGAAGTCGCAGGGAATCGTTTATAAATCTTGCAATTGTACTGTGGTTGGTTTTCTCTAACACTTTGGTTGAAAGTAAATGTGGTTTTCCGGGTTCTTCTTGACATAGTTTGCCCACTATAAAGTTCGCTACGTATCGGCCACATGAATCGGTTGTTTCATCTACCGATATCCAGACACAGTTCCCTCCTATGTCAGACCGAATTGAATCCAGGACAGAATCGTGTAGAGAGAGCAAATAATTTTTCCTGAGGGTGGATTCATCCGGTATCCTTTGATTAACACAATACTTTTGAAGAAATGCTCGTAGATCTGGATTATTCAATTTATGCAGCGGGATATTGCTGCATACAAAAGCCTTACACAGGTCAGCAGAGAATGTATTAACAGACCGTGATACCTGAGTTAAAAGTAGCTGTTGCGTGTTCCTATTCTTTTCTTTTGACCTGAGATGTACAGCTGTTTTAGAATGCTGTTCAAGTTGAAATTTTTTCTCACATTTTATATTCTTCTCACATACTTGACAGTACACAACTTCACCGTCACTAGAATAGTCACTGTTGCCTGAAATCCACTGCTTAATTAAAACTGATCTTGTGCATTTTTCTTTAGGCATTTTTGGAGTCAGATTAAAGAAACTTAATCTTAGCACACGAACACTCCTGTCAACACAAACTTTGAGAGGCTACTGTTTTTGGAAAGGAATGTACACGTCCCTTTAAAAGTACGAATCCCTCAGGTCTGGAAGCCAGGAATCTGTTCTCAGGAAAACTGGCTCGTACCGCAATTAGGGGAATATTCCCGAAAAGATTAAAGAAAACCGCTGGCCTTCCCGGTAGTTGTCGCACGAATAAACACACTGGTAGATAACGAATATTCCAAGTGGGGGTAAATACTTGTGACTGTCGTCTCCTCAAACAAGAATTTGCCGCCTGAGGGAGAATAGAGCTATTCTTTGATTTTGCCGACCCCACCCGCCATTCCCGTGAATGTTACCGCTCAGGGCAGTAGAGAAGGTCGCCGCCACACAAATTTTCCATTTGCAGCACCTCCAAACATGTCACTGTGTGAGTTTGGATAAGGTAGAAAATTCTCTACATGTGAATGCCAGTACAAAAAAATCCTGTTTACTCCAAGAATTTAACTTACTTGTTGCGGTTGCCAAGGATGTCCAACATACAGGTACATTAGGCTTTACAGTTTCTTCAGAAGTATCGGATATTCAGTTATGAGATGAAATAAAAGCTAAAATATGCACATATCCATAAAATATGCACTAACCCTCAAAATATGCATTTGCATATGCGCATATGCTTTTTTGAAAAATCCGGGCCCTACTCATGACCTGCATGATTGCAATTTGATACTTTTTTTCAGAAATTTTTCAACTCTGTACCACAGACCTACTCATTAACAAAGATCTGAATGCATGGGAGATTGCAAAAAATGTACGAAAGGATATGTGGTTTCTTAACTGTATAGTTACAATACGTGATCATAGAAGGAACATTTGCTTATCTAGAAACTGAATTGTTTAGCAGGGAAATTTAATAGAACCACATCTATTCTAGATATCTATATATATAAAAATGAATGTATGTTTGTTCTTCATACAAATCCACAGTTATCATCCAATCTCAAAGAAACTTTCCACACTTATCCTTTGAAACAAAGAGAAAAATACTGTCTACATTTGGTTGAAAAATTATCTGTACAAATAATACATGTGCTATAATTTCGAAGTATGACTGAACGGTGATAGACGCGTTGGATATGGAGGTCTCTGTACTGTTTTTCCGTGTAGTGGTCAGCTAGCTCAGTGGTTAAAGCGCTTGCTTACTAATGTTTGGGTCGTGGTCTCTGGTTCAAATCCCCATGGGGACTAAGATTTTTAAAAATTGTTTTTGATCATAAGAGTCACGCCTGGCTCGTCGGTTATTCGGATTGAATGTTAAACTATAGATATCACAAATGCGAGGCAATTCGTAGGTAGTCTTGCAATGCTGTAGAAGTATACTTTTTTACGTTATATTGATACCTCAGGGGTGATTCGCAGTCAGTGTGTGTGTGTGATCTGCAGTAATATCTATATATATAAAGATGAATGTATGTTTGTTTGTTTGTTCTTCATACAAATCCACAGTTTTCATCTGATCTCGATGAAATGTTTCACACTTATCCTTTGAAACAAAGAAAAAAATGTTATATACATTTGGTTGAAAAATTATCTATATAAATAATATATATTGTCTTATAATTTCGAAATAATACTGAACGGCGATAGACAGATGTGTTGGATATGGAGGTCTCTTTACTGCTTTCCGTGTAGCGGTCATGTAGCTCAGTGGCTTAAGCACTTGCTTACTAATGTTTGGGTCGTGGTCTCCGATTCAGATCTCCGTGAAGGCTAAGATTTTTAAAAATTGTTTTTGTTCGTAAGAGTCACGCCTGGGTCATCGGTTATTCGGATTGAATGTTAAACTGTAGATATTACAAAGTTAGGGGTGCAATGCTAGGCAAATCATAGGTAGACTTGCAATGCTGTAGGTGTACACTTTTTTACGTTATAATGATCCCTCAGGGGTTGTTCGCAGTCAGTGTGTGTGTGTGTGTGTGAACCGCAGTAATAATACTATAAATACGGAAGTAAGTCTCTGTCTTTTTGTTACGTTTTGACGACTAAATGGCTATATCGATATTGATTGAATTTGACAAGAAAATTGTATGAAGGGCACAGGACATTTTTTCCAGGATGATTAACAGTTGCAGTCACAAAATTTTGAGACCTTATCGAATGGTGACAGAAATATGTTGGAAATTGATTCTCTTCAAGAGACAGGTTCGACGGTAGAGTGATATAGTGATAGCTTTCCTGTCATATTGTGCCGACTCAGTGTTGTTTGGGACCAATCCTTCGTTACCAACAACTTTATATATTCAATTCTGGCAAAAAAAAATTCTTAATCTACGCATATACGCGGATACGAGCTAGTTTATAAATAATGTTGGTGACATTTGAAATTTATTGCTGATGATGCAGTTATCTAAGCTCTGACCATTTTGACAGCAAGCAGGGTCAGTTTTTGCTTCTTAGTAATATACTTTCAATTTTTGATGATGTTGTCAGGTGGCTTAGTGTTTAAAGCATCTGACTGGAAAACGAAAGGCCCCTGGTTCAATCACAGTCTCAGCAAGGATATTCAAAAGCCCCTAATTGACCTTCACCTGTGGCACAGCTTACTATGCAATGAGAGGTATGCCAGAATGCTTCCGCGGTGATTCCACTTTAAACTGTAGGTCCTCTCTACCCGGTACGATTAACATGCTAGGTTAAAGTGCCCATAACAGAGGCTCATGTGTTGCAAATCAAAACTGTCAATCAGCTGCCAGGCCCTTCAGAGATATTCTGGCCAATAACACAATATGCTTTATTCTATTATAACAAAAATGATCTCTTAAAGGATCTTCACCAGTTATGAAGTTGTATTTTAGCTTCTCTGTGGCTGTCAGTAATTAGTTGTCCATTGCACATCGTATAGATGCTGGATCATTTAAAAGTTTATTGTTAAGATTTACGTCTTTTCATTTATTTTCAGTGGCTAATAAACTGGTTGCCTTTTTTCCGTTTTGTTATTTGATCTGCTAATCTTTCTGTTTATAGCCAAATATTTAGTTTTTTCAATTACATTGGTAACATGTGAGAAGATTTATCAGTTTATGTAACTATTGCATAAAGTTCTTTTTTATGCCTGCATAATTTTTTAATGCCTATTTTTACCTATTCTTCCCTTAAACCTTTCTTGAAAGTGATTTAATTTACTGTTTATTCCATCATTTTAATAAATAGTCAAGTTGTCATTATTTCTACGTTGATTATTTATAATTTTTGTTTTTATTTATTGGTCTGATTTTGATAATTTGAGTTACTATTTTCACAGGCATTTGAGCATTGTGGTCTGATAAACAGTTTTTAACTGGAATTGTTGTATATTTGTGGTTTATTTTCCTCTGCCAAAATGTTATCAATGGTACTATTATTTTTGTGTGCACTAGTAGATAAATGGATCTCTCCAAAGCATTTGAAAGTGAGCCATAAAATGTAGCTAATTAAAGTAAATATCATTGGTGTGGACGAAAAAGTGATTTGTTGGGTAGTGGAATTTTTAAATGGTAAGAGACAGAAGTGAAAATTGGAATGCCACAGTGTAGTGAATTGGAACCATTGGTGTTCATTATTCTAATGGTTGATTGTGTTTGTGGTTTAAAGTCTGAAGTTAGGTTGTTTGCTAAATAAATAATGAAATGCAATTTCACTGGATATCAAGCTGGATAGATCGGTATGGAATGAAGATAAATACCAAGAATAGTCAACTGATTAGGTACACAGATAAAAAAGTGTTTTTTTATGATTATATGGTGGGGGAAGGAATTGCTTGTTAAAGGCCATAAGTGAAAATATCTTGACTTAATATTGGACATGTGGTATGGAGAGGTTTCAAAATTTTTCATTTATTCGAGAGAGTGATGAGGGGATGCACTAGAGGTGTGAGGGAGCTGGGTTACTAAACCTTGGTCTACTATTCATTCTGTGTGGTGGTGTAGTAGGGGACCCACATTTTTGGTATCAGATGCAGCAGTTGAAGAGGGTAAAAAGAAGGGCAACTAGATTTGTTTGTGGAAATTACCACAGAACACAGTCAGTTACTGATATAAAATGGGAGCTGGGTTGGAAGTATGTGTGTTTGGTAGACAGGAGACGAGTGCATGGGGTGTACTCTGTCAATGAAGTTTGGATGGAAATAGGTAGAATAATTTGGAGCAGTACATAGAAATGAAGAGATGACCATGACCACAAGCTGACTCTTGATTTCAGGCAAAGGGTGTGGGAAAATTTTCTTTTGTAATTAAGGGAGACAGGGATTGCAATAAATTACCAATCAAAATGGTGAATAATTTACAAAGAACACAAAGAATTTGAAATTAAAATTCATAAAGGGAAAAAGTAGGTGGGTGAATCATTTGTTAGAACTTGTGGATAAGTGGTCTCGATATTGTTGCAGTTTTCTCTGTTTTTGATGTGTTCCAGTAGTGTAATGATCTTTCCATTTGACCTGTCAATCCTTGTGACTTTATGCCTCATCGATACCAAAGTCATTAGAGTTGGAAAAGGACTGGAGACAAGAAATTGGAAGGAATTTAGCCATGGCCTTTTGAAGAAAGCATTAGTTTGAAGTGATTTGGGGAAACCATGGAAAACCCAAATCTGGATGCCTGGACGGGGATTCGAACCCATGTCCTCCCGAATGCGAGGCCAGAGCGTTACCCCTCATTCACCACACCCTGCTACTTTTTAGGAGTTCTCCTGTTTATCTGTATAATTACTCTTTACTTAATTTTGGCCTGTAATAATAATTAATCTTTTATCGTATATTGTCTATTGTAAGCACTAGAGAATGGCCAGATATATGTTTCTATGTTTAAAATCTTTAATGTATGGATAATGGAAACAAAGAAACTGCCTTTGGGCACTAAAAATAAGATAGGCAAGGGAAAGATGACCCGTCACTTACCACAGATGAAGGCAGGAGGGCGAGATGAACACTTAAAAAAAACACAAAAACAAACCAATTGCACAATCTTTTGGTGAGAAACCTTATTCATGTGAGGCACGAGACATATGGCGGGGGAAAGATATGAACACAATCCGACCCGCACGTGAATGAAACAAAGGTGGAAACACGGGGTGGGGGTGAAAGTGCTGGAGGTGAGGGATAAGGTTGAACAGCGATAGAAATACAACAAGATAATCTCTGCAGCGCCTGTTTAGAAATTATTATTGACAAAATTATTTTAAAAAAATTTACAAAATTATTTTGATTTGGGTCAGTTATAGGGCTAAAAAAATGAAGGCAGAAATATATACAAACAGAAAAAATTTAAGAGACAAAAAAATATAATATATATATGTACAAAGTTAGTAAGTGACAGGTTTAATGTAGGTTTAGGCCAGGGGTGTGTGTGGTGTCAAGGATATGTTGGTAGGCTAGTTCCCATCTGTGGAGTTCTGAAGGGGTGGTGTTGGTCGGATAAAATCTAACTGTGAAACAGGTGTTAGGTTGTTTGAATCATGTGAGTTGCCATGAATTGCCACTGGATGGTCAGGGTTGGAAGTATAAACTTTTTGCCTGTGGCCATTCATCCTGTAGGATAGTTGTTGAGTGGTGAGGCTGATGCAGGAAATATTACAATGGAGACAGGTGAGTTGGTAAATAAGATGAGTGGTAGAACACGTAGCATGTCCAATTATGGGAAAGAATAGGATAGTTGTTGAGTGGTGAGGCCGATGTAGGAAGCATTACAATGGAGACAGGTGAGTGGTAGGAAACGTAGCATGTCCAACATTCTCATCTGTTGTGGAAGTTGAAGGCGACCCAGTCTGTACGTTATCTTCAATTGTAGTACGACTGTCGCATAAACGCTTCTGCCACTCGTAAACTGCTGTTTTCTTCATCACATAGTTTCCGTATGCTTTCTTCAGCATCTCGAGTGTCTCCAAGGGGGATTTCTCCAGCAACACACAGAATTTGATATTGCCAAGCTGCTCTAAAGACGACATTTCACAATCCGACGAAAGAAGGAAACTGCGTCTAAAATATCATGCACCGCACCTTCCTCAGTAGTGTCGCCAACCTCCCAAACAAAAATTTCACTTCTGGCAAACAACTGCTTGACTGTACACGACAATTCCGGGAACTTTTTGACCCTACCTCGTAGAAGATTAATTTATAATCTACATCAGAATCTGCTGGTAATGATAAAAATATGTGAGAAACACAAAACTTTGGCATGAAGGTTAAGAGTGTAATAATCAATACAGTACAACTCATTAATGATATTTTCCTGGCAGTGAATAAAAGCAAAATTGATTAATGACATGAATAAACTATTGGAGGAGTAATCTGGGCTAAATATAAGCAAACTCAAGATATTGGTCATGAAGTGCAGCAGAAATGATAATGACTGCTTACACAATGCAAAAATAGAATTGGATGTAGAAGTAGTAAGAGATTTATGTTATCGTGTTATCTAGGAAGAAAAATTGCAACTGATGGACAAAGCAAGAATGATCTCAAAAGCAAAATAGCACAAATAAAACGATCCTTCTTTTAATATGAGAAACCTTTTAATATCATATTGTCGTGGAAGTTGAAAATTTGTGTGTGGATCAAACAATGTTATGGCAGTGAAGATTGGTATTATATATATAATTCTTTTTGAACCTTCGGCTTCAGCCGAAGGTTATCCCAAGAGCCGAACATTCGTCTTCGGCCAAAAAATGACCTTCTGTCAAACATTAGTAGCAAGGGTGCACATGAGCCGGATGTCAGTTGTACGCACTGACAGGCATGCGTCAACTGCTCCGGGTCGCACCCCGCCTGGAGCAGGGAGTGTCAAGTGTATCTTGAAGATCGCAAGATACAGGAGTTGAAGACCAAAAGAAGATTACCATATGGTGAAGCAAAGAAGTAAGTTAAATTGCTTTCCACTCCCATTTTCACAAAGTATTGCTAAGATGGCTTCAACTCCCATCATGAAAATAAGTGTTGCTACCCAGACATCCTTTGCAGACATGAGCACAACCACCACATGCCAAGTGTCGTTTTTCACATGATTCCGACACCATATCTACTTTGGGCTCCCACTATTCAGTCCAAGTGCAGAAAACCATTTTGGTCCAATGCCCAAGATGTCATTTATTAGGAGCAAAGTCTTTAGTGACTTCCTTCATGCACCTGTAGTGCCCACAAAACCTTGCAGAGTCGTCTTTCTTTTGCACGAGGTCGTATGGTGACAACCACGGGCTCATTGAAGCTTCTTTAGCCTCTTCTAAATCCTGTTAATAATACCTCAATCTTCCTTCTTGGTTCCTGGCGAACAGATTTCCCATGTTCATTGAGTGTTTGATGACATTCGCACTGTCGCAGGAAATTCACACTTCTCATAACTTTATTTTGAAGACCTGGCAACACTCCATTCTAGCTTAAGATGTCTAAGCCCAAAATGCAACCATTATATACATTTGCTTCCCGAATTTCAAAATTCGACCTATTAATCACATTCTAGAATCAGCTTTACATATGACAGAATTTACGTGCAAGTCCCATTTATGTTGCTGTGTACTGATACGCCCAAATACTTTAGGGTTTCGACCATATCAATACTCTTTTTTTCGTTATGCAAATTGCCTTGCAATTTCTAGAATTTAGTGCAAGTTTCCATTCTTCACACCATGCCGAAATAACATCCAGATCGCACTGTCTTTCTAAGCAATCGGCCAAATTCCTTACTACCTGCATCATGAGTGAACAATCTCAATCTGCTATCACGTCTTCGAGATCGTCTATAAAGATCAAGAAAAGAATTGGTCCTAAACATCCAGATTAGAAGAGGCTTCTACTGCGACCGACTGGTTAGAAAATTTCGTGTTCATTTACAAAGCTACTTCACCACCTTTTCCCAACATTTTTGGGTCGCCTTCAGGGGCGTAGCTACTATGGGGCTAGGCGGTGCAGTGCACCGGGGCCCCTACGCTCAGGGGGGCCCCCAAGCGCAGTTGAGAGGGCCCACGAGGCTTCATGGGCAAACTGGCGACCTTTTTTTTTAGCTCTACAGTCGTCTAAGGGGGCCCCTGAGACACAGGAAGCCCCTCACTAAGGGCCCTCACTGCTCAGGGGGCCCCCATCCTCAGCTCAGGTGGCTCCTACCAGCAACACAAAACAACAAAAAGGTCGTCCAACTGGCCTGAGGGCCCAAAATATATTTTTTGCACCGGGGCCCTTGTTGACCTAGCTACCCCACTGGTCGCCTTCCTTTGTTGTGTTTTAGTTATTGTTGGCATGGTCAAAGTTGGAGCTTTGATTTTAAGGTTGTATACCCCTGTTCACCCAAGCAATTTACGCCTACTGCCAGGTCGTACCGCTTACTAAGGGGGAAGTGAAGAGTTGCCATCCGTTCTTGAAACAACTAACTATATTCTGTGTGTGTAGAATATATTTTTTGTCTGTCAAATGTATAGTGAATAGAGGCGGAGATTGGAGACCGTCCCGGCATTCGCCATGATGGCTGCGGAAAACCGCACTCACGACGGCATTATGCAGGGTGGCCTGGGCTCGTGCCCAGCCCGTTGTACCTGTCCGATTCAGTGTGCCTCAGTGCACTGAGCTGCACTGGCGGATACATATTAACAAATCTGCCTCAATATACCATATGCTCGGATCTTCGCTAAAAGACTGTTGTGTGGTAAGAGCCGAAGGCTTTCTGAAAATCCTTCCCCCCCTCCTCCCCCCAGTTTATGAATCTTCCTTAACAACTTTCTTTACATTATGTGTAAATAAGGTCAGCCTTGTTCCACAGCATAATTTCTTCCGAAATCTGTGTTTGTTCGGTGTAAGCACTTCGTTTTCGTCTAGAAAATTCATAATGTTTGAGAGTATAATATGCTCCAGAGCTCTACTGCAAACAGATGTTGTGGATATGAGTCGATAGTTCCTAGAATCTCTTCCAACCCCTTAAGAAAAAAAATGAGTCACTTGCGTGATTCTCCAAGTGAAAGGTACTTTTTTTCTCTTCTAAGGATATATCAGACAGAAATGCTCCGTTTTCACAGTCTGCAAATACTCTTCCATCGAGACCCGTTGCTTTCCCTCATTTAAGAAGATCTAATTGCTTTACAATACCTGCAGCATCTATTCGTAATGAATCCATCTCTATCTCCACATGACGTGGAAAAATGGATGTTATCCATATTTTCAGCAGTGAATGCGCCGTGAATTAATACTGGCATATTGTCACTAAAACTAGCTTTGGACATATGACCAAATTTTCTTTGGCTTTGCTGTGAGGCTCTTAGAAAGAGAATTTCAACAGGAATCATTAAATGCCTCACCCATCCCATTTGTAACACATCTTCTTAACTCGGCTAAGATTTCTAAGTCATTACAACACTACGCACTTGAACGTGCGTATACCCTCCTTCACTTTCCGCATAATCTTTTAACTTCATGCATATACCATGAAGGATTATTCCCACCTTCGATTGTCCAATCGGTATGGGTATAACTTTACAATCCGACTATACATATATACCGATGCCACATCTCTTCTACGGTGCCTCTTGTTAACTTGAAGGTTAACTTGTTGAAATGTTCTAAAACACTCCTTTGGGGCCTTATTGAATCTGAAAAAAATCAGTTCTTTTCACTTTTTGGCTTCAGTTATAGATTTGATGGTTGCAATTGCGACTTTGTGATCAGTTGCTCCTGTGGTCATTGCACAATTATCTCATGTTGCTAACCACAAGATCTAAAATGTTTTTGTAACCGTTATGACATCGCGTTGGTTAAGTAACCAGCTACTCGAGATCTGAGAGCAGGTCGAAATGACTTGAGAAGCTGCCGTATTTGTGCTACCAGTAAAGTGAATGTAATTATTCCAGCTGATATAATGTAGATTGAAATCACCTAGTATTATAGTATGATCCAGAATACGACGAGTAATATTATTTACATTATTTCTTAACATCTCGGCGACAGTTGTGTCAGCATTAGATGGACGGTAAAAGGTGTCTATGACAAATTTTGTTTTGGTTACGTTGAGTTAAAGCCACATGATTTCGCAGACCATATAGACATATATTTCAGTAAATGGAAAGCATTTACTGATATCTATTAAATACACCACCTCTATGGGAATGTAATGTATCCATACGAAAAACGTTTGGGCTAATCTTAAAAATGTCTTTGTAACCTATATCCAGTTTTAACCAACTTTCTGTACCAATTACAATATCCGATTGTGTGCTACTAATAATGTTTTCACGTTGAAGTTGTTGAATTACATACCACTCGCTCTATGGCATCTGGATTGCAATCTTCCACATCTTTGATAAGACCATGCGGAATACATGCCCAATTCACAATGGATTTCTTCCCCGAATAATCCGCATTTCGTTAAGGGGATCAATAAACCGCCTTACTTTAGAACTCCCGAGTACCAGACAACCTTTCTGTGATTTCTAAGCCCAAGCTGGCTTGGGGCCGCCACACAGTGGTCCGAAATCCCGAAAAGCTGGCCAAAATAGAAATACTTGTTCAATCTTCATGAAAATTTGTATACATGATCTGTCTAGGTCGCTGATAACGAATATCTACGTCAATTATATATTATATATATATATATATATATATATATATATATATAAATAAACAAAATGGCAGAAAATATTTAAAATGGCAGATTATCTAAAAAATAGTATAAATATTGGGTGATTTAATATCTGTTATAAAAAATCTGGACATTATTTGTTGAAAAAAACAAAATGGCGGATGCTAGTACAAAAAATTATGTTGAATGCATAAAATATCCTATAAGTATATGAAATCGGTGATAATGAAAAAAAGTTAAAACAATATGTCATACTATATTGAATATATCACGACTTTTGTTAATACTGATTAAAATTAGCTCTTATAATATAAAAATGGCAAAGCCATTGTGGTGGACATTTTTACAAACAGAAAAATAGTATCTTTTTCAAAAAAAATTATTATTAAACGGGACTTATGAGGACGTAAATCTATATTTCATTTTAAAAATAAAAAACAAAATTGCTTATTGATATTATTTTATTAAAAATGTCTAAAATTGTATTGTTGAAGAAAAAAGAAAAATAGTTTTATGCAATTTTACTTATAAAACATTTTTTATTTGTACAAAACTTCGATTGCTAAATAAGAAACAAGGTACATTTTATTCGCTATCGGAATCACAACAATCTGTCGTTGATCCATCCGTCACAGAATCAGTTACATGAGAGCAATGTGTTGCGATATCTGGCGGACTGAGTAGCTCTAATGCCTCTATTGACAGCGATCTCAAATTTTTTTGTGGAAATTTCCTGAGGCTCGTAATAAAGGGGTTTGAGGAAACCAAAAGTCGCAAAAATACATCCTCCATCGTTTTTTGGCGGCTGCATTTTCGCGAGAAATCTTCCCGAAACCTTTTTCTATGTTTATTGCACGATTCTTGCGCACTTTCAAACGAGTCTATGCCCTTCTGCATGAGTCACAAAGCGAAATCGACACGTGATTTACATCAAAGAAATACCGCTCTATGGCACTAGTAAAGTGAACGTTCCTAAATAGTTACTTTTGTTTCATCAGATTTATGAATTTCAATTGTTGCAACAATGTCTGCAACATCATTGTTTAGTTTTCCTTTTAGTAGTAAAATAATTTCTTTTCTAGAAAACTCTATACATGTAGTAGATGTACATTCTGAAACATTTAAAATCCATTAAAAATGTATTTAAAAAATACTGTAATTTATTGTAATCTTTTAATTTTTTAATCGATTTATTAATGAATCTGTTAAATTTCATTCTGATAAATCAGTCCTCAAATACACTGGAACCTGAAAGTATTACCGAAATACGACGAAAAGTCAAGGCCGTATTCAAACCTTAAATTATTTACCTGATCAACAATTTTGTCGTTATGCATGTTAACACATAAAATTATATTATTAACAGAATAGCAGCTAGTACCAGCCAATTTTTGAAAATAAATATCAAATACAATATAGGCTATAAGGTGGCATATGAGATTCGACCGAACACGACAGAACACACAAACTTTTTTCAACTTTAAAGTTAAATAATTTGTTTAATGTAGATTATTATTTTCTTACATTGTGGGGGTGAATCCATTTTGCGAATTCAAATGTTCGCAACACCATGTCGTTCTGTACACAATCACTTATAACATTTAAAAGAATTGTGAATTTTCGCCGGTTACTTTCCAACTAATCGCTTATTTTCGGCATGAGCTACAACTCGCCAGATGTTCTCGCCACGTCGCGTCGGCACTTTCAAACGAGTCTATCCCCTTCTGCATGAGTCACAAAGCGAAACCGACACGTGATTTACATCAAAGAAATACCGCTCTATGGAACTAGTAAAGTCAAAGTTCCTAAATAGTAACTTTTTTTTTTACTTTTGGCCAGCTTTTTCGGGATTTCAGACCACTGTGCGCCAGCTTCATGGCAACGTTTGGGTTGATGAATTGCTTTCCCGTTGCATTCTCTAGCGTGACAGTATTCTTAAGTGTTAATGTAAGTGTAGATGACTGTCATAGTGTGTAGATTCAGGTGGACGCCGTTTTGTTGAGACATGAAAGAAGGGAGAGAGTAAAACCTGGTGCCGGCACATTCAGGTCCACTCTTCCGAAAGACACCAATGGGGTTGCCAAGCTTAACATCTCCATATGACGGACGAATCACTATAAACTGTCGTATGCCCTCACTCCATATATACTGCGGAGAGGTTTGTGATCTAATCCAGAACTTTGGTGCACAATCTGGTGATTAGGATTTGTGCACCCCTCCTACCGTTCTGACAAAGTTCTAATGATGAAAGTTTCTTCCACCACCAGAACTCGAACCAGTTAACCCCGTGTCAGCGCCAGACACCATCAAGGTGCCGTAGCCAACTTAGATACCAATAGATTTCTGCACGCCATGTCGCACCACCACCCGGCAACGAAGAGAGGCGTATTAACACCACTGAATTTAAGAGCGAGGACAGTATGCGACTCGGAAAGTCTGAAGGAAGAAATGGAGACTCTTACAAAAATATTCCGAGCCAACGCCTATAGTGAAACAGACATCAGAAGGGTTTTCAGACCTAAAAAACCCGTGGAAGACGTCAACTTATCTCATGATACCAATGTCCCAAGAAAATTCGCCTGTCTTCCATACATATGTGGCATCATTGACCGGATTGGGAAACTGTTTAAGCGGGTGGAGGTGCGAATCGTGTATAAAGCCCACTGCAAACTTGGCCATTAATTATCCAGGGTAAAAGTCAGATTACACCCACACCAGCTTACGCGTGTTTACGAAATCACCTGCAGCTGTGGCAGTGTATACATCGGAGAGACAGGTCGCACAGTGGCGGAGAAACTTAAAGAACATATCCGCCACTACAAATATAACAGCGACAAATCTGCCGTCGTCCGCCATGCTATTAACACCGGGTATGAAATAAAATTTCAAGACACGAGGCTACTGTGGAGAGAAGACCAGTGATGACCTCGACGTGTGAAAGAGGCAGCAGAAATCTTAAGGAATTCCAACAACATCAACGAAGATAGCGGCCTTTTCCACTGCGACGCTTGGCGACGGTTGGTATGTGAACATAAATATAAACAGTATCTCTGACGAAGTCTGGAGTATATCAGCCGAAAGCTTAGAAAAATTATCCAATAAACGACGCGGCATAGCCCGTAAAGCTATAAATCATATACTTCGTGTATATTGACAATGCTATTTGTCTGTGGGAAAACAGGTGGTTTTTATTTTACCCATGCACTTGCGATCAGTCTTACCACTGGCCAATGTTATTTGGTTCAATGATTGCTCCAAAGCATCAAATTCCACTGTGATATCAATTAACCCTTCTTCTAAACTGAATGTCTTCTAAACGACGTTATCTTGCAGAGCAGACGTTTTTCTTTGTTTTCTGCTTGCAGAGCAGATGTCTCCATGATTTGCTATTAAAACCGCCGTTCTGACTTCTCCTTTTTGTTGCTAGGTTTTGTTTCTTGAACGTCAGACTTAAAATCAGATTCGGTGTCCATAAGCAGTTCTTCAATAGCAGTTGAGTGTTCGTTAAGAGCAGTAGTCCAATTTTGCTGTGGTGTCGATTTGTTTAATTTAATATCAGATTATTTACTGTTTGTAGATGGTGCTTGTTAGTAGCAGTAGCCCAGTTTCGCTTTATATATACCTATTGGTGGTGTAGATTTGCTAAATCTCTGATTATTTATTGTTTCTAGTCCATGGCCTTTAGTAGCAGCTATGTGGCCGTTAAGAGCAGTATCCCAGTTTCGATCTATATTAACCTTTTAGTGGTATAGATTTGTTTAATTTAATCTCTGATTATTTCCTGTTTGTAATCCTCGTTACTAGAAGCTGAGTGACGGTTAAACGAAGTGGCCCACTTTCGCTTTATAGTTACCTTTTAGTGGGGTAAGTTTGCTTAATTTAATTTTTGATTATTCAATGTTTGTTTTCTGTCCTCAGTATTAGGAGATGTGTGACCGTTAAGAGTAATAGACTGTTTCGCATTATACTTCCCTTTGTTCTACACAGTACACTTATCTCGTTTTTCATACATTGTTCTGTTTGACTTCTTATTATATCTTTTTTTTAAGTATGTGTAAGGACTGTGATTGTGTATTATACGGATGGATTTTAAGCTTCAAAACATAGCATTTCAAATGGAGTATTTTTCTCAGGCCTTGCAGGCAAGTAACTTAATTCCTTTCGACACTGAAGAGTTTCAAGGCTAGCAGAAGCACTTCCCGTGTGAAACCAGTCTCCCACTCTACCAGCTCTAAAAGTACCTAGTAAGTAGTTCGGCACGTGATTTCCCCACTACCTATTTGCAGCTCCGGAGCTCAGTCTAAGCGGACGTTCGACGAGAGTCTCCCGCCGCCTCCATGACTGAAAGCTTCGCAAGACTTCATGCAGAACTTTATAGGTAAAGGCTAACACATTATTTACCCCTCTGCTGGCTCAGAAAGATACTCCAAGTTACGCGATTTTATTAGTAATGTTTTTTTAGTTTCATTGGAGCTATTTTCCATGCATTATTTCCAGTTATTTCATATATTTGTCCATGTACTTATATCTAATGCATTTATTAAAGTAACTTTATCTTTTAACTACATTTTTCAGTGGCAATTACTGATTACCTGCTCGATACTAGATATAAGTAATAGTAGTAACGTAATATCATTTAATCACACGATCACATATCTTTGGTAAAACGAACCAAGGAGTGATCGACCGAAGACGAACTCAATGTTTTGTGGCGTTTAACCACTCTGACGCTCCGGAATTAATGAATGGTGTCAGTTGTTGGGGTTAATTACGTCAAATCAGTGATCAGTAATAGCATACATTTTGGGAATGTATTTTCCTATCAGTACGGCATAGAGACAGAATTTCTCTTTCGCTGTAAAAACATTTCTTATGTGTAGTAGCCGCAGAGGGTAACTGCTATGCCATAAACAGTAACAAAAATTCAGTACAGCAAAGTAATTTTCGGAACTTCAAGAGCGCACTTAGAAGTTGAAAGCAAATATCTTGGGCGCGGCAGCAGTTAAGACGTGGCCAGCAAGGAGTTTGCAG